>WKFP01015558.1:257695-295057 GCA_011057875.1 Pterocles orientalis | reverse complement strand
GTTGTTTAACATCTTTGTTGGAGACATGGACAGTGGGATCGAGTGCACCCTCAGCAAGTTTGCCGATGACACCAAGCTGTGTGGTGTGGTGGACACGCTGGAGGGAAGGGATGCCATCCAGAGGGACCTTGACAGGCTGGAGAGGTGGGCCAATGCAAACCTCATGAAATTTAACAAGACCAAGTGCAAGGTCCTGAATGTGGGTCGAGGCAATCCCAAGCACAAATACAGGCTGGGCGGAGAGTGGTTAGAGAGCAGCTCTGAGGAGAAGGACTTGGGGGTATTGGTGGATGAGAAGCTCAACATGAGCCGGCAGTGTGCGCTTGCAGCCCAGAAAGCCAACCGTGTCCTGGGCTGCATCAAAAGAAGCATTAGCAGCGGGTGAAAGGAGGTGATCCTCCCCCTCTACTCTGCTCTCGTGAGACCCCACCTTGAGTACTGTGTTCAGATGTGGGGCCCCCAACATATAAAAGACCTGGACCTGTTGGAGAGAGTCCAGAGGAGAGCCACAAAATTAATCAGAGGGCTGGAGAACCTCCCCTATGAGGACAGGCTGAAAGAGTTGGGGTTGTTCAGCCTGGAGAAGAGAAGGCTCCGAGGGGACTTAATAGCAGCCTTCCAGTACCTGAAGGGGGCTACAGGAGAGATGGGGAGGCACTCTTGATCAGGGAGTGTAGTGAGAGGACAAGGGGTAATGGGTATAAGCTAAAAGAGGGTAAATTTAGGTTAGACATTAGGAAGAAATTTTTCCTTGTGAGGGTGGTAAGACACTGGAGCAGGTTGCCCAGGGAAGTTGTGGATGCCCCATCCCTGGAGGGGTTCAAGGCCAGGCTGGATGTGGCTTTGGGCAACCTGGTCTAGTGGGAGGTGTCCCTGCCCATGGCAGGGGGGTTGGAACTTGATGATCTTTAAGGTCCCTTCCAACCCTAATCATTCTATGATTCTATGATTCTATGAATGGCCAATGAGTCAAACTAAAAATTGTCTAAATTTCTAAGTATAATAAAAAAAGATCACTATACTTCACAACAGGAACCCTGTGTTGAAATTTTGATGCTTTATCCTGGCACTGAGTTTGATGATGAACACAATGAGTAGCACCAGTTGAATCTATTCACCTGGTAAAACTTGTAATGACAATAGTATGCGAAATACAACTAACTCGTTTCAGCTACAACACTAAAACACAAATTGCAGCAGTTGCTCAATTATTATTACTTCTCTAGGAAGTAAGGAAGGGTATAAGCTATGAATCACTGAAAAACATTTATTAAAGAATGTTCAGTCTTTCCACGAAACATGCTTCAAATAAATCATCACACCTTGTTTTCATTGTCTTGCATCCTTTACATCTGGTATGATTTTACAGCCCCTCTCTTTAATCTAAATGTACCATCAATATACCCTAGTAGTGGACAAAATAGACAAGTGTTTTGAAGACACTGCAGAAGACGGCAAAGAGCTGCCTTGAGCTAGAAAGTCAGTGGTCTCTAGACAGAAGGAAGAGAAAGGAGAAGGGGGACACTCCCAAACCCAACCAAGCTGGAATATTTATTTGTAGGCAGAAGACAAAATCTGAAAAGGAAGTGAAGTATTTAAAATCATTTTATTCACACCTACGTGTGTCACAGCATTCTCTACATTTGCCAAACTATGATATTTTGCCACAGTCTGTCATAGTAATCACTTCACAAAGAGGTAAGGAGGAAAACAGGAGGGATCTATTTTAATTTTCAGCAGTGAAACAAGTGTTTGATCTTCTGACAAGTAGCTAGGTTATAGTAACTCTCCTCGATTGCTTACCGGAGTAAGATGATCACAGTTTGTTAGAGATACAGTATGCCTGCCACACATATTTATTTCTTGGTAATTTTCTGTTTGCTTATTCAATAAAATTAATTATTTCTGATAGAAGTACTTTGAGAATTCTTGGAACTAGTTGCAAATGTGTGTAAACATGCCTTACAGAAAAAAGGCTCTTGGACTTGTCCTATTCATATGCTTAATGAGGCTGTGGTAAATAAATAAGGTGAGAGAAAGCAGCCCTATTTTTTGTATTTGGCAAACTGTTTTTCATATTTGTGCTTTTGTGGAGCTTAGGTTTGTTGAGGTTTTTTTAACATTTGACTGAAACTTTTCAGAACATGCCAGCACTTACAGCATTTTTCTGAAAGTATGGCTTAGGTTTTAGTCCCCGCATAACTTTCATTTTTCTGTGCTAATGCAGGCTATCTCACAGGCAGATCAGATGGTCGCCTAGTGCACAGATGGGAAGAATACTCATTTAACTGAAGAAGAATCTGCTTTGGTTTTTTTATTTTAGAAAACTGGAAACCGAGGATTTTATGTAATCATATCGATATCACAAAGCAAGATCATTGAAAAGACTCTGTTAACCTCATTTAAGAATTCAAGGCAACACTTAGTGTTAGTTAAAACATCTTATTTTTTTTTTTTTCAGTGAAGACACTATACTTCAGTTGTACCTCCAAAGCCAGCCCCAAGAACAATCCTGAACATAGAGAAAAGCGGTGATGGATGAACTGTCTTCATGACTACTGCTATGATGAAGTAGAGACATAGTGTTGGAAATTCAGCTCAGTATATGCATTTTGTGGAAAGGAAAAAGATGCCACCCTTGCTAGTGAAGAAATGTACCTTACTGGAGAGAAGTCTGCTTCACTGTTATCAAGGGTATAACGAACAGAACTAATGCTTTCATACATCGTGCTTTCATATAAAGGAGGCAAGTGAGACAGCTGCAAATGAACATGACAAAAGTAAATATGTTTGTATCTGAATTTTAAATAAACGTGTACATCTGTGCATGCAGGAGGAAGCAAGAGAGAAACAGGTCACAAGGACCAGATAGAGAAAAGCCAAACAAAGGGAAGGTCTGACAGAAATCAGATGTACAAAGACTAAAAGAGTGAATGAAAACGAAAATTTCTCGTATATTACAGGGGGAGGAAGAGAGAGCTGGGGGAGAGAAGAAAACGCTGATGAGCAGGGGAAAAAAATGGGACAATTCACAGAATATCTGTGTGGAAAACATAGGGGAAGATTGGAAAAAAAAAAAACCCACAAGGTTGAGAACGTGTGGAGATACAAGAAGAAGAAAAAAGCACAAAGGCAGAGTCCCTCAAAGACATAATTACTTAGCAAACAAAGCTTAAGGTCAGCATGAGTAATGAAACAATAGGAAGAAAGAGCCATGTAATACGAAAGTAGAAATAAGTTTAGAGAGGGAACAACTAAAAGAAGTGGCACCCAGCTGGCCACTCAGGCTACAAAGTGCCTGTAGGCAGCTCTGCTGGTGAGTGGGGAGGTTCCATGAGGGATCCAATTGTACCAACCCTCTTCATAGCACCTGGCAGCATGTTACCCGAGACACAAAACAACTAAAACCAGTTGTAGCTCTAGTTCATTGCATTAATTGGCTAAAACACTAACGTGAGCTCTTCCTGGTTTATGCTGTTAACAGGCCAATGTCTCTGTATTCAAACACATTTTCATGCCCTAATGCAGAGCTGGGATCCTGATTCTGTCAGGAGCCAACAAAACTTTTACCACATCCTGCAATGGGCACAGACTACCCCGATAAGGTAACAATAATAAGGTAGCCATGTAATGAAGTGTTTTTACCTCTAGATGCAGTCCCCAGGAGAATGGTATGATCTTCTCGTGCCTAGAAATTCAGCATGTTTCTTCTGCAACCCAAATATTTTTTGTAGCTCTCCCAAGACCAACCTATCTTCTCAGGAGCAGTCTAAATGCTATACTAGGACTTCTGTAAAATATGTTTAAATTACAATAAACATTACCTCATATTTCATACTTGCTGTGCTTTGTGCTGCTTAAGCATCTCTGCTGCTCACTTACACTCTGCACACCAACTAACTTCAGGTTATCTCATTTCTCCTCTGATAATCAGACACTGCTTCGAAAGGGTCAGCCACAACGACAACCTCACCCCCAGGAGCGCTTCTGCAAGCGGTTCTGGTGCTTGCACCCAGACATTGGTCTGACTGTTCAGCTCCAATCTAACCAATCTAAATTTTAAAGACCTCCTCAAAGCAATGTTAAAGAACTGAATGCTAATTTCTTCACAGACGCTAAGTGCCTTAGATGTAAATTACTTCAACTGCAGTTGCAAGAGTTCAGCAGTTCTGGAAATCGGGTTCACCTTCTTATTAGCTGATGAGTAACAGATTAATGTATTAAACTGACAGATCCAGGTTTTCTTGTTCTCAGGAAAATCAGAAGCAGATAACAAATCAAACTACCCTCCTAGGACACATCACTAATTGCACTGTGCTGGCCATCAGGTACCCAAACTCCACTCACTGATATAACAGTAAGTGACACAGGAACTGGACACGGATACTAAGACCTGATGTATAAAACTGGTGAGAGGTTAGGGTGTTCTGCACATTGATCTGTTGAACTGGACAACCAGATTTAAAAAAAAAAAAAGAGAGAGAGAGAGAATGGACGGCTTTCTGAGTTACCAAGGAAAAGTCTTGAAAAAATCTTGAAAAAGATGTACAGGAAACTGTGGGCTAGACATCTCCTTCAAGAACTACAACAGTCTTGATAAAACCCTAGGCAGTTTTACTTTGAAGCCATATGGACAAAAGAAATAGGCTGCTTCTGTGGAGAAAAGCACTTAAGAAAGAAAAGAATGAACTTTAATTCACCACACCAACTGGAGTTCCCACATTATCTAATGAAACAACAATTCAAGTTGCAAAGAGCAACATTTCAAAACTGCTTGGCTAATTTTCATCCAAAGTAATCTTGAGTGGAAAAGGAAGTATTGGTCAGTAAATAGACTGCGTATTTACCAAGCTACGTGGAAAATAAGCAAAGCAACATTACATATTTCTGAATAAAAGCTCAGAGAAGCAGTGGCACATTTTGTACTGCCATTGGTAAAACGTGACAATGGTGAGCATGGCATGTTCCTGAAGGGGACTCGTAACCATCAGAGCAAAGTAGCCAGGTTGTGAGATAGTTATAATGCTTCAACAGCTCCTGATAGACTCTCCCTTCTGTAACAGAAGTGATAAACTTCATAGGGTGTTGAGACACCTTGGGGATTCATACATCAGTGCTCATGTCACTATCTCTGTAATTGTTTATCCACATTATCTATAGGGATACAACTGCTAAAAATCTGTGCAACACTGTGATGTTAGAAAGACTGAAAAATAAAAAACGAGAAACAAGCTCTTTTCTACCTTCCTAAAAATCAGCAACGCACATTAGAGTCCGACCACCCTTAACCGTTGTCCCTGGCAGAGGAAATTACAGCAATCCCTTCTCAGTGTAATACAGACACAGACGATAGCTAATAGGTCATCGTTGCAGGGGAACAGGCAACAATCCTTTGGTTAACTGTAATCATCAGTTCCCTGTTTTCAAGGTGACAAGGGAAGAGTTGGACATAACATTTCCTTCTTCCACTTTCCCCTCAAATAGTGCATTGTCTCCGAGGAGGTCTAAAGAATTATAATCAGGTTAATTACTCAGGTCTAAAGAATTACAGTATCTGTAGCTGTTATTGTGCATTTTTTTTCATAAGAGGATAATGACAGGCAGTACATGTAATACCATTTTTAAGGTCATGAAGATAAAGCTAAGGACCCAGCATTTTGAGCAGAAATCAGTAATAGGTACACAGCTGTTGCAGAAAGCAGTTCAGGCTTACTGGGGCTCTGCCAATGAAACTTGGATTTGCTCCTGTTTGTGTATCTGGATTTACTTCCCACTAAACACTACAAATGGCTGCGGATGCAGAGGGAATCAGCCTTAGAGCAGAGAGAAAGCGGTGGTGGAGAGAGGTATAAGAGAACGATAATTTCTTGCGGTCACTGAAATGTGTGAAGTTGCAGACGGGCTCTGATAGTACAAGTTACCTTTTACTGTCAAAAGACTTTTTGCCTTTCTACTCAAGAAAAAAAAGGCTAAGCAGTATTTAAGAGTCCAAATAAGCGAGAAAACAATTAAGAGCTGACAATTCACAGCAGATGGAGTGTATGTACTATGTAAGGATGTTCAAATCCAAGTTTTTCCTCAGCACACTACTGAAGACATAGCAACACAAAAGAAGGGGGGAAAAAAAAAACCCACAACAGACCACAAGAGAGCTTTTGTCCTAGGGAGCTCATAACACATGACTTTAAAAAGAAAACAAAAATTAACATAGTGTCCACTGCACAATTTCTTGCATTTACCTGAGGAAGCCCCTGTGGCCTCATTAGGCCAGGTATGTCTAAAAGTGCATACTTTTAACAAACTTATATTTGCAGGTTAACACAAATTAATTCTTTTCTGCATTATGAAATACTGAGCTTGCAGGTACAGTTAATGAGCATTCAAAATCTGCACTCCTTTGTTTTTGTTTGGAAGTTTAAAATGTTTAAATTAAAATGAGCCTCAAAAGCTTGACTCAGGTCCCCTTTCCTAGACAGGATTACTATCCATCAGGGTTAACAAGTTTCTTGCAAAATTGTAAATTATCTTGTCTTTACATCCTGTACCCAAGTGCTGGTGTAACAGTGTTACCAACATAATTCTTGCTTTGTTTTTAAAATAGAGCTGCAAAACAAAGTGTTTCTTATTTTGTAGGACTGCAAGTCACAAGTGAGAGCTATTCAAGTTTCAACACGCAGGTTTGGCTGTGCCTATCATGACCTAAAACACCATAATTATTCCATTCCTTGTCCCCTCTTGAGAAAAGGAACTACCAGTGGGAGTGGGGGGGAATACAAAACACCAGCCAGAACTGACAGTAGAAGGCATTACAATAAGAGGAATGCACTGCCTTCATTTTGCTCTCCAGACAGCTCTTTCCCAGTCAGTGGGAAACTCTGACACTCAGTCTGGGCCCCGCACTGTACACACACTCCATCTGCATCTCCCCTGGTGCATGATTCGTGTCCCTGGGTCTGAGCTGTGTCTGAATGTCCCCTTTTTGCTCCCTCTGGGGAAGTAGCAGTAGTCACCACTGACTGAAATCGGCAAAGTATTTCTATTATTTTTTTTGTGCTGTCTCATCCTCCATAGAAACGCATTGACCTCTTAAATGTTCGTAATCCAAGACAGATGGTTAGAGAGAGGCTCCTTGAATCCTGTTGTTTTTCAGTGGTGGATCAGTACATTCCTCCTTGAGAAACTAGTTTGTGACTTCCCTGCACAGAAGCCGGTGCATGCGAGTTTTATTGACATATAATGAACATTTCACTGCTCTCACTATGTTGAATCCATACACGCACACAGAATTTCAAGTTGAAATAAACTCATTTAGTTGAAATCCTATGAAAATATTCATAACCTTGTTACATATCATCTTTACATCTGTCATCTCTTTTATTTTCCCTTTCTTTAATCATTTCATCCACTCTTCTCCCAGTCCATCTTTCTTTTGCCTTCTTTATTTTATTCTACTTGCTTTTATTCCACTTTCATTTTGATCTTATTGCCAGAGGGCAAGAACTGATAGTGGTAGCACAGAGAAAGCATTCAGGTTTTGGAAACAGATGGGAATGAAGAAATCCCTCAAATACATAATGACAGACTCCATGCTGGAACATCAGGGACCTTGAAGGAGCAGTAACTGCATTATTTTTAAAATTACAAAGAAATAAAGGAGTTTCCAGCCTTGAATAATTTGTCATAACTGAAAATATCCTGCCTTTCAAGGAAGGAATGTGACTATGCCAGTGCTATTTTTGCATCAACTAAGTTGTTGGATGATAAAGGAAGAAGATGGTCATATTTACAGGACTGTGATGTGTAAATACTATTTATTTTCAAAAGTGTATTGAAATAAATGTTAATTGATGATAAAACATCAATGAAAATAAGTGTAAAGCTTCCATACAGACTCATGTGGTCATCCTATCATGTTCTGACACTTCACAAATTGGCAGGCACCTAAAATATGCAACCACCATGATTAGCGTTTATGTAAAAAGAGCTATGATCCAGACTTTACACACTCGACAAGAAAGATGCAGCTTCTTCATATTGACATTTGGAAGGTGTTAAAATATTCTGAAAAGTTATTTTTGTTCTATGGTGGCCTGATACAGCACCAAGCAAGCACAATGGGATCAATTAAGATTTGTTGGACTGCCTAGAGTTTTTCAGGTTTTGGTTGCAAGGCTTGAGAACAGGTGGTAGAGCCTTAGGGGATTCTTTTGTGTTCAATAGTGCAGCTTTCTAAGTCCTTATTTTATGGACTTGCAGGCACCTTGTAGACTTCTTGTACTCTCACAAAAGCACAGAGGGAACGAATGTCATCTCTTATTTATTGCAAATATCTATTTTGCCATTAGGAGGAATAAATAGTATTACACTTCATAAATTCAAATCAATCAACATCTCTATTTGTCTGATAAGGGTACTAGACACAGAACAAATGTTATCTCTGCAATCATTTCTTAAATGTAGTTCCAGCACTGTATATGAACCCAGGCACAGAAAGTAGGTCTGCATGGCACAGCGCAGAAAAACAGGGAATATTAGCCCCAGTGGAATGCCTTGCTGACGTAGTCACTTAGCTTTTATTATCCAGGCCATCTCTTTTCCAAAGTATGTGACCAGTGCTGCACAAAATAAAGTAGTCAAAAATATAGAACTGGACCAGACCTTCCTAACACTGAAATTTTGGACCCGATTTGGTTTTACTTTGGTTCATCGTTCTTGAAAAGAGAGATATGAATGAAGAATGAAAATGAAGAGATATCATGTGTACATACTATGTATGTTAGCATCATATTGTTTTAAACTGAGGATTGTACTGAATGCTAATGTACTCCAAAAATACTCAAGTTGAGGATCTAATATATTCATGTCACCAAATGAAAGCTGGACACTAACTTCAGTCCTAGGCTGAAGCGGAAGCCACTGAACAGAGCAGCAACCTTGTTAAACACAAATACAACGCCTCTGATGTCAATAGGAATTTCATTTCCCCCAATAACTGAGAACTGTTTATGAGTTTCTAAGTAGTTCATAGAATCATAGAATCATAGAATGATTAGGGTTGGAAGGGACCTTAAAGATCATCAAGTTCCAACCCCCCTGCCATTGGCAGGGACACCCTCAACTAGACCAGCTTGCCCAAAGCCTCATCCAGCCTGGCCTTGAACACCTCCAGGGATTCAATCTCAGTTTTATATAGCTTCATTGAAATCCTGTAAGCTCATTACTTACTTTTGCTCCCTTTAATTGCAACCTTTTTCATCCACTGTCAACTATTTATCTTGTTGAAAGTTCGCATTGCTCATTGTATCAAAAAAAAAAAAGGTATTAGGTATGTTTAGAGTTTAATTTTCAAAGCCATCTCCGATATGCTCTTAACAGAGAAAAGTAACGCTAATGGAAAACACTAATGGAGTATATCAAATCCCTGAACATAATGAAAGATACCACAGAACCAAAATGCAAGCAGAGCTAATAATGCTCTACTTGCCAATGTCCTCGGATATCCTCATTCTTGCAGTCATGAGGTGGTGATCCAGCAAGGTTTGAAGTACATCTAGCAATACAGAGAAGCAAATTACTTTTTGCTTGGTTTCTGTTCCAAACTTGGTGTTACTTGAGTGGCAGAGTTGCTGGAACTGAATTGAAATTAAGAACTACAGAAATATTGAAGACATTTTCATGAATACAAAATTACTTCAATAGTAATATCTGCTGTTCTAAAAACAGCAGGGCTAAAGAACTCTCACTAGGTTGTATATGCATGATGTTCTATGGCGATGAAACATTTTCGCTCTCTTTCACTTAAAGGAACTGGTATGATTTTTACTTTCTGGTTCCTGCAAAAGCCAGGAGTTGGTAGATGGCAATACTGTATTTTTTCCTCACACTATTTTTTAACTACCTAGGAAGAAAAACTACTCAGTTCAGTGTATTTGCACTCAACCTGTACTCACGCTCAAGTGAAACTCCTTTGTTGCAGAAGTATCATCTTGGTACAACACATATCCAAGAATATTGGGTTTGAGAGTAAGACATCTGAGTTGAGCATTCCAGTTTATTTTCAATATCACAACTCAAATTTACAAGGCCAAATAGACCACTAATCAAAGACCAGTTCTCCTCACAGCAGTCTGTTAAAATCTTAGCTTCTGATTTGATTGAAACACCTTCAGCCTAAAACTAAACATCATATATTTTCAGACTTCTAACTTCAGATCTCTCTTTTCCCTCACACATGCCCAAAGGCTAATTTTATCTTTCAAGTACAACTCTTTGTGTACTTCTCGCTTCTCACCTTCTTTACGAAACTTACTCACTCACTAGGATTACAAGGAAAAGTGTGTTTTGAAATGAGCTGGTACATTTTGCCAAGTAACAAACATTGCATAGAAGAACTATTAGGCACTAGGTTACTGTAGAAACTATTAGAAACACTAAGTTACCAATTTTTGACACCTCCTCAGCCTGAAGTGGCTTTGTGGTACATAAAGGAAAAATGGCATCTGTACAGAACAAGGAATATCTCTGTCATTATTCCCAGCTGTTCCTGACCTTAGCTTATCACCTGTATAAAATTCACGGACATTTCCTATGGGAAGCCCACGTTCATTTCATTTGTTCAAGTTTGGCTGCCTTCAACAGCCAGCATACACTTGGTATGTCCATAAACCAAATACTGTTTATACTAAGTTTCTAACATTCAAAAATATTAATATTTTTCTATTTTTAATTTTGTTGATCGTTCACCAAGATCCAACTGCCCATAACATGAATTTGTCTGAGCTCTGGCTTTTATTCTCCAAATACCAAAGCAAATCAAAATAGTAGTTAGACCACTAACTACTACTGATCAGCACTTTTACATTGCAGACCTGTCCGGACCCTCTTACGCGTAAAGGGTAATCAAGCATGATAAAACAGTAGCGTAACAGGAGTCACTGTGGTGGATAATCAATACTAACAGAATTACTGTTTGGTTTAGCCTGACTGTGAGGAGCTATAATTAAGATTGCTGCTGAACATAAATTATCCTTAAAGTATGACACCTGGGTAAAGCCTGTGCAGACTGGAGCTGCCCAGGGAGTCTGCGTACACGGTGACACTACAGGGGTGCCTATGGAATACATAATACAGGGGAGCTTAAGAGCTGCCACACTGCCATAGAGTTGCAGGGACAGGATTGGACATCATCAGCCCCAAATAAGAGCAGTTATTGCCAGTGACATTACAAAAGGTATGTGGAACACATAACGTCTCTGTTGCAACTTTGCAAACATCACCATATAACTAAAGGGACAGAGGGCACCACAAGTGAGAAAGTCAGTCATTCAAGCACTTCAGCCACATCTAGTGGCATTGCAGTATCTCCACAGTTCTCCTGTATGGTAGCTCTGCAGTTCTTGTCCAAAATAAACATTTTAAATCTCTCTGTCCTATTTGTTTGCAGTAGTCAAGTTTGATAAAGCTAAATAATTGGGCTGTTCTGCAAAATGCCAGAACTAAAAGAGAGTGCTGCATTTATGAGAAAGAAAAAAGAAAATAAAAAGAAAAAAAGCAACCCATGGCATGTTGTGGAATTGCTTTTTTCTTGCCCGTACTTTTGCCCTATTTCTTCCCAAATCTGTAATGTCTCAGTGGCAATAAAAAGACCAAGAGTACAGGTTCCAACCTCCAGGGGACTTTTTGTACTGGTATATTGAAATATTTCATTTAACCTAGTACTGGCCACATGATAATGTAATGAGGCAATTTTCAGAGATATTAAACTAATTTAAAATACAAATTAATTTTGAGGCCAGGTATTTGTATTCATCCTATTGTTTTGTAAATCCTTCATACCAAATTGTCTTGCTTCCTTCTATGCAATATTTGTGGAGGAAGAATTTTCAACCTGAACAAAGTGAACAGAACTTGATCTGAGTGTTACTTTGTGAACTCACAGTAGTGTATTCATGAAGGACTCAAATGAGTCCATATCAGGTTTTCTTTCCTGGTGGGTTGGTGGGTTGTCTCCAAGATATGCTATTAGGCTAGGCTTCACATTGTCAATATACCCTTACAGTATGGGCAGAAAAAGATGAAATAAACTTTTTTTTTGATTACATGAAATAGCAAGTTGCATTTGGATGCAAGAAGATTAAAGATTCAGAAGAATCTGATGAAAATTCTCATTAAGCAGTTTATGAAGAAAGCTTTATGGGATACTTCTTCCTTCCCAAAAGCATACCTAAGTTAATACAAATACATCACATAACAATATTTGAGAAGAAATTCCATCCTTTGAAAATTAGAATTACTTCACCTTCTAATACACAGAGTACTATGTCTCTACTATAACAGACATCAGTAGCTAGATGATGTTGAATGATGCATAGTATCAGACACAGGCTGACAGTCAATATAAGCATAAACGAGTTCCTGTAATATTTCAGAAACTATATAAATATTTCTTAAAAAAAATAAATTGAAACATACAGGAAAAAATAGAAAAAGAAGCCCTGTTTACTGTAGATAAACACACTTCATTTCATTTTTCAATTTACTTCATATAATAAGCCTATTTTGTTTGCCAGGCAGATTCTTTGTCGTATTTTTCTTTTGATTCTGATTGACATGTACACAATTAGAGGTGCAGACATGTTAATTAATTTAGTGATTGAACACTGTGAGTGAACAGTGTTTGATAAATGGGAAAATAATTTAGTCATGACTAAACATGTTTATACAAGTCAACTTTGTTTCAAAAGCATGGGGTTATTCTAATAGGAAACTGATTTGGATGTGTAACTGTACCATTATTCAAATAATTTTAAAAGTAACACAGCTCAAAGAAAAATGCCATTTTCTACACCAGCAGAGCATGTAATAGTTTGTCATTACAAGCAAAGTTTAACTTACTCAAAAGTTCACTGCAGCTCCTTGCAAGCTTTATTCTAGAAGGAATGAATCACGCTTCAGCATGACACAATATACTGACGCGCTGTCTGCTTGTTGCTAACCCGTTTTGACCATTATTTTAGAGCTACTTTTTCTTTCCATATGACGTTCCTCACTTTTAGAGTCTTACGTTGACTGTAAATAGTGAACTACATTCACCTGCCCACTTAAAACATCCAAGAAGTCCAAAATGTACTTTGATATGCAATTCATAACACAAAACTACTTCAAACAGTATCTTTAGAATTCACTTACCTTGTAACAGTTCTGATACATTTTCATTTCATTAATACAAGAGGGGAAAATGCATTGAATTGTAATGTATTTTATATCCCTTACAGAATGGATACCCTGTATTGTTTAAATGACTGCTGGTGATTAAAAGCACCTTTGAAGTGAACTCTGTATTGATATCCTAATGCCTACTGTCCCATCAACAAACATTTGTACCAGGCAAAATCCTTAGGAAGACCCCTCTGAGAACTAACAGCACATATATTTCCTACTACTAACTAGTAAAAAACTGTAACTTCGGGGCTTCAATAAGCAATTAAAAGCTTTAGAGACCAACTGCACTTCTGATTAATACTTAAATGAACTAGCTCTTCTAACAGACAGTACACCATGCCGCCTCCTTCATCAGAACACTACGTGGAAATACACTCTGCAGGTCATCCTATCCCTGAAAATCTTCCGGAAATAGAATAACAGTAGAGAGTATGGTATGTAGCCTCACACACACACGCATACATTTTCAACACAAAAATAAATAATATCACTTAACGTCCATTTCTGCAAAGGATTATACTTGGATAAACAGTTTCAGAGTTATTCTACAATTTAACCCATCACAACTTCTGTAAATAATGAATTTTAACTTATTTCCATACCTGTTGTTCAAGAGCTGGTTTTCTTCTTCTGGACTTACAAAGAAATTGTAGAATTCCTCCAGAGTCTTGATCTTTTGAGAGGCTATTCCACCCGTTTGGATTCCTTCAGATGAATAATCTGGAAAAGGTATTCAAGAAGAAAAATAGTATTTAAGATCTACTCAAAGACATTCATCTTTGCTACCTCTGCATTCACTAGGTATCCACTTCTGGACAATGACCGATCTGTTAAGGCATGCACCCACAGATATTGATATAACCCAAGTGTCCCTCACCACCAAGTACAGACAACTAGCCTAATTCTCAAAAAATTAAGATTTTAATCTGAACTAGTTGAAGCAGATCCCATTGGTAACAGCAGCCAGGAAATGTTTCAGTTTCTACCATTTTCAGTAAATTGTTTTTTAATGTATGTAATTGTCAAATAAAATTCATTCATTTAAATCATCATGGAAGTCACATAGGACTATTGTAAAGTTTGTTGAAGCTGCTTAAATGTGCATCTACTCTTTCACAGTTAGTATGGGCTACAAGCGCAAACAGTTACCACGGCTCAGTGAATGTGAGGCAGTATTTTACCCAACAGCAACCCCAATTACTCTCAGCTACCTTACCACACCCTGACTCTGCATATCTGAAGCTAGGTAGAGCTCAAAAGCCTTCTACAAACAAACAGGAAAGGCTACTTATGTTCCGGCTTGCGAGATATTTCATACCTTGATCTTTCCTCTAAGTGTATCTTTTGCTTATTAGTAGTCTGTTCCCTTGGGAGATACAAAGCATAATGGTGCTGAGCATGTGCTATTTGTCACTAACTCGGGAAGCCACGTGCTGCTGCCAGAGCCTTGGGCACTAAGAGCACAGAATATTTTCATTTAAAAATAAAAAAATCTGAGATCTGGGAGAGGATGATAAAGTGCTTTTTAGTGCAAAGTATCACAGTTAGAACAACTCAAGGAACAAGGAGAAGAGAAAGGACAATGGTGTTAATAAGACATTGCAAGAAATAATCAGAAAAAGAAAGGAGACGTATCCCAAAATCTAATGCAGATATAACATGCTAAAAGGAGAAATTTAAGTAGATGAGGAAGAAAAAATTGCAGATTATTAGAATAGGTTACATCTACTCCATCCAGCTGGTTGAGCATTAAAATATATACCACAAGCTGGCCTATAGAAGCCACCAAAATTTTTTCTATCTTAAGCATACCTTTTTTACTGAATTAAGAACTGTCTTTCATTTCTACAGTTCAGCATAATATTCAATGAGGACAGAGAATGACTTTAATGCAGTGGTTTCCTCTTTTCACATGCCCCAATGTATCCTACCCTGATTTATAAATGATAAATTTTAAGCACCTACTGCACATGTAAGTTTTCTATTTTTAGAATACACAACTGAATTTAAATCATAGCAGTAATTTATCGGCCAGATAATTAACTTATTAGTCACGCACAAAATATATATCACCCAAAAGTTTTGTAACTGATGCCACTGGTTCGTAAATAGATTAGATGATTTACAAAGTATAAAACTGAGCCAGTAACAGAAGATTCTGTAAAGCAAGTTAGAAAAAGACAATTCCCAGTCAGGTACCTTGCTTTTATTTCTCACATTTTTCCAGCTAATGGAGTGAGAAACTGTTGTTATGTCTCACATATTATGGTAACAGTGAAACCTCAAAACGAGAACAAACCTTGCACCCACACTTCAAGCAAATGATGTATATCTGTACAATTATCAGTGCTACCTTACCACACAGAAAACAACGATCTTCCTCTTTCAGTTGTCCCTAGATCATCAAAGCTACTATCAAGTTTTCATGCTCTCATCGCGGCCACTGCTCTTCTAAATAAATTTGTGTTCTAAACCCTTTCTAAACAAGGCACCTATATCATAACATTCTTAAAAGAGACACTTTGTTATATTTTGTTGAATTCTTCCTTACCTCCTTTGTTTCTAAGCAGGTCCCTGCTAGAGCACCTTTCCTCTGACCTTCTCCTGGGTGTGGAGCTCCCCCCAGCCAGCCCGGCCCCACAGGTGTGCCTGATGCCCCAGGTGCACCTCCTTGGGCAGCACTAATTGCTGTGCCTGCCCCAGGTGGGGAAGGGCAATCACACACAATTTAGCTCAAGGAGAACATAGTTTTGCAAAACAGCAGCAGCAAGTCAAATATTTGGACAGTAAAACAAAATACTTCATCTCATTTCTCTCAAAAAAAAACCCCAAACCTAAAAGCAATTGAGCAAATTAAATTTTAAAAGCATGCAGACAAAAGTTTCTAACACTATCAGCACTGAAGTGGTGCTTTTAACAGCTAGAGATAAGCTGCAAAACAAAGATGATGTATTAATTTTTGCTAACTAGGAAGAAAAAAAAAAAAAAAAGAGCCAAACTACTTGACCTATCCTTCTACTTCTGACTTCTGAAGAAGACAGCTGGAGGGCAAGGCTGCTCATTAACACTATATTTACAAGGGGAAAAAAAGCCCTAGTATATCATGGTATTTGCAGAAAGCAGTGGATTGGTTTTAATTGCTGAAAGCTGCTCACCAGCAGTGGTGTTGTGTGCTCCTGCCAGATCCTGAAGCTAAAGTTCCTGTCCTGCCATCTTGGATGGACATATGCATCAGTCTTACTGCAAATACTTTAAAATGGACAAAAGTACCAATGCAAACAGCCCCAGGTTATTTAAAGTTGATGGGGTTCTGCAGAATTGCCACAAGCGGAGAATCACTTTTGCTAACGTTTTTTTATAAGCAGCTGCTGTAAGTTACTGAGAAACAAGGGAGCACAATGCACTATGTTCAATTGCAAACAATCATTTGAGAATTGGGATATGGTTCTTGATTTTTTCTTCTGTTCTGATCGTGGTTAATTTCTTTCTGTTTTTACCTTCAGGAGGGTAAACTTGCTTAGAAACGTGGCTTTTAATCTTTCACAACAATTTTATCCTTTTACTGTCCTGATTATTTTCACCCTTGGTTTTACTGTTCTAGTTTTCTGACTGTATCAAATCAACTATAAGAATGCCTCAAGTTACTTGAATTTTATACTGGTACTATCAAATACATAAAGGCATTCTGGGAAATGTTCCTGAAGCTCCTCTTATTTAAGGTCTAAACCTTTCCGTCATCTTGAAGAATTCATTAGTTGCCCAGAAAGAAAGAAACCAATTATCTGCAGGGCTAGACACTGTGATTCAAACAGGATCTGTGTCAAGAACAAAGTGAAACAGGTCAGCAGTATGGAGGTTGCTTAGCTGCACTCGCATTCATAAAAAAGAGAGAGAGAAAGAGATTTATATGCTTAAGCACCTTTTGCAAAGGTACTTGACTTCTATGTACACATTAGCAAGGTCTTCAAAGACATCTACATATTCATGAGGAAACTGCAGAAGTCATGCTTAATTGCAAGAACAAAAGTTGAAATAAGAAATAAAAGGTCGACCTGAAAGGGTTATAACATGCAGAATCTTCTTTTAAATATGGACTTTAAAACATAAGACATTATTTTAGCTTATTGTATGGATCATATTTACAACACAAGTCTCTGGTTACAGAATAAGCTGAGTAGAGTCTGGACTTTGGAAAAAACCCTTATGTAATTGTCATGTCAGTTCCTAGTTAGACACTAAAGGTCTAACTCATGGAAACAAATGTGCATTACAAAAGGAACAGACTAATGAAGGAAGAAGCACGTTAGAGAGTCATGATTTCACTTGTTCAAAATAACATCTGTCTGGGATCTTTTTACATGTTCAGCTGCTAACTCTGCATCATGACACTCAATTCAAGCAAGGTCAAAAAGGTTTGCTCAGCAGGTACAAGAGAATGGGGATCCTAGTTAGAGCTAGACTGCTCTAACTCTGTAAGAAAAAATAACAAACCTGAGCTAGGAAGCACTGGCTTTTAAAATCTAAGGCCGGGGAAGGCCATCTCAGGCTGTAACTTTGATAAGTGCTAGCTGGAGTGAAAATTAAACCCCAGGTTCTGATGTGAACTTCACAGTCACATTTATCCCAAGGATGAAAAATGACATTACAGAAATTAGTATTAACATAAATTAATTTCCAGAAAAGCATAAGGCACCTAACACCCAGTGAAATTCAATGCAAAGAGGAAGAGGGCATTTAATTCATTTAACATCGCTTTTGAAATCTTACGTACACGGTGAGAGTGCAGCTTGCAGATTGGGAATTGTGCCAGGTCTGAGTAACACAGACTAGTTCAAGAAGAACCACTGATCTCTCTCTAAAGGTTGGAGGTTGCATTAAATCAAAACTAGAGGCACTAGTTCTGTCAGCGGTGGTTCAAGCGGTGCATGACTCAAAAGCAATCCAAAAGCAGTCAGTAATCCATTATTTCTAGGAGAAAATAAGCAGTCATAAGCAACAGATTACTTTTTCAAAGTGACTTTAACAACTTTCTTCTGACCAAAGAAGACATCTGGGTTTTAAAAAGCACTCTTAAGGTTATACCTAATCTGAGGTATCAGTACTCTAGTCTTAAAGCTTTAAAATTCTGCTCTGCAGGTATCATGGCTGGATAAGCAACCATGTTCCTGTCCTCACTGTTCAAGGTATAACAGTCAGAGAGAGGGAAAGGTGACGCACCATTTTCTTAGCTAAGGTGTATAAGACACTTATGGACCTCTTTTCACAAAAGTCCTCACAACAAACCAGGACTATTTAGAGCAATTGGGTAGTTAGGTATTGCGAGCATTTACTTCTTAATAACTAGACAAAGCAGAAAGCTTGACACAAAAGAAATTGTAACTACTAAAATGGAAATGGATTAGTTAGTTGTCCCTGGTTCAGACAACTGAACTCTAAAATGAGAAATTTTGGAATTTGGAAGGATCACCACAAAGAGCATGCACTAAATCTGATGCCTGAATCAACAATTCACTTTTAATACAACATCTACCCAATTTTAGAGCCTTTGTGCCACTGAACACTTGTAAATATGTCCAGCAATGTGAACTGAAGGCTTTCCATGAATAAATGTTCCCATTTTCAATTGTGTTGTGCAACACATAATGAAAGAAGGAAACAAGCCTTTGCAAAGTACATTACACTTAATCTGAAAAAGATTACCTCTAGTGACCATAATCAGCTGAAATACATTTACGATAAGCAAACATAGGTCAGGTGTTGGGTCTAGATACCCAACTGTATATACTTAAATCCATTTTTGAGAATCTAAGCATACGGTTCTTGTTAAGCAAGAAATTGAAGTATATGGAAAGTTCCTACTGACTCGGAAGAGAATTGAAGTCAACGGCATTCACACTGCAGCTTTCACATGCTTAAAGTTAAATATTGTTAATTACCTTGATGAAGCAAGCGGAAAAGACTGTGAATGCCTCTGAAAGTCAGACTATTCATTTTGCCATCTGAGTATGTACGTAACACTTTGACAATAGGCTTTCATACTGAGACACATTGGTGTAATAATCATGGTGCTGCATAAAGAATTTACAGTTTAATAACTGCTTCAGAATATGTCATCTCCAAGTCAACCACTACAATTCTCACCACAATATAACACTTCCTGGGGTTCTGATATCACACACAGTTCCAAAAACTCATCATTGGTTGCCATAGAACAAAGTAACTGGGTATTCTAGTACAAATAGAAGTGATTTATCACCTTGCCTTCATTTAAAGAAAATTAAAATAAACCACTGCTCATCTTTCACCAAACTCTTCTGCTTCTGTCACTAACAAATTCAATTCCCCATTTTTCCCCATTTACTAATCTTTTCTAATCAAATTGGAAACAGGATCTGCAATCAGTCATGGAGAAAACGCACAGAGGTATTTCCAGATGTGCTGGATTCCTGCATCTAATGCATCACTGAAATTCTACTAAAGTACAGGGAGAAAAACATAAAACTATGTTGATTGTAATAATATCTGGTTTGGTTAGAAGTAAAAACTATAATGATGACTACCTGTGTTAATTTGAAGAGAAACTAGGAGGAAATGAGGAATCCAGACAAAAAAGAGGGAACAAATCCTGTGAGCAAAATCAAGCGAATCCAAGTTATTCTGGCACAAATGAACATGAACTCTGGATTCTTTCAGAACTGATTATCCAGTGACTTAACACAAACAGTACAAATTAGGGACAAAGCAAATGGCAATTCCTGTATGACGAGCTCTGCAGTTCCTGAATGAAACATTTAAAAACTACTTAATGTAGCTGCCAATAATGGTTACAGCTACTGCAGGACCAACTTGAGAGAAGGCTACAAGACTCATCAAGTCTCAGTAAGTGCTTGACTACTATATATGGAGGTCCTTGCTGATATGAGTTTACTAACACACAATAGCATCAATAAAGTTGTTTATAAAAACAATTCTACTATTGAATGTTTCAAAATTTGTCCCTCAAGTCTCCAGAAAGGTTTTATGTTTCAGAGACAGAAAGATCTTTAAGCAGTATTTTCATGAAGTGTGGATTTGCCCACGTATGTGACTGTCTGACCTGTCTGACAAAGAAGTCTGCACTTAGAGGTTTCAAACCGCAGACAGCAGCAGAAGGCATTGTACTCCTGTTAACAGCTGCCAACTTCAGAGTTTATAATTGGTTACCATCTGGGATATATTTTTTTTAAAAGCTACAGGTCAGTAATTTTACTCTGTGAATTTTTAAGAGATGAATGAGTATGCAAGAAGGGGGGGGGGAGACTATACAGCCACAGAAGGCTGTAACAGAAAACAAAACAAAGATATACAGAGAAACTAATCAAAACAGAATGATACAGACAGTAAAATATAAAATAAAAACATAGGGAACAAGTGATCAAAACATTAGTCACTTGAGATTGGAGCCATGGGGAATAATATGAATAATCTTCAAGAAGAAAAAAAGCATGATTATCACAAAATATTGCTATGTCTGGCAAAGATAATTGAAGCTAGAAAGTGTAACTTTAAATAAGAATAAATTGAAAATGGAAAATCCGCCCTAAACCAAAGAGATACAGAAAAAAGGAACAGGAAAAGAAATTGTGAAAGACACCGTGCAAAAGAAGAAACTAATAATGATAAATGACAAGGCAGAAAGACAGAAAACTCCCTGAGGAAATAGCTAAAGGGAGCAAGCTGTTCAGTTATAAGGAAAGCCAAAAGTAATCTTGCAAAAGTTTTTTAAAAAACCTAAGGAGAAAGTGAAGGTGGATTCACTATTCTGTAGAGCATTTTCCATACCTCTTCATTGTTAATTTAGTCAGAGATAGAAAAAAAAAGTAATTGCATTACATTATGTTTGGAATGTGATATGATTAGACAGTGTGAAACCAGAAGATGAAGTCATTAAAAACACATAAATCAAGGAAAAATATATATTGCATTTGACAATCAGACCCTGTGGAGCCAAAGTGGGCTTGCAACCATGGTGCAACCTTTTGTGATCTTCATCCATACCTGAAGACAAGGTCTTCCTAGCACTTCTGTGATACTCATCCTTCTCACATACAAGCTGTAAACTGCATTTCAAATGGAAAACCTCTGGTTGGTAATATAGACCATTATGCTACAAACAGCTGTGATTGCAGTCATGTGAATTTGAGAAGCTAGCAGACCAAAGTGAGATAAGCTTATTGCAAGAAACTAAGATGATTTGGCGAAGAGCTATGCACACTTGGGTACAATTCCAGCTGAAGAAAAAGCCTTCAAATACACAAAACCAAAAGGTATGCTGATTTTTTAAAATCATTTTTTTTAAATAAGATTACTTTCAAAGATCAAAATCTTCTTCCTTCAGTCCTTTCTTGAAAATTAGACTATAGTGTCATTAGAAAAGGAGTTTAACAATTGGGTAGCAGAAATAAGGAATTTTTCGTTCTCTGACATCCTGAAGTAACACACTACCTGTTTGTTGCTGCCATTTGGCATCTGGCCCTTTCATTTGCTAATGTAATTATTCAAATATAGATTTGTTCTCTTTCAGATGTTTAACTCACATTTTTATCATCTTGCCAGATTCAACAGTTTTTAAATTCCCCCTCTAGGGAAGAAACACTAACAGAAAAAAAGTTCTGTAGTTAGCAGAACTAAGAAGTCTGCTTTCTTAAACATGTACAAAACACTAAATGGAGAAAGTGGGCTAAGGCACAGTGGCCAGTAACTCATGACTGGGGGAAAAGTATAGGAAACAAAGTAAACTTCAATTAGCTAAATTAGCCCTTTCTACTTCCAAAGCTCATGAAAACAAAAATGTTTAAAAATACTCTAATTTTGTGAGGTGGCAATTGTATTGTGTTTGGTAACTATTAAAAGAGAAGTCCAGCCTTTTTGAAGTTCATTTATATGTCAGCTTCCACAGTTTCCTCCAAACTTGGACACCAAAAAAAAAATTTTTTTGGTTTATGCTTGCTTAGTAATTTTATTAGGTTCTCCTTAGCTCTAGAATAATTTTATTAGATGCTCCTAATTAGGAACAGCAGGTACTCATTCTCTATTTACCTGCTCCAAACCTTCATAGTTTTACAGAACTCATATCATGACCAATACAGAAGCTTATCTGTATGAATCTCATGATCCTCAGTCATACAGATAAGCCAATATCATGATCATCCACATCAAATATTTTACAGAGAGAAGCACCTTATTGAATCTACATAAGCCCTGTTGATATACAGTCACATTGGAATCACTTTTCTATGTCTCTTATCAAGTACTGAATTTCAAAACTGACACTGCTCCGAGAGGATTTGGACCAAATGACCTTAAGATGTCACTTCTGTCTTAAACTATTCTATTAACATTTTGCCCCTAATTCTGAGTGTTAAGATAAATTATCAATAGAAATATCCAAGACCTCTTTTTGAAAATCCTGTCACTGTTAATGTCCAGTTGTGATTCTTTTTTCCTAACAAAGCGTGAGATCTCACTGATGTCCAACAGTTAAGGTATGAATACACGCTGAGGTATGAATATACAAGTATCGCTTCTGTACAATTTTTTTTATTTTGAAGGGATATATATCCATGCTATCGCTCTCCCTGCACTTACAGAAATGGTTGTCTATTATCTATCTAAATGCATCTGCATTTATGGTATTAATTATCGTCAAGACTTTGACCCCTTCTCTGAATGAAACTCACTATTGGGTTGAAAATCTCTTGAAGGGGATGGAGATGAACGATGTGACTCTTGTACAGACAGAATGAGAAAGGTAATATGTTAGCCAGCACTAAAAACAAGGAAGGTATTCTGCCTGTGACTGGAGACATTCAAAGCATCAGGTTTGTGAGAGTAATATGAAATCATACAGTATTGCATATTTGGTCTCTCTGAGTATTTACATAACTCAAATAATTGTGATAAGTATCCTTTTTTGTTGTTTCAAACAATTCTGGAAAGCAAATTTGAACAGTCCTTAAAGGTTATGAAAGCAGTCAATATTCCATTTAAGCTTTTTCTTCAGCTTTGTCCAGAACATGAAGAAACACAGCAGACCTACTCTATTTATAGAAAACAGCATTTCCACCTGGTTTAGTGAATGTGAAACAAATGAGAAGAAAAAATTTGATAATACTTAAATATGAATACGTATTAAATGGTATAATATCACTGTTTTATTAAGTAAAGCCTAAGATAAATACAGAATTACTTTTGATGATTTTTTTTTTGTAAGTCACATTTGAATACTGTGAATAACAGAGTGAAGATGGCATAAAGGTCACAGGACACTGCTGTATCTTTTACAAATTTTGTCCTGTGCTGTCCTATTGAGTTTCATACTAACATTTATGACAATGCTGCATCAAGTTTCTTTTCAGAATTGAGCTGTCAGTGCCAGCTATCATTAAGCGTAGCTTAGAGTTCCTAGAGGTCAAATCCATCTCTGCTCTGACCATGTTGGACATACAATTACTCCAGTGGTACGTGCTCTGGAGGAACAAATAAGGCAGTACTTAAGGAGGAAGGGCAGCAGACCTGTCAGCCCTTTCCTCTCATTAAATCCTTGCCTCACACTGGTACCAGGTAGGCCAGGAGACTCATCTAAACTCCTTATTATCTGGTTGACGGGGATTTTATTGTGTCTATTGACCTGTAAAATTCCTGCTTATCATATTGGAAAACAAACACTTGAATGTCTAAGAGATTACTGGATTTTTATTTGATGAATGAAATAACTTGACTTTTCAGAAAGCCAGAGAATTAAAAATTGTTGTAATTTTTATTTTAGTTTTTTTTTCCTGAGGTATGAAATAAGTTTTCTGATTTGGACCTTTCAGTTAATGCTAATGAGCATCACCATCAAGCTAAGCAACACTGCTAGCCATCCATCTTGAGCTCTGAACAATCATGGAAGAGCCATTCTTCACGGAGCTTTTGCAGTCTCAAGAATTTTTCTCTTTTCTTTTTCACCTGTGAAGTAAAGCAAATAGTCCCATGGCAAAAAAATATGAGGAAAAGGTTCTGTAGACCTGTAGCCACTTCATGGCTATTCCACAGGCTATTGCTGCAAAGAGCCAGCCCCATATTAGCAAGCCAGCTGTCCACAGATCAAACAAGAGCTTGTGTACAGCCAACATTTCATGGCCCTTGCAAAGCTCAGTTGTACAGAAGGAAATCAAATTGGTTCTGCTGAGATGAAGAACTGTGATATACTCCCAAGATTAGCTACATTTGGCCGAAGCAGTTTACAAATGTTTATGACCTTCCCCAGTGTGGGGGGATATTGCACATTTCATGACAAACACATCTCTTTATAGGAACAAATCAATATACAAATGCAACAGCAATAAAAAGGATAAACCCATTCCAGATAGTCAATTTGATATATAACTAATGCAAAACTGTTCCAAGCAACATAAAAACTAGTGAAATTACGCTGGATTGGCCCCGCTATAATTGAAATGACAATACAGCCCGCTTTGTATTCAAGAGAGTTGTGAAGCGGGAAGCATAAGCCAAATGCAGATCTTATACTGAAACGATCACATCGAGTCAGAACTGCACATCAGTGGAAAACATGGAAGTGAAACAGAACAAAGCATGACCGAGGGTGAAAAGGTACGGACAAATCAACCAAATGTGACACTTCAAGGTCCAATAAGATGTCTTTTGTAAGTCAAGTGTAAAATCAAAAAAAGCTTGAACCAGAAGTCATTATGAAAGGTTTCAGAACAGCAGCAACATACTTCAACTTTTCAAGCAAGTAATAACTACAGCAGTGGCATTTTGCATTAATTGAAATATTTTCACTGATATCTCTGGCAGATCAGACAGGAGAAAACCACATTATTCAACTGCAGAAGCTATAAAACTATAAATCTCAATATATCTTAAAGGCACAGAGGCAATCCCTCAAAAATTAAGAAAAAGGTCTAAAAGGGCTTTCAGTTACATAAAGGAAGCTATTGCACATTTCATTAGGAAGATGGCAGAGATTTGTCAAAAACAATTTCAGAAACAATATGCAAGTGGTAGGGACAGGGCCACAAATTGGAATGGCTGCTATAAATAAAAATACATATTAAATTCTTAAGCTTCATTTGATAAAATTAGGCTTGGAATATGAATCTTGCGTTCATTAGACAGCAATGAGCATAAACCAATGTTTTTATTACATCGAGAAGAAAATAAATTACAGAAGAGGAATTAACTCACAGTTAACTTTTAATTGAACGTAGATCTCTAAACTGTACACATTTCCTGAGGCAGGCACTGAACTTCGGGTCCTGTCTCTTCTATTGCTCACTATTCTTGATCTGATGCAGGCAAAAGACAATCATGAAAAAGGAATGGGCCTGCAACAGCACTTTGCGTTCTGGGAACAATTATCTTACCATCCTTGTTACCAGTATTGGTAAACTATGCTATCAAATTTACTCCCATCTCCACCTGTGCAGGGATATAACGACGGGCTTGCCACTTTGCCCATCTATCCTCTCTTCCCATGGAAAAAAGGCAACTCAAAGAAACCTTAGGAGCTGACCATTCCTTTCACAAATATGTTTGTATCTCAAAATGATTCAGAAAGTTTCTCGTGCTAATAGTTCTAGTCACTCATTGCTTTTAAATTGTTCACTCTCAGCATTATGTAACTATCCTACCTGTGTGACTTAACGCACGTAACAAGAAATGACATCTCTTTGAATGACCTTATCTTATTGTTATGGAAGCACTCTTCTATTCTTGATATATACACACTTAAGCTAGCTTTCTCAGTATGCTTCTATGAACACAATTTTGACTAAATAAATTTTAGTTAAAAACAAAAAATAAACATTAATTCAAACACTAAATCTAGTGCTATTTCTCATTAATTCAAATGCATCATTTCAGTCTGAATGTCCCAATTTTTCCTACGATTGTAACTGAAGATCTGCTTACAGGTGGACTGAATCAAAACATCCTTACTACAGTCTGTCTCAACACAGTGCCATCTACTAACAGCTGGTGATAAACTACACTGTCAAGCTGTGTTACTGCCACGTCTCCACTGAAGCAAATTATGCAATGTGTGTCTCAAAGACTGTAAGAACTTGTCAGAAAGGTTAACATAAGCATCCAATTTTTTAACTTCAGAAAAGGTTTTAAAGACTGAAGAGAAGGTGGTCATACTTACTTTTTTTTTCCTCTTGAAATGGAGAACTATTGGAGCTGAATAGTAGGGGAGCTGCATGGCTCATTGGCAGGTGATAGATGGTATCTAGTTATTAGAGCAGCTTTAAGGCTAGCTGTGGAGTTTATTGAATACCTGTCATGAAAATAAATTATTCAGTGAAGAATAGAAAAATTCATCAATCATTTATATGATTAATATTTTGCAGATATTTAGCCAGCTGTACTGGATATGGTGTCATTCAGCTGCAGGTCAGAAATATGAATCTGAACCAGGCTGCCAGTGTCAGAAAATGATTAATGCTTGATAACTGTATGAAGACCTTTCTACAGTTCTGAGAAGAATGAAATGGAAAAGGTTTAAGCACAATCCTGAATATAAGATAAATGTGGTAGAGAACTTGAATATCAGAAAACTTTAACAAGCTCTGACGATTGCCTTTCAACATAAAATAGAAATGTGTATTTTAAACAAGACCACTGTAAATTAATTAAATCCTGATAAAAAGTATGCTTGAGGGGAAAAAAAAATAAATCTTTTTAGTAGATTTTCAGTAGATTAGTTGTTTCAAAATGTTTTCATCCTCTAGAACATTTCCAAAATTATTTCAGAAATTTGTGCAAATACTTACATTTTAAATTTAAAAATATTCAGCAAGGTTTATTGTTTATAGGTACTTTGCAGTTTGCTATTGCTTATTTGAATATTCAGAATCAGAGGTAGTTGAAAAACACCACTTTTATTCCACAGGAAAACCATTTATGTTATTAAGGTTTGGTTTATGTTTGAATTAGAGTATTTACTGAAAATAAACTGTAAAAAAAGTCATATCTGTAAATAAGAGAGCCAAAAACACTCAGAAATCCTGAACTATTCTTACTGCAGAAAAGCACTGAAGCATGTGTACAAATACGAGTGCAAGCTAAGTCACACTGAAGTTCGTGGAACTTACACACACTTGTAAGTGCTTTCCTGAACTGGAGCCAGACAAAGAAACACGTACACAGTATTATCTTGTCATCAAATTGTTTACTTGGGACTGGAAGCCCAAGTAACCAAAGGATCTAAATCTTCGTTGATTGCTATTTTAGGCCCAAATGCAAACTTGTTTATTTCTTCAAAGCTCTCTTAAACTTGCGTAAATACATATGTATATATAAACAATACAGGTGTAACTATGAATGTTTACTTACATTACAAATATATAAATATACATAGTTCATTAGGTGAACTACCAATGTATATTTACATGAGGGCTCTCAAGTGTCTGCATAAGCCTATATTTTTTTTACTGTGGCCAGTACCAAGTGACACATAAACTAAGGATTTCTGTAACTATCTAAGTATTTCTGTAACTATCTCACCCTTTATTTTTCTTTAAAGCACATTTAACATGTAGTGCACTGAAGAAATGATAGCATAGCAATTGTGACTGTCTTCTGACTTTTTAAATCAGATGAGAAACACAGATTCTTTTCCCTCCTGCATTCAAGATGTGTGGCCAAGTTTGTAGACTATGCGTAGTAGGTACAACAGAGTCCAGATACACCAGCCTTTCTGTGCACATGGTGCTCAGGTCCATGCTGATTTCTCAAGAAGAAATAAGAGACTCCTGGATTAGGGAACCCTCCTGGGCTCCTCCTGTAAGGAAAAAATTCTGTAGGACCTTTGTTCTGGTACCAGAACTTCTCCTTCCTCCAAGCATTGGCTTGGTGAGTCCTGTTCACTCTTGCGTGATCACTTTCAAGCAGTGAATCTTGGACTGCTTCATGCAAGGTGCAATAGGTGTGATTACAGGAAATTAGATGGTCTGTCTCCCTCACACATCCCTGGTGGGTGTTATAAACACCAAGCAACCTTCATGTTTTGCATTGTGAAATATTATTATCTTAATTACAAGTAGGTGTCAACTTTAAAGCAAAAAAGATCAATCTCTATTCCAAAAGTTGGACACTACCTACAGCAATGGATCTCAGTACAGACAAAATTCTCTCACTTCATCTGTCTCTATTACAAGGTATCATTTACTCTACACTGTGTTTTGGGATGCCCACCCCTGCACCTACAGAAAGCTTAGGTGTCCACAACTCGGTATTACTACAGATATACTTCAAGGAGAAAACACTGAACACTGCAACACCTCTTGTGGAACCAGTGCTAAATTCTCCTCAGTTATACCTAGAAAAAAAAAATGTATGTAGCAGCACACATCTGAAAGAATAAAAATATTTCTCTTCTCTTGTAATCACCTAAATGCAGATGAGCTCTCTTACTGTGGGCACTCTCACTGTGTATGAAGTTTACATTTCATACGTAAATGTTTGCTCATCCTTCTTTTCAAAGAAGTGGTTCAGTTTAGATATCCCCAAAGGATTGCTTTTGAAAGAACTGCCTTTAGGTATTTTCCTTCTTAAACTCCCATCAACTGCAGTTTTCACAGTTAAAGTAAACAAGGTGAATTAACACCAGTACTGAATTTCTCATTTGGATGGTGATTATGATTGCGATAAAAGTTTAACATCATATTAAGTTGGCTGAAAGACGTTGTAAAGAGAATTAAATTACTTCATGGATCTTGTTTAAGCCTTGCCACTTATTTCAAATGGCTCTACACCTACCTAGAAAAATTTAAATTTATTTTTAAAAAAAAGGAAGAAAGAAAGGAAAAGAAAGGAAGTCCTAAAGTTTTATCTTTTTCTTGTTAGCCTTATTTTAAACATTTCACATGAGTGCTTTTGAGGACACCCAGCAAAAGCTATATCGGTATTGCTCACCACTAGAGAAACACTGCATGGCAGCAGGTAGGACAGAATCTGAGTTACCTTGAATTGCACTGAAGAAGTTTTCATCAACCTAAGCCCTCACACCGATTCCCAGACTGCTGCTGTGCCCTATGTTGTTGCAGGAATGTCAATGGAATAGCAATTTCTCAAAAGACCTTTTTTACCAGTCCCTTTCTCAGAAAAGCTGAAAACTTCCGCAACAAAGAGGACAGAATAGCATTTCAGGACAAACAGAGTAGCTTCAGGGAAGAGGAAGACAGTATATATTGCTATTTAAAAAATGATCACCAAATACCACGTGAGACCATATAAAATTCCAGAATAGTGGCTGAATTCCCAAGTTAGCCAAGCTGTAAGAGGACCTAGATTCTTGCCTTACAATAAACATTCCAGAGAAGCTGGACCAAAAGCTTTTAAATTCAAAATAGATAAGTTTTAATACATGACCGGTTAAAATACCCACTTTTTGCATAGTGAAAACTCAAAGCAAGTAGGGAAGAGAGAACACTGAACTAGGGGGATTTATTCATTATTCCAGTGCTAAAGGTGGAGGGGAAATGTGGCTCAGAGGAGTTCGTGCTTTACTTAGAATAACTCTTTATTACTGGACTTTACCCACTGCCAGAATACAGCCTCTAAATACGGAAAGAAGGGGAAAGACATAGTGAGGGGAGAAAAATATCACTGGGGGGAGAGGTTTTATAAGTGACATTAGTAGTGTCAGATTGTCTTTGGTAAATCTACTCCTGCAAAGTATTCCTCAGCAGCCTGAGCATGACTTTCACAAACTGGCGTATTTTGGTATGTAAGGGCATAAATTAACACTATGTAATTGCCACATAAATACTTTATAAAGAAAGGATTCTTCTGAAACAGCTCTTCTGAAGCCAGAATATATAAATAAAATCTTTCCACATGTAATAAATAATGTCTTCCTGGAGACAAATTCCCTCCAGGTCAGTTTGAGATTTAATGAAAATTATCCAAATAAATAATTCAGGAATAAACCTATTAAAAAATTAAACTTTCTGCACATCAGTTAAATTCTAAACTAAATTAATTAAAACCTTACTGGCAAATAGTAGCATTACAGTTATTTATGACTGGTTTGGTTAAAAGAATAAACTTGTTAAATAATGTGTGATTTGCACCAAATCAGCTATGACTTACTGAAGTAATAGGTTTGCCCTTCCAATATCATATATAATACTGAGGATTATTAAACCTATCATATTTTTCCACACCATTCATGATCTTGCTAATCAACTGTAATTGATAATATGAAATATTTAATTCTGTAATGTTTTATTAATCTCTTCTCATGAAATGTTAATAGCAAATTTTTGCTAATACAATACAGAGCTCTAGCTGAATCTAGCAGCTCTGGGTTCTGATGCTGCATATTTTGTGATAGTCACAGAGTACCAGAGGCAAAAAGGTAACACCATGAGAATTAAATACATGCTCACCAGCACCAGAAAAGCAAAATGCAGCCTACAGTCTGAAAAACAGATAAAAGAGTATAATTTGCCTCATGGCTCCCCAAGGATCCAGAGAAGGCCAAAATTATTAACTTTCTGCAGGAAACCATCCAGCATTTACTCCAGTTTAATGACATGACACGCAATTTTCAAGGAGTACACAGGGCTAATCTTCCGGATGGCTAGAACTTCAATTAATGCAGCCACACCAGGATATGCGTGGGATGACTGTGAATTACAATGCAAATATAACAAAATCAGCAAGGTGTATCAAAAGAAAAGTTATGAACTTCTGTTTAAAGGGGTCCTAAGAGACTCCTGTGTTCCTCTCAATGCTACAATTACTCCTCTCCACATTCTCACTTCTTTCTTTAAAACCAAACCCTTTTCACCCTCTTTGCTTTCCTCCAGGTCACTCCTTCTTAGAGGATATTTAAACTCTTATCCTGGCCTTCAAATCTCCTATATTTGCTTTAAAAACCACAAGAGGTGATCATTCTGAAGTATTCTTTGGCCGCAACCTTGGCTGTGGACCTCTCTATGTCTGTTGTCCTTCTGCCCTGAGGAGCACATTCAGGGTAACAGCTCTAACCCAGTGCAGAGAACTCACAGAGCAGAAGTTCCTCTACAGACACAGCCAGTCTCCACTGACTGTCTGCATTTTGAGAATATCCAGCTATTTTGGTCCCCCAGAGGTAGCAGCCAGAAGGGTCTGACAACCAACTCCAGTCTAGAGGATTAATTTCAGTCAAAATACAGACCCTCGGAGGGATTATTAAGAAAAAAAGGTGGACTTCTCCAAACCAGCAATTACCTATGGAAATACACTGAAATTCCTGCAGTCACAAAATATGCGTTTTGGGAATGCATGATTACCCATGGTTTTCCCAGACACAAATGTTTTGTATTACTCATGAACAGAGTCCAGGTACTTATAGTACTGTTGCTTTTTACACGCGTAACAAATTTGATGATTTAAACAAGTGTCAGATTAATTGCAAGGACCCAGACCAACTGAGTAAATCCTTCTTTATCAGTAAATCTTTCCACCACTTTAAGGCTACCATAGGTCTAAAAGTCCAAGATAGATAAAGTCTTCTGAATTCACGAAAAAAGACTGCACCACTAATTGCAATACTTAGTAATTTGTTTGGTCTTTAAACAACTAGTCTCTTTTCAACTGTTTAGATTGAAACTTGTTTGAGAATGTTAAAATTAACACAAAATAAACTTGGTATCACAAGCAGTGGGTTAGTTAGCTACTCTCCGAAGGAAGGGAGAATACAGACTGCTTACCAAAACTCTGGAGAGGCAACACTAGCAGTTTGCAATGTGAATTTAAGGTCAAATGCGTCAGCATCCTCAACTACCCTGAGAAGGCAACTGCCTGGGCTGCTATCCTGGCTCTTCTAACAGTTTCGAGGAAAGGATTCATAAGCTGTTTAACATAAACTGAAATTCTTTCCACCTTGTTGAGTAAGTCCCAAATCTCCAGGGATTCAGCTAACACACTGCCTGGAGAAGCATCCGGGGCTATCCAGCTAATACTCTTTTACCCTGAAAATTCTACCTACTTTATTAATGAAAAAATGTGTGGACTTCTGAGAGCATGTTACTAGTTACGGGTTTTTTTCAGCTTCAGCAAGATTCGTGCTAGCTATCCAAGCAGATTTACTAGTAAGCTGTACACTGGTACTTGATGTTATAATGTTTCTCTGTAGTGTCAGCTTCCTTCATAAAGTGTGCAAACAAGTGCTACAGACTTAAGTGTTCAGTACTGGGCTTGATTTCATAAGATTGTGCAAATCACATCACATGAGGTCAGTTAGACCGGGTTCCTTCTTACAGAGACTGTTCCAGTAACAGAGAAAAACCACAGACTAGGGGACAACCTAGAAACAAGTGTCTGTGGCATTTGTTAGAAGGAAAGGCTGGCCTTGGACCACAAAAGAAGGGAAGTGTCACACTGAAAGACTGTCATTAGACAGAGCTCAGACCACCAGGCCGGTTTCGTGCAAGACTTGAACTGAACTATGCCAGAGTAGTACTTTAGCTCCTTCAAGCATAAGAATATCCACTAACATCATTACATCTATAACTCAAGAAAAAAGCACCAAGGTACAAAAACATTAAGCTCACCTTCAGAAAGCATTTATAGCACCACAGTAATTAAAAAGAAATATTTCTGAAAATAAATCCCAATCAAAGAAATAACCAGAACACAGTTCATCTCTTCCACCCTTTGAAGGCTCACCTCACAATATCCCTGTCTTAAAATCACGTGTAAGAATATAAATCTGAAGTAGTTACAATATCATCACCTTAATCCCTATTTTGAAGGGGAGTGAATGTTGTGTTAAAATGTTTCAAGATGCCAGGAAACCAGAAGATATAAAAACAAACAAAAGTTTTATTAATTGTGTCTCTGCTTCAGCACAGCTCCAGGCTGTGCAGATAAGCCAATGCAGATCCTCAGTGATTTCAGTGGGACTGCTGGTACGCTTGACCTTACCTGTGCCATCAGAGTGTGTCCTGGATGGGAGAGGTTGTGAGCAACCGGCTGAGGTTGTTCAGTCCTCTGGAAAGAGGCTGTGTTTTAGATTTGTGCTGAGAAGGCAGCTGATAACATACTGGTGTTTGTAGTTGCCTCCAGGACAGTCAGGACTTTCCAGCTTCTCTGCTGTGCCAGTGTCTGCAGGGGCAGGAGAAGCTGTGAGGGAGCACAGCCCCAGTTACTAGCCCAGGATTCGACCTTAGGTTTAGGACTGAGACGCAAACTGGCCAATGGTCTACTCCATATCATGCATGTCATGCCCAGTATACAGATCAGGATCTGTCTGGGAGTTTTATTTCTCTTGGTGTCATCACTTTCTCTGAGTTGCCCCTCTCTCAGGGTCGTCTCACTCTCTGAGTCAGCTCTCGAACACTTATACTATTTAAAAGGATCTTAGCTAGCTCTTTGTTGTGTGTAGATACACCCTTGAGGGACTTAAAGCAACCAGAAAGATATAGGTTTAAAAATATCCTGAAAATATCACTGACCAAGTTCTTGATTCCACCATCAATTCCATCCTTGTCTTAAGCATCTTCAACGTACCAGCTAGGAGACAGAGACCTGATCATGCTTTTCTCCTCATTCCAGTTACAACAAACATCCTAGTGAAGGAAAATGAAATATTTCACATTGATGAGATTACAAGGTACATGGCAAGACTTTTGCTGTATTTTGCAGACTGGACCCAGTAGCTGTCCCTCACAATCCCTCCTATTCACAAAAAGCTCACTTGCCCCTGTCTCTTCTATGAGCTGGTGCTAATCTCAGCTTCATGTCTGTGGTGGTTTCCAGGCGAGATCAATTTAATATTTTAGTCCAAAAGCAATTGAATTGAACTAGGCACTAATCATCAGATGTATTTAATTTTTAACCAGGAAAGCGTGTAGGTGATGGGAATACAAAAAGGTAACTTAGTTGTCTTTCACATGCTAAAACCGTGCAATTTAGGCTCAAATGAACTACCACCCCAGGCACTTGGAAAAAGGTACTGAAAGAAGCTGCCTTTTATCACCAGCACTATCTACAGTAATTTTGGAAAATTTTGCTAAAACAATCATAAAATACTAGGGAATTGCAGGCATTATGACAGAAGAAGAGGGACATAAGGCATTTTATTCCTTGAATGTATTTTTATTTTAACATATTCACAGAAATCCATGGCTCATTTGATATAGCCCAATTAACATGCATTCAAGATGTTCTAGCTATAAAATGAAATTAATTCAATTCAGAAGTAATAAACTTATACCCAACAAGAACTTTGTAAAGAAAATATCTCAGCATTTCAGGGCAATGTCAATCTAGTAATTCATCTTTGGCAAACTTGTTTCATGATCAACAGTAAAATAATATTCTTACTGAGGGGACAAACAGTTAAGAGTAACTCTGAAGTTAAATTTCAATAAATTTCAAACAGGATATAATTTCTATGGAAAGTGAGACAAAAATAGAAGTCAAATACAAGCACTGAGGTTTTTCACCCTTCCTGACAAACCATGTCAATAGGCAAATATAATTATAAAAACTTATACCCAAAATCATACCCAAAATCTTTTTTATAGCGTGCTAATGTCTTAGCATTTAATATCTTCAATCAGTCACCATAATCCTCAGTCAAGTGTTATAAAATGCTATGAGGGTTAAAGATTCTTAGCTTCTGAGTGTATTTTCCGCATAATTATTTTTCAATCTCTAGCTGTGGAAAAAAAAAAATCTTACAAAGACCAGATTACATATGGAAGCCTGGTCTTTGTTAATGACAACTGAGCACTGAGTTTGTCAGAGCAGCTCTGAGAATCTTGCCTGCTGTCTGTATTTTTTAATAACCATTTTAAAAACATAGAGGACTAAAACCAGTTGAAATCAGTAGTTACTATTACTCTCTGTACAAGAGAACTTGATAGCCTCTGTCACAGTACTTCACAGACTCCCTTTGTACTCCTTCCTTTGAGTGTGTCCTTGGAAGACTTCTGCACCCCTTCCCTTTGCTTACAAGCTCTTGTAAAGGAAGCTGTGTTAGAGACAGGGCTGCTGTCTTCAGAACTTGGGAAAGCTCTTCACGCTCTGCCTTGCACAAGATTCTTACTGCATCTTGCACCTGCACTTGAGGCTCCTACTGCTGCAGAACTCCATACTGAAATAAACCTCCAGGCATTTTGCTGGCAAAAATCTACCTGTCACAGAGATACCTGTGTTTAAAACTTTCCTACGCTAAGACTGCTTGGGCTAGAGCTACAAATGTGATGAAGCATCTAGGAAATGCAGTATTGCTTCTCTATGAAAATTTACACACACAAGTCTCAGCAATGCAGTTCTAGAATAACTCTGGTTTTCACACACTTTTTCTCAGAAATGGGTTCAGTTTCTGCAGCATTAACCAAAGAGTAGCAGAGAAAATGTAAATGCGATAGCAATGCCCAGGTTAGATGAGAGTCCACAACCTCAGGCAGCTCAGCTTTGTGCTGCCGAGGGAAAATGAGTCCCCTCGGCACTCATCCCAGATGGAAACAGCCAGGGTGTCACAAACAGGAGTGGTTTACTTTATAAATAGTACATCTATCAAAAAATTACTCTGCCCATCAAACCATTTGATCTAATCAGGATACATTTAACTGTAATCAACTTTGATGCATTACCTTAAAGCTAGGATTTGACAGAAAATACACTTGATTCAGTGGGGAATTATCTGATAAGGGGATATAGCAGATCAAATGGATTTAGCAGTAATCCAGAATAGGTGCACAGTGCATTAACTCAGAGAGTAACTCTTATCAACCACAACACCAACTGCGTAAAACGTATTATACAATGAACTGCTTTCAATATGCCGTGTCCTTTGTGCCAAGTTTGTTCTGTTCATTTTTTGTGAAAAGTGCCAGACTGGAGATATTGGAATCCAAGTCCCTCTTTTATCAGCAGAACACCAAAGAGCAACAGCAGCTCCTGAGTGCTGCTGTGCTTCAGTCCAGCTCTGGAATGGCTGCTTCCAGGGCCAGGAATAGCTTTCTACCCACCATACTAATTCATATCTAATTAAATACAACAGTCTCATTGATACCTTATTTCTTATTAACTTGTTATAACAAGCTTACTGCTACCACAGTGGTTATGTCTAATGACCAAGATTTTTGGGCATTTAGCACTGGAAACCACCTTATTCATACTGCAGAGACTAAGAAGCAGATATCAAACAGCTTCAGCTGTTTCTAAACCAGGGCAAATTCAGCTGTGTGATCTATGTGGAATAGCTCAGTATCACATTATCAGCATGTCAATATGTCCAGTCCCCATATGCATGTACTAACCCTTATAGGCAGGTAATTTCTTGAATTATTATAACACCACAATTAAAATAGATTCTTCTTCCATGTCTGCCTTAATTTACCAGTCCCAGTGACTAAGTATTATCCCTCTGAAAGAGCTGATAGCTCTTCAGTCACATAGCTAAATTACTACAATGCTTTTTCTTTGAGAATTCATTGGAGCAGTTTAAGGCAGGTTTGCAAATGTCTCTGACCTCAGGAGGGGAGAATGGCTCTTAAGCGAAACAAAATACAAAGATAGATAGATAGATAGATAGATAGATAAATAGATAGATAGATAGATAGATGATGTAAAAACTACTGAATTTCAGGCATAAGGCTTGCCATTAAGTGATATAAGGTGAAATGTTTTATTTAAAAGATGTAATTCCCTGGAGTTCATTCTTATTGTCAGAGCTGGCAAGAATTTTAACAAGGGCTTCTTGAAAGAAATGAAGCTTAAACAGGACATTGTACAGCTATAACTCATGAAGCCGTGTTAATAGAGGAAACTGCCATGGCCTGAGCTTCAAATATTTCAAATCCTGCAATGTGAGCTTCTGAGCCAGAGTATGCTCTCAGTGTGGTCCAGATTACACACACTTCCTATGTTTGTACAAAATTATATGTATGCATATAGCAGAACAGTTGTCGTGGGTTAAGCAGAGTATCACATTGCATCTTTGTATATAGTATTATTTCTAATATTATTGTAGTTTAGTTATTAAATTGTCCTTATCTCAACCCATGAGTCCTCTTTGCCATTTACCTCTTTAATTCTCTCCCCTATCATTGGGTGGGGGCGGGGACTGTGTGAGCGGGTGTGTGT
>WKFP01015558.1:235519-257675 GCA_011057875.1 Pterocles orientalis | reverse complement strand
TTTTTCTTTGAGAATTCATTGGAGCAGTTTAAGGCAGGTTTGCAAATGTCTCTGACCTCAGGAGGGGAGAATGGCTCTTAAGCGAAACAAAATACAAAGATAGATAGATAGATAGATAGATAGATAGATAGATAGATAGATAGATGATGTAAAAACTACTGAATTTCAGGCATAAGGCTTGCCATTAAGTGATATAAGGTGAAATGTTTTATTTAAAAGATGTAATTCCCTGGAGTTCATTCTTATTGTCAGAGCTGGCAAGAATTTTAACAAGGGCTTCTTGAAAGAAATGAAGCTTAAACAGGACATTGTACAGCTATAACTCATGAAGCCGTGTTAATAGAGGAAACTGCCATGGCCTGAGCTTCAAATATTTCAAATCCTGCAATGTGAGCTTCTGAGCCAGAGTATGCTCTCAGTGTGGTCCAGATTACACACACTTCCTATGCTTGTACAAAATTATATGTATGCATATAGCAGAACAGTACTTGCACCTTCTCATTTGAATCTTTTGAGAAAGGAACAAAATTGATTATGTTTAGTTTACAGTTGATTTTTTTAAGATCTAGCCTGCGTTTGATAGTTTTACAGTTTATTCACAGGAGAGAGAAAAGTAGGCAGTAAAACAGCAATACCAACAAAACACAGGAGTCTGTTTCTTACAATTCCTTCTCCAGAAATGCTTGTTGTGATCAGCATTTCAGTTACAGCAGTGAATTTTAAGCACTTTATTCCACGTTCACTCCCAGTTTGCCGTAACAGATCCATGGAGTCAGTGGAGCAGCACAGGTGTAACCAAGGGAAGCATTTGCTCATTAGCAGTTAAGGCCACAGTCACAAGCAATTTTAAGTCCTACAGCATATCACAAATCATAATAATATTGAGCTGCTCATACCATCTTCTTCTCCATTTAATTTCCAGGAATAAATGAAGCAGTACACACTCTCAGTTCCCAGAGCACTTCCTTGAACATGCGCATCTTTTCTAGTGTACTTTTCAGGGCATAGCTTCCAGCTCCATCTGCCCATTTGTCAGCTTCTCATGCATGCACACCTTCCCTTCAGCCAAGCTGCCACTTACACAGAGAAGGATCTCTGAACTGGTTTTTCACAAGCCAGTCTACAGTTTCCTTTCTGTCACAATGGCTTAGGAGGAAAAAAAAATACCAAAAATTTACTCTCTGGAGAGTTGAGAGTAAAAGGTGGCATTTCAATATAAAAATTAATGTAAAGATCATTAGCATATAAACAAACAAAATACTGTCCTTATTAGATTATATCTTCTTGCTCTGCCTAAAGTGACTTTTCCCCAGGTGTGAGCATTTGAGGGGACACTATCAGCCAGATTCTCATATGCAGTAAGGTCTTTTTATCCAACTTGAAGAATATTTGTTGCAACTTTGAAACACCAAAGACCAAGGAAGCTTTGATGTAGGTGTGAACAAAGCCCTTTGCTTTTTACATAACTGTGATAGTGACAGTGGTTCCGTTAGCAGGTAAGCCAGCCCACACCTGACTGTGCTATCCAACAAATGCAATTATAAAGGAAAACAAGAATTTTGCCTGGGAAAACATTGCATGCAAAAATCACAGCACTTTGATCTTCTGTGCGTGTCTCCTCAGCCATCAGGTAATCCACTGGACACAGACAAGTAATCTAAAGGCTTACGTCTTACCAGTAGTGCTTCATGTAAACAGAAAATATTCATCCTTTCTTTGTCCTGTCTGCTCGCCTTTCATATAACAGGAGAATGAAATGACAAACACTTTTTTCATAACTCCGCTGTCTTTGCTCATTTTCCTGCTCTTTTTCTTGGAAGTGCAGGGTGAATACAATGAACTCAGCACATCCTGACAAAGAGATGGGATTATGTGCTTTCCCTTGACTTCATCTATGGATGAGACACTCTAGCACAATGCACCAGACACTTCAGATAAGAACAGGCTGAGAAGTGAGAGGAGATAAATGAAATGAAGAACAGAAGCTAGATTATTACATTTCTGCTAGCATTAAAATACTTCCAGTCCGACTGTGGATTTCACAGGGTAAAACCCTTGATCCACAGTAGGTCAAGATTTGTCATTTCTGAAGTATGCATCTATCTTCCTTTAACTGATACATTTTTTTCTTTTTAAAATGCCTAGACTAATTTCTCAAACATGCAAATGGCAGTGTTGATGTTAAAAGTTAAACAGTACTTTCATGCATAAACTTGTCAAACAAATTCTGGCTCCACTTCAAAATTAGTATTTTGGCAATACCTCAGCATAAATAGTTCAGTCAACTTTGAAGACAAAATAAAACAAAAATATATTGCTTTGCTTATGTTGAAAAATGATTTTAACTTTCTATCATAATAATTTGAGGCTTTGGAAGAAGGATTCAAATTCAGTATAGAAGTACACCTTTGTATAAGGAAAATGCTTCTCATTTTTCTTCCAGAAAACTATTTCCATATGACTAGAATAAATTTTATTTTTAAAAAACCTCAAAACTATGAATTTGAACATAACCAAAAAAAGCTGGTATACAAATTCTTGAAAAACTCATTTTACTCAGCAAGAATGGACTGTGTCCACAGACAAACTTAATTATACAGTGAAAGGAGCTAAATTACTAATTACTTTTTCTGTTCTGATCTAGTGGTAGAAAAGACCTGCAGCCTGCTCCTGGACACTGTGTCTCTGTGGGAGACACAATGACACGGCAGGGAAGGAGCAAGGGAAAGACTGGGCATCTGGGCATAGACTGGTAGTTATAAGATGCAATCCTAGTATTCTGAACATATGACATCAGATACAGGAGAAAAACTGGGTACTCAGTGATGCAACTGAAGCCAAGGGAAGCTGTTCACTACAATGCTAAGGAACAGGTTTTTCCACCTTTGTGTTCTTTTTATCAACATTAAAAATAATACACACATTTGATCTTAATGTTTTCAGACATTCATTTCCAATTTGCATAACTGAGGTTATAATGGAATCTCCTTTCATGGGAAAGAAAACCCTACAGTGTTTGTATCAAATGCAGATGCTAGGGTAAAGAGTGACACAAAAAAAATATTATGACTTCAATATCCTTTGTTGAGAAGACACATTCTGTAGAAAAACAGAGATACCATACACTTTCAGCTAATACAGTAGTCCTCTAGTTCCAATGCACTTCATTACTCTGTGAAGTACATGTAGTCAAAACAGGTCCAAAAGCAAAACCGAATCAGAGTGTGTTGGGAACCAGCAAATGCCATTACCCCTTGGCAGCCTCATTGTGGAAAATATTGTACACACCACGTAGGTAATTTTTTTTAATCAAACAATGAGCTTTCATAGAAATTATGGTTGGTTAATATTTTGTTTGGATCCGATCTCAAAAGACCTTCAATAGCCATTTCACTCCTACCACAGAAAGATGGAAAGCACAATACCTGCACAACTGCAAAGTCTAGGTAAGCCTGAAGAGATTTAGCCCTAGATTTATGACACAATCTGGGACATAAGCCAAAAAAAAAATAGTTTTTCAAAATTTCTGATCTATTGGCCCTTGTTTAATGTAGAAAATGCATTGGAACTCACTGAAACCTTGGTGGACCTCTTCCTTAGAAAGTCCTGCTTGCTGTTCTTTCTGCAACCAATATCCCACCCCAGAAATTAGCAATCTCTTGTGCACAAAGTACTAAGCCACTGAGTAAAGCATAACACCACAGCACCACGTATTTTTAAGAAAAGGCCTAAATGAAGAACGGGGAGTATTTGGAGCTGCAAAAAAATACATGGATTGTAGGCATCTCAGTTGCGCTGAACAAAGTGCATAGAAATAAGAAGAGAAGTAGTGGTAACATGCCTGTGGCACTCTCTGTTGGCTAGTTTACAGAGTCTCCTGTCGATGTGTCTGTGTGTACGTGACAGGAAGAGAGACAAAATGCACAGGGAGGAATTTCTACAGAATGCTGTTGCAAAGCAGAAAGTGTACCTAGAGATGACAGAGACGATAATCCTCAACCACCTAAAGGTAAGCCCCCCACTTTCTGTGAGGATGTCAGTTCTGATCCCTCTCATATTCGGAGCATTCCTCTTCACCCACACACACCCAGTTTCCTTCTTTGGAAACTGGGTCTTTCCTCCTGTATGTACCAAAATTTGTCAGCCTGTGGCTTATAAATTCATTGGCCAGTTTCCCTGAAACTCAACCACATGACAGAAGACTTAAAAATATTTCATGCTAGACGGCAGAGAACCCACACACAATAAAGCTCTTCGTGTATATCTTTTCTCTGGTGTAGCTTCTCTAACATGACAGGAAGTCAGCTGCAATGCACAAATCAAGAAGAAACCAGGCTCCCTCATTCACAGCTCAAAAAATAATCTGAGTCCTCTGCAACACTCATAACAGCTTTTGAATCTGGAGCAGAACCTTCAGGAGGACTCATCCTATAATTTTGCAGAGCTCTCAGCGGGCACAGCTACCGAAACTCGAGCCGTAACCATCAGATAGATGGACTGTTACTCTTAGATGCAGTCTACTCCATCCTCAGAGCCCATGCCACAGCTCATGCCCATAGCACCCAGGATTGCAGTGTCAGCCCCTAATTTTAACTATCTGGGAAGCTAGCAAGTGCCTTTAATGGTTTTAAATCCAAGTAATAACTTACTATGAAATAACTCAATTTAAAAGAGAAAATATTTTAATTCTAGGAAGAAATTCAAAATACTAATTCCCAGCTGACGTCATCTGCATAATTTCAATGCATTCAACAGAACTACATCATTTTAGATTAACTAAAAATCTCGATTCAAAATGCAGCCCCTTACTTTGATTAACTACTTCGCAAGTACTTCACTCACACTAGATTTATACAGGGTACAAAATCCTTGCTGTTCTCCAGTATTAGCAGAAGCTTTACCCTTTTAATTATCTAAGGTGATACAATGAGGTGATCACTGACCTGGCTGAATAACAAGAGAGACAGTCACTGAGCTTTAGATTATACTTCAAGCAAGCTAAATTGCCACTTTTTCTGTGAAGATACAACTTTATTCAACACTGCCATCTGTACTTGTCATAAAGGAAATGCATTTTTTCACAGTAAAACATGAAATGTTAGTGAGAGATAAGTAGAGCTTAATCTTCTGCTTAAATTTGAACCAGAGAGTACTAAAGCATAATATTTTACCAACAGCACTAACCTTCAGATTGGAGAGTCCTACCTTCTCCTTCACAGTACTGCAATTTCTGCACATTTCTGTGTTTTTGGAAGGATTGCCATTAGAAGCAGTGACTATATTAAACAATAAAACTATTTGTTTCAAAATCACTCCCAGAAGATAAAAACACTCTTGGAGAAGCTTTTAAGAGCAGCTGGACAGACTGAAAGGAACTACAGTTGAATTATATAAGCCTTACATACAAATCCTTCTGTGCACTTTGCTATCTTTTTTATTACAGAAATTATTTTTTCTCAAAATCCTTGTTCATAAATACATAGAACAAATGAAGTTTCTAAAAAGGTTACAATTTCCACTACATCTGTAACTCAACCACAACTTTTAACACAAGTGAGGTTGTTCACAGAGAGGAAGAGGCTGTGTGCCATACAGACTGTCTAGGTGAACGATATGAGTTACAGCTGTAAAAAAACAGTATACTGAATGCAGCTGCTGAAGAGGGTACCTTCTGTTATGCCATAAGAATTACCAACTGAAAAAACGCAAACCACCATATCTGACTTCCAAATAATGTAAGCAGAAAGTTACAGGTAAATCTACTTACAACTGTATGCCAGAGGACCCTAGCCAGAAAAATAACAGTATTTGCATAAGCAAACAATGATCCTTTCGCAATGACAGCACTAGTTACCAGATACAAGCCTTAGGACCCTTTCCTTGAATCATAGCTCAAGACAAAAAGCTTGCGTCCTAGCTTCAGTGTCTCAAACAGTTTATGCATTTCAGCCATAATCTGGAAGCACAAGTATGCTCCATCGTAACCCACAGATGTACATTGTTCGTATCAGTCTTCAGAGCCAACCAAAACATTTTCACATATAAATACAGATTTTTCTCAAAAGTGAAAATTTGAATATCATTTCCATGGTTTTACTATATTTTCCACCATACTATACAACATCCTTTAAATTATTTAGAAAGTGTTTAGTATCTAAACCGTAGTTAACAAATTATTTTCAGAAGACTGTAAAAGTATATTAAAATACTATGGAAAATGTTGTTTAAAATGAGATTGTTTGAGGTAGGTAAATTGGAAAAAATTCAGTGTTTTGCTGCTTTATAATTCTACTGTATTTCCATTTTTCACTGAGCTTTGCAGTCACAGAAAATCTGTCCCCTTCTTACAAAACCCCATAAACCCTTAAATCCAAGTCCAACTAAATTGCCTCAGTAGAAGATGGATGCCAAATTAATATTTGTGTCTCTGAATTTCTTTGTCAAATGCAGTGATATGACTCATTGATTCCACCCAGCCTGTACTGTTAAAAGTTGGAGCTTTTATCTGTCCTTTCCAAGCATGTTTTGGGCAAATGGCAAATTGAGAGTGACTCTACAGTCTGATGATTACTTCAGCTGGAAGCACACTCTAAGAAATGTTTCATTTTATACATAAAGTGGAACAAGGGGAAGCACTGAGAACTGGGATTATTTGCAGAACATTCTCTACATCAGATATTAGAAACTGTCAGGAGAAGTGGAAGATCCACACTCTAATCCCCACGCCAAGTTAGTCAAAGACAGGATTGTTCTCATCTGTTTTCCAGATGCACTGCTGTATATGAGGCAGGAATTGCACCATTATTATAAAGAGCCTCTGGATACAGGTGCAAAGTTGCTGGTGAATGCTGCCAGGCTTCAGGTATGGACTATGGCAGTGTTGTCAAGTAACTACACATATATCCAGCAGAGGAAAATTTACAGGGGCTTCACCGGGAAAAACTTCACTGCTGAGACAGCTGCCTGTGTGGTCGGTCAAGAGCTGAGTAGAGATTTTTTTGGATGCTAGTGACATCTAAATACTGGCATCTAAAAGAAGATTTAGTGCCTATACGTTTCTGCAAATCAACCCTAAAGAAACTTTTCCGGTCCTAAGCTTTCAAAAACAAAATATTAATTGGTCATCAAAAACATTCTTTATCTTCCTGGCAAACTCTTGCTGGATACAAAATGTAGCTAATCACGTCAATCCATTTTCTTCTGTTGTTGACATGAAATATCATATGCCTCCGGTCTAGAAAGGTTTCCTCATTTTCGATATCGGGATAGTTTCAGGCAACTGAGTAACCTCCAGACAGTTGAGTGAAATTGCCAAGGGAAGAGTGCAGGAGTACAAGTGCCATTTTGCACACAAGTCATCATTACTCTCTGCTCTCCGGAAATTTAGCCCTTCTACAGTCTACCCTTGAATTTTATCTTTTCTTCCTTCAGAGAGAAATGAGTCAGAAAGTTTAATAGTTTAGCAGCAAACCTCTGAAAGACACCGACCTTAGAAACAAAACCCAAGGCACTATCAAAGAAAACAATGAATAGACAATATTTTGATTGTTGCAATACCACTCTTGAAAAGCTGCTGGAAGATCATTTAGAATAATGCCATTTAAAATGCAGCTACTATGTAATCATCCTCTTCAGTTTAAATCTCAGGAGATCAGTTCTCCTGAAGATGAATTTGTAAGTCTGCCTTACTGCGTCATTACTGCTGGCAGGATTTATACGTACGTATCAAAAAAAATAATGTAGAGACTTTTATTTATAATTTTACTGCCAAGGTTAGCATGGTTTTGAAAATTGCTGAAAACCATCCAACAAGGAATCTGTGGACCTAGTCCACAGGTCACTGGAAGTATAATGGCTCTGAACAGCAGTGCTCTGGCAGGTCATTGCCTCAGGACCACCCAGCAGATAGGTCACCACTAACTCCTGCTGTAGTACTGGCTTCCCACCAGTCATTAGCAAAAGAGCAGCAGGGTTCTGTCAAAAATGCATCAAGACATTTGTCACCTAAAAGTAAAAAATCCACCTATTCCATCAAACAGTGTCAATAATATTCTATGGAGAAGTCCTCAAATATTCTTACAGAGATTTAATCTTAGGTGCAGGTGTTACATAAATTCCCTAATGCTACCTTGCATTGGTATGCCAAGAATTTTCCTTAAGAAGAAATTAAAGTAATTCCCTGCAGGACACACATCATCGTTGGATTCTGTTGTCTACCTCCTTTAGCTCCAGATAAGTGTCCACCCTTAATCTGAGTATTTATTCATAACATAGCAAGGACTTGACTAGTTTGTCAGATACAGCAGGCTCATTGGCTACATTTCTAAATCAAAAAATTAGTAGACTGGGAGCAGTGACAATATCAACTTACACCCAGCATGCTAACCTAAACCACCTTAAACAAACTTCTACTCCCTTAAATACAATTATTCTTGTTTTTCTGATGAATACTGCTATAAAAAGTGTAACCTCGTATAAAAAGCACAATTTTCTGCCCCTGTTTTATTTATAGTTTGGTACAGGATCCTTTGATTTGAAAGTTATATATGAAATAACTCCTCATAACACATTGATAACACAAGTGTAAGAACACCTCAGAACAGAAATCTGACCACAAACTGTAAAAAACATCCATTGAGGTTTCTTTGCCTCCTCAGAGAAAACTTCTCCTGATGTGGATATCCAGGCTTGACACTTACTCATAGTGCAGAATTACCTCAGCAGACAGAGGAAGAGTTTATGCTAACAAATATAGTCTAGGTGAGTTAAAAACTTTCCTTCGGTTCCTACATACATAGGATATCACACCAGCGTGGAGAATGTGAGTGTCTGACTGCTAGTGCCAGACACAATGTCACCCAGCCCTCACTCAGCCACACCGCGTAGGCTCAGGAGGTGTGGAGCACGTAAGGGAGTTGGAGTAACAGAGCTCCGAAGCTCCTTCTGATGGCAGATCTGGAGAACCTCACTGCTCGTGCGTCTACCAAGAGAGTGGCAAAACACAGAGAGCACGGGAGGCAGGACACCCACCTACAGCCAACAGTTGCCGTGACATGCTGTTTCAGAAGCTGTGAATCTGCAAGATCATGTGCTCAGAAAATGACAGGGAATGACCCGGGAAGCTCTGCTCCATGCAGAGGAGATGGGCTGTTTGAGAAAAAAACTTGAGGAATGATCCATTTCTCAAATATTTTAAATTTTTGTGTAAATGTTATCAAAGAATTGGAAGTTATATTATCAGTAGTAGTCAAAAGAAATGTGATATTTACTGTGACTAAAACATTCAAATCAGCTAAGAGTCCCAGTGAAGCCCTCCTGAAATCTGTATGTAACACTTTAAAAGATAGTCACCATTTTCTATGTGAACAATAGCGTTAAAACAGAACATTTACGGGATGGAAGGAGAATAAGGAGGGCTGGTAACAGCTGCTAGAGAACCCTGGAAGTATGTAATGAGTTTCTAGTCATTAACTAAAACTGAGAAAGTTCACAGTGATTATTTGCCAGTAAGCCTTCAAGTACATTGTTTTTGAACAGCCACAAAGGAAAAACTTGGCCATACTTTCCAATGCAGCTGTAATACAATACTTACATTTATATTAGGCAGCTTCTCTGGGTTCAGTAATGGGACCAACATAAACATGGAGTAAAACCTGTCTGGTAAAGGATTTATGGTAAAGTTTGTCACATAGATTCATGCAATTTACATCATCTTCTTCCATGTTCTGTCTATGTGTTGTTCCCAGTGCTCCTGGACATGTGATAGACAGGTGATGGAAATCTCATGCATGAATTACAGAAAAATGACTACAAGGAGCTAACTTGAGCAAGGTGATCTCATCTAGTTGGGTAAAGAGAGAAATAATACCTGCCAACACTAACACTTTACAGTAACTGTTTTCCGGGACACCTTGCTCTTTTGCCTCTGGTGACAATAGTCCTCTAAACTGGAGGTCCAGACTCAGCCTTGGCATTTAGGCATGATAACAGAGGTTAAATAAATTAATGTGGTCCCAGACAGGACTGTCAAATTGTGCAACTGGATTATCAGAGAACATTACAAAACCCCAACCTGGCTGGCTAGTTCTGAGATAAATCAGTTCTTCTCCCTGATTCAGACAAATTGTTTCCAAAGATCAATTCCATGCATCCTTGTAGCTTTCCTGATACTGCATTATTGAAAACATTTTGATGCATTCAAAGAGTTCCATTCAAGTTCCTAAAATGAATGACACTCAGGGATTAGCACCACTGGCAAACAGATGTACAGCAGATTAATGAAAATATTTCACAGTCTGAAAGTAGTATAAAAAGCACATCACAAGTCAAAATAAGCATCACTTTTCTTTGATTAGACTTGCTTTAAAATAAATTTATAGACCTCAGAAAATGAAGACAACAGAATACCTGCAGAGAAATTCAAATCTGCACAGGAATTATGTGGAAAGCCTCCAAACACATCGTACCCAAGTAACAGTAGATTGTGATCCTAAGGATGCACCGGACGTATTTTTTCTGCTGTGGCTTTTTTTTTCTTTTAACAAACATATGTAGAAAAAAATATTTAGTACATGCTTTGCTGCTTAAACATTGCAATCACATAACAGATCAGCTCTTCCAACAATTCCCATCTCAGCCAGGGACACAACTGCAGAATAATCAGTCTCTTCCTCTCTCCCCTCTTGGTGTGTGACAAGCATTCACCAGTTTTGCAGTTCCTCCCAAGTTCCTTGTTCAGACTCTCCTTAGAAATAAAGCCCTTTTTAGTTGCCCTCCGGCTGACTGTTTCCCTGAATTTGCTTGTCTGACACTTCCAGCCCTTGCATTTGCTGCAACTTGATCTATTCCCCTCTATTTCTTACCTGAGTTAACCCTACTCTGTGGAAGTTTTGTTAATCTCATTATGGAATTAAAGAAGGAAGGGTCCATGATCCCTAGCAGAGCAGTACAGCCCTACTGACTTGAGGCAAAGCCTGAAGTACAGGTATTCTTCAGCCTCATTCAGAGATCAATCATGCCTGTCATGGATGTAAAAAATCACAACTTGTATTTTACTAAGAACAAAAATAAATTGGTTCATCAAAATCATGCATGGAAACTCGATCTCACATCCAGTAAAGTATCGGTCAAACGCACTGAACAGGTTGTGTTGGGTTCTGTGCCAGACTGACCTTTGTAATCACATATCAATGGATATTCTACTCTGCAAACTAGGAACATGGTCTTGTGTTCTTTTTGTTCTTTTGTGCATTTCAAACTTCCAGAAATGTGTCAGCAAATTTGATCTCAAAGAACATATAGAGGATGTGTCAGAATGAGTAAGTAGACAGCATCAATTCATAAGGGCAGTATTTTGCTGCAGTGTTGCAAACTACTTTCCTCCAAGGTGAACAGGGAACCCTTGCAGTTCTTGGTCTTTGAATGACTGCTTCCTTTTCCCAAACTGGGCACTGTCCGGTTTTCACCGTTTGCCCTTGAAGACAGGATCGAGTAATAAAGCTAAATGTGATTCCATTTTATAAAAACTCAAATAGCTGGCATAGTATTAATCTTGCAAAAATGAGGCAGATAAGAGCCAAGACTCCTTACTCCTATTTAGGACACACTCAAGCCTCAGCCAGAGAAATGGAAATCTATGAAAGGGTACCTTGCTGAACTGCGATGGACTACCTCCAAAAGAAGATTAAGACACAAGATAGACATACCTTGATGGATTTATTCCATCAGTCTGCATAAAAGAGGGACATTTATGTGAAAGAATTCTAGCTTAAATCACTGAACCAATATTATTTTGGCTGAAACCAAGTTAGATCTCAATAGAGATTCAAGTAGAATAAATTTCTCCTCTGGGATTGATGTTTTGATTGCACGGTTTAAATATTTTATTATTTATCTAGTAAGTTAATTCTTTATTACAGTACCTTTTCGAAATAAAGTAAGGAGACTAATTTCCATTCTTTTGGTCAACGCCATTATCTCCAAAGCATTTATTCAGATGGTACATTTCACTTTAAATTTGATTCTAGCATCAAATGTATTGTTTCCTAATTACATTTCTGGTGGAGGTTTCACCCTTGTATCTGTATGAGCTGAGTTATTCACAGTTAGAATTTTATTGCACCTAAATTACAAGTTTGGAATGTTGCTTCACATGTGATTAATTTGAGTAATTGTCAAGAGCCTGCCAAACACCCTGTGTTCACTGAGATGAGGCTTTATAAATCAGACATGGGTGGGTCTACCAGGAGAGTTTGTGCAGGAGGTAAAGACTCTGCAATAGCTTGTGGTGTTTTCTTGTGTAATTAGAAAATGCATGGTTCTCCAACTAAGGAAATTAATTAAAATCAAGCAAATGGTAATCAAGGCATATTGCAATATAATTTTCTCCAGCAGATGCATTACTTTCAGGTGTTGTCAATGTACAGTATTGGTTTTACACTGTAAATTTAGCTCCAGGATACATTTTTTCTATCTGGTTCTTAATATATTCCTCTCAGTCATTTTTCAATTTGCTTTTCATCTATCTGTACAATTAATCCTGTGGTACACCTAAAAGGCAGTGGCTACAAAACATAGAATTTATTATGGGATATTTTTCCTCTTCTCCACAATATTCCTGGTCAAAAAAACCCCAAGATTAGCAAATATCTCATCAATGAAAACTGAAAATTAGTTTCATTGTTATGTGTGATGTGATGTCATTGCTTGTACAATACAAGAATGATCATCATATTAACACTTGAAAACTGAAAATATTGCTCACTTTATCACCCAATCTAACATTTTCCATAAAAATGTTTGACTCAGAAATTGCATCATTTGTTATTTACTTTTTAAACATCTCAGAGTTCCGAAGGGAAGGTAGATAATAGACCAGGAAGCCTCTGAAATGAAAAACATCTGACAAAAACTAAAAATCAAACACTCAGACCAACCTGTCTACATTTCCTTCATTTATCAACAAACACTTAAGAATAACAGAGACACTTAGAAAACTCTGGATCAGTTTCCCCAGTTGTAAGGCCAAAATTTCAAAAAATACAAGTCACAATAACTAGAGTAGTCCTTTCACCTTCAGTCATTCCAAAGTGTTTGATTACATTGCTCTCCTTAACACAGTAAATATATAGAAGCAAACTCTATGTATTTCTGTGATGGAGGTGACGCATAATTCTCATTTCTTTAGATTTTAATGCAAACAGATGCAAAAACATCCTTTCAAGCCATTTTTAATCCACTCAGCTGGTAACGATACCTGGTTCCCTGTCCAAGGTTCTAAATACACTCCATTTTCAACCGAGCTTGGCAGAAACATGTCAAGTATCTAAGACTAACTTAGTATCAGGAAAACATTGTGATTATGACTAACAACCCCCTCTCTCAAAAAAAAAAAAAAACCCAAACCAAAACACATAAGGGAAGAGCTGGTTTTTAAAGCATCAAACAATTGGAGCCCCTTGCCATGTTCACAAGGAAGACCTGCTATGACTTGCCCCTCTAGCAGAAAATTCAAAGTGTATCTCTCAAGCGCAGAGCTAACCTCAAGCTGTGTTTCACAGTGACACTTCAGGCACTGCTGAGCATCAAAAGGTACATTTGAGTCATTCTCTCCTTGCACAAGAGACAAATTCCCCCTATACTTACTAGGGGGAATTCCCCTGTAAAGCTCTGCTCCAGGTTTTACCATACCTAGCTTGGCATGGGGCTATAAAGACCTCAAGTCCCACTGAAAGATGCCTGTCCACTTTGCTCTGTTTTCAGTTGCTGTGTCTAAGAAAGCGGTGCAGCCTAAATCTGTAAATTTCACCACAATTCACCTTCCTCATCAACACCACCATCTTTTTTCTGTTACCTGAGGCCAATACTCCTGCACAGTCTCTAGATTCCTATAACACGGGTCACTAGTCCTGCCTTAGCTTAGGTTGGTGGCTTAAAGAGCCTTAACAAAGTGGCAGTTTGATAGAAACATTAATCACACTTTTTCCCAACAAAGTTACTACTTTGGTATTGTATAAATAAGCATGTACATATTTTGAGTATTAGAACACTGAATTGTTCTTAACTAACATGCAAATAGAGGTATCAGCAAGAAAAATCTTGAGGAAAACCTGGAGTTTTTCCAGATATCAAAAGGTTAATCTCCCTTCACCTATTTGTGTGGTAAACTGTGCTGTTTCAGAGACAAGTAATTAGAATTTTCACACCTTACACGAATCTGTCATTACCCAGTTTGAACACTGAACATACTTTCTGTTAACAGAATGTCCTTACATTTTACAAAATAATTATGTATTTCGACTGGTTAAGCAGTAATAATGCTCTGTTCAAAGACTTGAAGGAAATAAAATAAGGATTCTTTTTAGCTTTCTTTTTAATTTATGGCTAATTGAAATATATCCTATCTGTTTATTATCCCTTTACACTTCTGCTGTTAGACACTTTACCAAAAAAAAAGTTATGCAAAGAACTTCTTACTCAAAACTATTATACTCAGACTAACAAGGCTGAGAGTGGATCATGCAGAGCCATATTGCTGTGGTTTATAAATACCACAATTCGTTATGATCCTGAGTGCAGTTGTTATAAAATGGTGACTTTTTTTTGCACCAACGCTTAAAGCTACACAGAACGGCACAGAAAAATAAGCAAACCCAGCAAACTTTCGTGAAGTACTGTGATTCCATCTTTAACCTTGAATCTAAGAGACTTCTGTAAATCACAAACAACATGATTTGGGGGTATTGAAATAACTTCTTAATTATAATGTCAAGCTCCTGGTACTACTGGAAATGTTTAAAATGAGAGATACATATTGTGAGAAAACAACAGCTAATATATACATTAAAAAATATTTCCTTTAGGTATGTAACATTTCAGCCCAGCTTTCCAATGCAACCTTAGGAAAGCCGTTTAACATGTTTCAGACCCCCATCTGTAAAAGGAAAGCAGTATCTGTTACTGAGAGTGATCATGATCTGACCAGCAAATGTTTACAGAAGCTTTTCAGATTGTTGTAGTGACAGAATAATGCCAAGGTGATCTTCTAAATGAAAAAAAAAAAGTAGGACCCTGCAAATTTAGATTGCAAGGAAATTCAACAATATTTAACAAAGTAAAAATTAGAGTCTGCTGTGGTATAGAGTGCTTTGGCTTGCTTGCTGTTGTAAGCGTGTTAGCTAGACTTCATCATCCTGTACAGAAATTACCTGGGGTGAAACAAACTCAAAAGTTGACCAGAGGCAGGGTCAATCTGAAGCACCACTGTTTGTAATTCTGTTATATGAAATGATTATTTGTCCCTCTCTGTTTCTTCTCATCTTTATACAGATTGGTCTTATTAGTTATGACCCTTTTGTATTAAATGTCCTTTATCATTCAGCAGGTCCATGGAATTGCCCAGAACTGTAGACATGTCAATACAGAACTCAGAATACAAAACAGAGAATAAAAATACAGATGAGACAGCAAAATAACCCTTATTGTTCCAGATTATCTATATACAAAGATAAAGAAAGATGACAAGAGGCAGTGACGAGAGCTGTGAATCTGGGAATCTGTTGAGCAGATCACCTCAGGGTGACCCTTTTTTGTCAAAAGAGAAGACTTGCCTCCTTGTTTTTGAAGTCAAATGTTATTTTCTAAACAGTAGCACAACCTCTCTAACTGTTCAAGCAACAGCACTAGCCACAGAATGATCCTGTAATAATGGGATTCCCTTTCAGCTCTTCTAATTGAAGCCAGTTTATCACATTTAGTAAAGATTACCAAAAATCTGTAGTATACATTTTTCAGAATGCCACAAAGATGATAAATGTTTCTAGTAACAGTGGGGTCAGAAAACAATAAGCCTTTGACCATAATCAACCTACAGACCCAGTTTTGTCTGGACTAGAAAGAGTGAAAAAGATGTGATAAATCAAAATGGAAACAGAGAATTAAGCAGCAAATCTGACCCTCCTCCTTCTCCCTGTGCAGTCTTTATGTGCCTCAATGTCAAACTGTGGCCAAATGGATTTTCTATAGGTATTTAAATGGACAAGAGCAGATCATATATATACTTTTCAGTTAGAAATACTGCTGACCCCCACTCCACATTTTGGTACAACTTTCTTATGGCTTTAAGGAAGGAAAATCCAATGTGTAAGCTGAAACTGCAGTTTACAGGCTGATGTAGTTCACTTGCTAGAACTATCTAGAAAAATTAATGTCAGGAAAAAAATTAAGAACAATGAATGTAGATCAGTTTCCATGCAGAACAAACAAGGAGCATCCAGTTTTTAAAAAGCTAAGATGTTCTCCCCCTCTAGTCTTTATGCACTAAAACTGAGTATTTAACATGAAAACTAAACCAGCGAAAAGGAATAGCTCACTGGAGATCAAGTCAGGGGCTTCCACCCTCTGGGTCAACAGGATACTCAGTATAATGAAAAGAATGGAAAAGGGTTTCACTTTCTCACCATCTCAATGCACTTAAGTAGCAGTACAGCCAGTGAAAGAGAGACTGAAGTCCCTCCAGTTTGAGGTTAGGCCAGAAAAAGAGCTTTGTGAAGAGTGGAGTGTGTCATACATGAACTGTAAACCAGTAGCTAAATTCAGAGTTTGCCTTGTTATTTGCAGTTTAATATTATTGTTGTGGCACACTGAAAAATGTCTTCCCCGTGGTTCCTTAGAGAATAGATCGCCTAGTCTTATTACAATCAAATGAGCTTTCAGACCTCTACCAAGGTCTTCCAGATTATTAGAGGAAACAAAATGGGTTATAGGCATTTTAATTCAGTCTTACTCTCTTTTACAGCTTTCTATCTGCCATCTGTTAACCAAACCAGAGATCTTAAATGCTGCTGTAGATTCAAGGTAACTTGCTACTGCACCCAGATGTCTCCTTTGAAAAGATGTTACCAATTAAGTTGCTGCCAGTTCTATTTTAACACTTTGTAGACCGCAGACTTTTTCACACTAGTTACTAATACATCATTATCGTCCACATTGAGATGTGTATGGGTGTGTTTATTTCTAGGTATACAAACACACACATCAATGCATGAGTATGTCTGTCAAAAACTATTGTAATGATTCATAGTCAAAGTTTGGCATGATGTTCATTATGCTCTTAGCTCATGTGCCTGGGACCTATCTGGTTACTTTTTCAATGTTAAACACAGTAAAACAGCAACAGGCTAATCCTTACCCTGGCTGTGATTAAAACTTGCAGCTGCAACACATTTTGATACGCAGAAAAACTTCACATTTCTTCACTCTCAGTTTGAGATCCCCCACAGGTCTCTGGGAGAGAAAAATCATTTTAGCTGAGACAAAAATTAAATGAGGTTGTCAACTTCTTTTGCACTTCTTTAAGAACACAACAAGGAAGTATTCCTTGCAAGAAAAAATGAAAATAACATTGAATGAGAAAATGGTTTTCAGCTGGACAGTGAGAATAATTTAGCAAATGTCACTTTGGTGTTTTCAGACTTTCACAGAAAGCATCTGGCTGACTGAAGATTAATCTAATTCTTTCAGATGGCTGCTGGAGTCACCAGACTCCCCTAGCATAAGAATGCAAAAAAACCTCATGTAAAAGCCAACACAGTAGAGTCCTTTCTACTGGTTCAGAACAAAACAACAGTTGCCACTTTATCTGATAAAATGGCTATAAATAGATGTTCTTGTAAAAACTGACTCTGAGGCTATCCTAGGGAGAGGCTTCAACAGGGGATCAAAACAGGTGTACTCAGAATCCCACTTTCAGAACTACGTGCTCATTGCTGGAGCCACCGCCTCTCATCTTTGAAACCTTTATGCCACTTTGGATATAAAATTCAATAAGACTCCAGATGACAGGCCACTTTCACTCAGAACTGCAGATTTAAACCAAATCTCAGTTACTAACATACCTTTTTGAATAATATTTACCAACAGTGATTTTAGTTTCTGTGGTCTCTACCAGTTCATACTTAATACTCTTTCTAGACAACATGTTTTTGTAGGCTAGGATCACAACCTAATACTAGAGACAGGTATGCCTGTGCTCCTTGGATTGCAAGAGCCTTTACATAGCAGTCTGCATGTGCACCTCTGAAAAACAGTCATATGTCGGGGTGACAACTAATTTTCCTCATCACTGGGTACACCTGCCTTATGCAACCAGAAACATACTAGTGACATTAGTGATGCTCCCACGCTAATATCTGCTGCTTCCACAGAAGATCAGGTGCCCTTTCACACCCTGTGCCACGTACCTTGCACAGCCTGAGCAGTGCCAGCTGAGGCAGATCTTCACTGTGCTCCCGTGAACAGGACAGACGTGCTTGCTGTTGTTTCATGTTTTCCCGAGACTGTGGCTAACCAGAACAGGCTGTGTGTTCTCACCAATATTAATACAGCCACTAATGCATGACAAAGTTTATTTTTGCATCTTCAGATTTAAACAAACTGACATCTGAGGCAATTTCTGATTCATCTCTTGTCAAAACCTACTGCCCATTAAATCCTGGGCCTTCCTCAAGAGAAAATCATGCTTCATTGGGCAAAATATCTGTTCCTACAAATCAACACTTTCAAACAACAGGGTCAAAGCAGTTTTACTGTCCTTCATTTTCTATTACACTAAATAAAAAGCAGAATGGCACAGAAGCGTTTCCAATGTCCTTCTATTGCCATCTGGTGCTCATATCATGCAACTGCTAGTACGGATATTTAAAACTGATTCTCAGTCCAGGCCCCCAAGTGTCTGCAGGTCCAGGGACTATTTCTAGGAGAACTGCAAAATGTAGCTATAAACTACATTCACCCTCAGTAGACTTAGATTTTCAATTCAGTGGTCCATTCCTCTGGGAAAATTTTACAAGTCAAAACACAAAAGAACACTGATAATGACTACATACATATCCCTAGAGTGACATACAAACATACACTTGGTGTACATACATATGTAGTAAAACCCTTTCTCTTTCTCTTTCAAATTCACTTGCAGCCTTGAGATAAAAACCAAAACCGCAGCTTCGATGCAAACAGAAAACAAGGTGTAACACAGACTTTTTCTTCTATTTTCCTCTGTACACATCACCCCCCTCATATTCCAACTACATTAATCCAGCTACAAAAATCATTACATTGTCTTAAACACAATGAGATATTTTGGCATGTATTTCAGATATCTTCTGAGTTCTAAATATATGAAGTTCACATTTTTTAACGTCTTTCTACTACCTTTGAAACTTAATTCAAAAATACATCTATGATTTTGATACAAATTGTTGATTTATGAAGTTGGAGCATTAAGAAAGCTGGTTTGTATTGGGACAGCCAATTTTGCAAATAGTCATGTTGTATTTCTCAAGTTTAATATTTTGAGGACAGCTCCAAAACCTGAGGTATTTAATCAATCTTTCAATTTAGAAAACCTATGGATTATTGCAGATTATACTCAATAAATTGCATGCTTTTATAATTAGGTTGCATCCCAAATTTCAACCAGTTTTTTCTAGGCATTCAATCCATGCTTCACTTGTTCTTAGGAAGTGTGCTAGAATAAGGGTCAGAGTATTTTATTGTGTTATAATTTACTCTGACCTTTTTCCTTGTCACTATATTAGCAGGAATGGAAGGGACAACAGAGGTCCATAAATCGCATCTCTGTCAACCACCACATGATAAGATTCTGCCCATGCAGAAACCCAGCTCTGTGTGTGAACCCTCCCTTTGCATTTTTGTTTGCAAATGCAGTCTGACTTGAGAATACTTAACCTACTTCTGCCCTTCCTGGCATCTAAGCTGTCTGACTTTGGTGAACAGTTCCTTCCAATGTTCTCATATCCTCTCTACTTACTTTCCACCTCCCTGAAAAAGAACGTTCCTCCATTTTCAACACTTCCCCAAATGACAACACTTCACTTAAAAAACCACAAATATTCTGAAACACTATGTTTTAACGTTATGGTTTAATTTTGGTGTGGTCTTAAACAACGCAAGTTGCTTCCACATGTTTTTTCAACCATTTTTTTTACATGCTTAATGCATCTGAAGTTTATCCCCAGGTTTACTCTAGAGCAAAAACTACATTATTCTAAAGCAATAGCTGTCACAGTAAAGGTTACAATAGTAATTGATCTGCCACTGGTGTCTCTAGGAAATTTGAATTTCAATGCTCCCATTAAATTCCACACTTAAATCACTGTACAGAATTTTCACCATAATTCAGATGGTATCTATAGAATCTCTCCTGCATCCAGTCCTCAAACCATTGTATTTCTTTTCTTTCTAGCCCTTGTTTATTTTGCTGGAATCCATAGGTCATCAGTTTGTTTCATACTTTTTCTCCAGAGCCAAAATCTTGCCACATATGAAAAATGGTTCTCTAAGACTTCAGAGCTTATTTCAGCTTTTAAAAAACATTAATTCACTGAGGAATTCTGCTAAGGATGCCCTAGCTATTAGACAGTTCTTTATTTATGAGCCCTTGATTTCGTCAGAACATGCTTTACTTTATTAATCAAACAGATTACTTCTGAATAGATCCAAAATTCTCAGCAGTTACTGCAAATGTTTCCCAGACCCCAATGGGCTTTAGATAAAATTCTGGATAATTATTGTTACACATGTTTGTTCTCCAGGGACTGAAATTTAAAAATCTGCTACATATTAAACATTATAGATTCAAAAGACATCAGGTAAGCTGAACACTGCTCCACCCTTCCAGCTAAACCTCTGTCATTTTCCCAAAGGAGATAACTGTATGTCACAATCGTTATACCATGCTTAAGACATTTTCCTTGACAGCAGTCACCAGTATGTACTTTATATAGTAGAAATTCACTTAGAAATTTTACATCTAGAGCTTCTACCGAGATAAGAGGACCCTGATTACTCTGGAGCTTCAAGAATCATCCACATGATCCTGACAGCAGAAAGTTGGCTGCTTTCCCTATTATCTAAAACACAGTAACAGGATGAACAGCTTTCACCCACATCAGTGAAGCTGTCCTAACCCCTGGGCTAGGGGGTGTCTTGGGTCAGGACCACCACCACGTGGTCGTGACCCCTCCCCCCCCCTTCCCCTCCCGGTAAGATGGGAAAGGGTAGGAGAAAAGAAAAAAAAAAGGAACCTCGTGAGTTGAGATAACGACAGACTTTTAATAACACCACACAAGGAAAACAAAAGGTAAGAGAATATAACAATAAGACAAGGTATAAAATACAATGGAAACACTGATACAATGAATATCTCACCACCAGGAGCTTTCACAAAACCAACCGGCCCCGGCCCCCCAAGACCCGGGCATGATGTCAGCATGGTATCGAATATCCCTTTGGCTACCCACCTCCCAGCTTCTGTGAGGAGTTAACTCTATCCCAGCTGGACCCAGGACAGGGGGATAGAATGGCAAGTCTTTCTCAGCAGTCTCTGCTGAAACTCTCACATTCTGTATGAAATGTTTTGCTGGAACATGTATACAACTCTCACTGGGGAAGGAGAGAGAGCCCACATATCCCTTCATGCAGTCCTAACCACAAGTACATGAGCTGTAAGGAAAGCAGCACCCTGCTAGTCCTGCTCATTTTGATCACACCAAAACTAAGCTTTCTCCTGAATCACACAAGTTAGGGGGACTAATCCTCTGAGGTTTGCTCTTGCCAAAGAAGCCACGCTACCCCAGAGGCTTGGTGTAAACACAGCCACTCCACTGAGTGCTGCACAACAGGTGAATGGATTTAGATTCAAGCCTAAACAATAAATACATAAACTAGAAGAAAAAAAAAATGTTTCAATATTGCGACAAGAATAAGCATACTTTGGGGAAGAAGAAGAAAAAAAAAACCAAAAAACAAAACAAAACAAAAGGCTGCTGCCTGCTGAATGGTGTAATTTCTCCCTTATGTTCTGTATGAAATATAGCCTTTTACGAGCAGCTCAGTCACAAAGAAATGTTTCTGCCCTCTATCACAGGTTGGAATGCAAGAGACCAAAAATACATGATGGTGATATATGATTCCGAACATTTCGGAAGGATCCTAGAGTGAACTCAGAGTGCCAGGTAAATGTTTTTACTACACTAGTCCCGTGAACCAACACTGGGCCTTGTGCAGCCAGTGCCATTTTTCCTTTTGAGACTTTTCATTTATTTTACAGTGAAGTCCTGAGGTTTTTGGAGGGGGG
>WKFP01015558.1:207547-235499 GCA_011057875.1 Pterocles orientalis | reverse complement strand
CCAAATGAACATGAACAAATCACATCACACCGAAGAATAGGCTGAGCTCTGTATGACAGCTAAACCTGGAAGAAGGACAATCACTAACAATTAGAGATGTGCTATCTGTCCAACCAGCTCATGTATGCTCTTAGGGACACACAGGGGGTGACCTTCCCACTGAAAGCACTAAACTCTTGCTCTCTGTGGGAACTGATGCACTGCTGAAAGTCTTGATTCCCACAGAATTGCTTGTTCCCTCCATAGTTACAAATTTATTTAACAGGGATTAATTCATTGTGAACAGGGTGAAGTCACAGAAGGCCTGAATGTGTCACCCTTGCTGAGGCAGAGCAAGGTGTACACAGCCCTACTTGTCACAGGAATGCCTGCATGGCAAGGGACTGCACAAAAAAGGATGACAGAACTTACTTGTGAAGTAGTGGGAAGGAAACATCATTCTCAAGACTCAAAATGGCATTTTGTTGATTAACTATATTTATCATATTAGTTAACTATATTCTTATGTTACACCTTGAATTAGAAATCATATAGACTAATGCTCATGAGGTAAAATACCTCCAGGAAGCCTGGGGGTGAAACGCTTGCTGCTTTGGAAGATGGCATATTACGTCCCTGTAGGATCCCTCTCCAGAGACCACATGGATTCTGCCTCCCATTCCCATACAGGAAAAACTCCTTCCCCTTTCCAAAGAATGACAGGAAAAGAGAAACAGTTTTTACTCACCAAACTCGAGGACTGGGCAATGTAAATTAGGGGAGTTTTCTGTAAGAAAACTGTAGGAAACTGCTGCAGAAAAGGAGCCTTTCTAGAGTACAATACTACCAAGTTCCAACTGCAATTTCTGCAAAACTTGCATTTTTTTACAGTGGAGTTTTTATTTTGTTAACTGTTTTGTTTAATTTTGTTTTTTTTCAATGAGGAGAATACAGGGATTCTTTTCAGGTCACACAAACCTCTTCTGAAAAATTTTTACTTGTTGCATTCAATCTGAAGTTCACTTTGGATCATTTAAACACTAGCCAATGTTTACCAAAGGTGCCAGAATATATCTGGTTTCCAGTCTGCCCAGAGCCAGAGCTTCCTGATGAGACTGCATGTCCCAGGGTTCATCACAGACCTCATTATTCCAGATGAGCTCCAGACAGCATCGCTGCTGTGCCACCCTGTGACCCTACCCACAAAAATATGTGTGGATATGAAGTTTCAAAATAACCCTGCAGTAGCTCTTACGGACACAGTATGATGTCAAACACAGCTGTTACACAGCTTTGTGATGCTGAGAATACCCTCAAGGTCTCACATTCATACAAAACTGAAAAAATACATGTTGATTTTAGCAAACTACTCATTACTTATTTTAATCATAAATTGACCAAGCATAAATGCTGAAATACATGCTCTGAGATCAAAATTCTTCAATCAGACCACCAAAAAGTAATATAACAAAAGGAAAGTACTAAAGCAATGCAGAACGTGCAACCCTATTTAATCTGATGTGACCTTTCTTCACCTGTAGAGACACAAGTAGGAAGACAAAATCATGGCGGTATCTGAGATACAGAATCATTGTACAAAAATGTTTTTGCCATTCTCTGATGTCTTAATGTTTCAATAGTTTATCTGACAGCATTAAAATTGAACATGGAAAAATTACAAAAGAACTTTATCTGTCCACAAATGTAAACTAACTGGATATGGAATACTTGAGAACCTCACCAAAAGTGGGGCTTCCCAAGCAGCACCTTCTGCAAAGGAAAAGGTATGGACAGACACCTGATTCTGATTTCATTTATATTGGTATAAATCAGAAGTGGCAATGTATAAAGTAAATAATGCAGGGATTCGAGAACAAAGTGTGAAATGTGTAACTTATAACAGCTTCTGAATAAGATGGTGCACCCCTATACCTAGCCAACTTGAAGACAGAAGAAAGTAACATTGCATAGAAGTAATTCCGTTTTCTCCTTCCGTCTTGGGTCATATAAATCAAACAAGCCAGAGAAAAATCATGGACATTATGATCCAGAATTATAATTAAACATAAATCTTGATAAGTAGTAATTCCTTTAAGCATCAGTGAATGTGAAAGGTCACTTCACTTTACCAAACATCCACATCACGTAACAGTGATTCTCAGTGATTCGGGTGAAACAATAGAGCAGCTTCTGAAATAAAAATTCAGCTGTGACTAAGTCTGGGTGTACACTTGACCTGTAAAGACTGTAATAAAACTTTAGGGTTGGGAAAAACATCTGAACTAGCCATGTTCTCTGATTTTCTTCTTTTTCCAATCTCATGTGTTATACAGAAAACTCATCTCATTTCTTTTGCTGACTCAGTTTAGCTGGCAGGCTGCCTGCCTGAGGTAAGGGATGTACAAGGTGCCAGGGCCAAGACCCTCCCAGTGACAATGGCATGTATGGTGTGATTAAAGCAAGACTACAGTCAGCTCTTTGCCACTTATCTCACAGGTCTGTCTTAACCCATCATCTCCCTGTTTCCTCACACTCTTCAGCTTACGCACAGCAGAACAGACCAAGCAACAAAGAATACAGAAGTTATTTTTCTTCAAAAGGTTTTTGTTTGTTTCCTTTGTTTTTCATGAAGGCAGAACCACAGGCCTCCAAGGAGTTCATAGAGACCACTCCTAATCTTCTTGCTAGCTAAGCTCTTCTTGACACAGTTGTAGCACTAAAATACTGGTATTTAAGTGTTTTTCTTACTTCCGTATGGAACATATAAAGAGTCCAGCCAGCCAACAGAGTCACGGTCTCATATACCCTTCAAAGTAGTGCAGCTTTAGACATCTGTTAAAAATCTGGGTGGAAGTAGATACATTAAAGAAATAGTTTCTAAGACTGAGTGCCCCTCTATGAGAGGCAGAACTACCACTGGGTAAAGATAGGAAGATCAGTGGCTTTACAGTGTGATCACTTCTACTCCTCTATAAACCTGAAAAGCTACTTTGGAAACATTCTAAATGAAGGCTCTTTTGGTTTGCAGGGGGGCAAAAACGTAGATTGATATGATAAGTCCCTTTTCAACACTCCACAGGATTGATAGATTACATCGTGCAGTCCCCACAACACTTCAGGACACAGTCCTTGCAACCCTTCTGCTTTCCAGACACATGCTTAGCCCAGCTGCCTGGCAATGTGAATTGTGGTGAAAATCTTTAGGAAATCTTTATATTACAATGTCAGATGAGTTAGACAATTTCTCCTTCTGTCCTTATTTAATTATTTCTATCTCCAAACATCATTAGTTTTCAATAATTATCACATAAATCTGCAGTTCACACTTCTATCTCTTCCTTCTCCATGGGTCACTGCAAGCTTTTGCTACAGAGCAGCTGAGTTCAAGACTGATGTCAGATTTTGTTCTTTAAAGTCTTTGTTCTGTTAATTAAGAAGAAATTAAACCAGCCAGAGACCTACTATTCCTAGATTTAGTTAAATCGAGGTAACATTCAACGAGAGTATGCACATTTTACTCACCACTTTTCAAATCTCTTTTGTAAAATTTGATTTAGTTTTTATCTTCTTGAAAAGGTAATTTTTATCTTGGAATCAGGGTTTTCTGATTCTGAAACAAGTGGGAATCAATGGCAATATAAATAACTACTCAACCGAGAGTAATAAGCCACAGCAGCCACTGGGCCATTGTAACGACAAAATATGTTCAAAACAAGGTAATTCAGAGTAACGTATTTCAGTTAAGAGCATACTTGCAAAAAAGCTTCATGGTGGAGAATTTGGCTAAGACAGTAGAAAGCCCAGAGGAATAAAGCTGGAAATCATAAAGTGACCCCCTAGGTTATTCTAACAATAGAAGTCACAGAGAATTTTATCACCTTTCAGTGGAGATCTCCCTTATGCTACAATACTGATGAAAAACGAAAAGAAATTGCATTCAAAGCACAGAAAGAAATCAGCCATCTGTTTGGAAACTGTTGTATCAGGTAGTCCGTGGTCTGCACCTGAGGTAAGTAGAGGACAGTGCTATTCTCAGCAAAGTTCAAAAAAAAGGAAGCTATGACTCAAAATAAAGTGAAGAGAGACCCAATAAATTCACACCATATTTATCCATTGGGTAGAGTGACATGAGGGACTACCCCGCTTTATCCAACAGATTTTGATTGACTTGCATGCTCCGAAGCATTCATTTCTGTTTCACTCTAATTGCTAAAGATTAACAGTACAGAAAACTAAATTTAATGACTGATGTAGAGGTCACTTGGGGCAAGGAGTCATCAGGGACAACTGTTTTCAGAGGCACCTTTAGCACAGGGTGAATTAAGTTTAGCATTGTAAAAGGCAATAATGTGTACAGATGGGGCCCCTTGGAACACGAGGAAGTACAGCTTAAGTAGAAAACTTTACAGAGAAGGTCAAACACCATCCATTTCTAACAACAAATGTCTACATCCCAGGCTCACTCATGTACTCCTGTATTACCAATAGCCCATACCAAATCTCTGATACAGAGGAACTTGATTTAAAACCAGCAGAGACACAGTCCACCTTCTGAATTCATCCCCAGAAGAATCATTAGAGAGACCTCATTCTACCCATTCCTGGCAGCCTGTCCCTGGCAGTACTGAACCTGCACCACACTGGCTTCTGCGGCCACAGGGACCAAGTGCTGCTTTAAAAAAAGTTTTATGTGGTGTGGTAGAGGACAGATGGCAGCAGCAGCTGGAAACCTTTGCAAAATATACATTCTGTATGTACTTTCAAATACCCCAGGGCCTTCTCAACAGCCTATACTAGTCAGGGTATTTGAAAGTTTCTAGGGTATATGAAAGAGGTCATTATTTAGACTATCTTTCTATTTCCATTGATTAAAGAGAAGCCTAGAGGACTTGAACTGAGTAGAGGACTATTTTGGAGAGCCAAAGTGAGGCTGTTGATCTGGTGGGGATGTTAATATTTTCATATTTTCACAAATAGGCAACGCTCCCAAACTAACAAGGCAAAGCGCTTCAACACATTTTCACAAAAAATACCCAGAGTTGGTTTGTGAAGAAATGGAGCAACATATGAATAGATGAATAAGGGCTCCATTATACAGAGATATATATTCCACCTATGAAAGGTTAACACAAAAATCTGCTATTTCACACTGCCACTGCTATTTTCCTCCTTGTATTGAATATTTATTCTATAGGCGTACTATGAACTCAGAAATTGTTTGAATGTAAATAGGTCTGTAATAAGACAAGAAGGTTACTAAATCTGCATCAGACTTTGTATATATCTACATTATGGTTGGCACAGCCATTAGCAAACACTAGTTTAAATTATTTAAGGCAATCTTCCTCTGAGCCATAAACATTTAAAACTTATTAGTATGTATTAGAACTTTAATGCAAAGTTTGCCTATCTGCACAGCCTTTAAAAAATGTTTTCTTCTGTGATCTTTTATATGGAACTCATTTTAATTTGCTTCTGAATGCGGTGCTTCCAGCTCTCACTCATTTTAAATGGCAAAGATTTTATTTGAATAAACAATAACTGAGGAATGGAAATTAAATTAAACCTACCTACCAACTAAATTCTGTTAGAGTTCTTGGTCTCTTTTTGTCTTACTGTTATAGCTAGAAAATGGTTTTTGAAAATAACATGAATGTGCTCAGGTGCTCATGATACATCCCTTTCAGGCACAGAGATCTGTGCCCTATGCAGCTGTAAGTACAGCATGGAAACATCCGTCCATCGAGAGATTTTTGTTCTTGTGTTGGCCCTGCTGCTGTGGCCCTGGGGAAGCCAACTAGCCTCAATATCCTGAGCCACATAGTATGAATGTAACTACCTTGAAAAGTATTTTCAGTTCCACAAGCAAAAAATTCCTGCATCAGAATGAACATTAGTATTTGTCACTCCTTCACATGAATCGACCTGTCTGAAAGATCCTTACTCTTTACTACCACCAGCACCTCTCGGCTGCAGAGGATATAATAATGGGATACTACTACACAAGATTCAGGCTACAAATGGCTTGACGCTGGAAACCAGAACATTGCTCTTCATAAACCATTGGAGTAAATTATTCTAAAATAATTACAGCAGTATAATTTGTTTTCATCGATTTAAACAACTTCCTGTCAAAGCAAATTTCATGTAGCAGCTCCCACAAAGCACTTTATCCCTTTTCCAGGCATGGAAGCCATAAGCACTGAGCACAGCTTATAAACAGCAGTAGCAGGGTTAAATTTCTCCCTAGTTCCTTGCAGGCAAGTTTTAATTCATCCTATTGAACATCTGAGTAATAGCAGCAACACATTTTAATAATTTATAGGTTTGTATGTGGCTTCATGCAACCCTGTTTAAGCTCAGTTCCTTACTCCTGAAAATATGCAGTTGTCTCCTGTTTAGTATTTGACTTATCTCCAAAACTATTACGTTTAGTTTGGTCCTGAAAAATTAGAGTGGGTTTTTTTTTTATGAATTCCTTTTAAACTTTAGTCTTTCAGAAACATAATCTGACAAGGGTTTTGTACATCTGCATCATGCTCATCTTTTAGTTCTCCAGACTCAGTGTTTGACAGTTGGATCATTCTTATCCAGAGAAACTCTGAAAATGCAGACACTGTCTGGCGCCAGGTGCACTGCGGTTACTGAATCCCAGAATCACTGAGATGGCATGCAGGACTTTCAATTGTTCTAATGTGATCTCGTGCTGTTCTTGGATTCCAGTTGGAAAAGTCTAGCAGGCCTCTTTGAGCAATGCTCACACACTGTTTTCTTACTTAAACATCTTTCTTTTTTCTAATCTTTGAAATAAACTGAAAAAATCCATCACATCCAATTACTAACAACTAAGAATATAGCCAGGAACTGTGGTTCTGTGGTCTCTATTTAAAAAGTTTCTAATTTGAATATCTTTTAAAATTAATTACAGTCGAGAATAATAAATCACATCATCAGCAGGTGATCAAGGTTTTCTGTTCTTTTTATCCCATTAGCACCTTAGCTATTTACAACAAACACCAAAAAGTGCTTGCCTAGCAAGAGCCAGCCAGTTCTTAATTGGAGCCACCGTGCTTTCGGGTTCGTCAGATACTTAGAATACAGCTTTCTTAAATGGAAACTTCAAGTAGAATGTCCCACTGAATGCTTCTTCATTCTGTCCATCACCAAACTGCCAGCTCACACCTGTTGAAAATGCAGTGTACCCCAATAGATAGCCTCTATAAATATACTCCAAAAAGAATATGCTTCCATGAAATAAACATTAGAATTCATGCAGGTAGAAAGCTCATATGTCATAAAAGTTTGAGGTACCTCTTCCATCTCTACCTACAGGTGCACCACACCCATCATCAGTTTCTCATTCCAAAAAAAACCTGCTCGTTTTTACTGCTGTAAAATTCAGTAGAGTGGCTTGCCAAGTAGTAACCTCAGTGTATCTTCAGAGATCAGCTGTCTGCAAAAGCATACATTGCTCCAGACCAAGTTAACTTCTGGACCAGAGCACCCTGGGTTCTCAGCCTAATCTCATAATGCTCAGCTTTGGAGTCATTCCCACAAAGTCAGCAGCACATGCAAGATCAGAACTCTTGAGTCCTACAAGGAGAAAAAGTAACCAATCTTCCAGATTTTAAATGAGAACTATAACTGATGTTAATAAGTAGGGAGAAATCAATGACTTGCAAAAAATGCCTCCACAAAGCGAGGGCTGCTCTTTCATTCAGAGACCTTTCTTTACATGGCAGCTTTTGCCCCACAGACATCGGTGTTTGTGTCGAATACTATTGATACAGGTAGAGCTAGGGGAAGAGCCAACAGAAACCCCTCCTCCTGGAGTGGATGTGGCAAAGCCAGAGGGTAATTTGGACTATGGAACTTTTGCAAATGGATTATTTCCTCCTGTTATGAATAAACTCTTTATTTGCTTCCCTTTGCTTAAAGAAAACAAAAACAGACGAAATAAAAATAAATTGCAACTTGTTATTTTTGGCATGTCTATGAACTTAGAAACACTCAATTGGTAACCCAAGAGACAGACAGGAGACATCTGTTAAACTCATGCAGATGGTATAAGGTAAGCAGTGACAATGTATGCTTCTTATACAACCCCCTGAAACTATGCTCCAGACCTCTTCAGGGACCCTTTCAGTCCTCACATGCTTCAGACCTGAGGTTACCACCAGGTACAACAAGAACAACCAGTCGTGTAGGCTTGGAGATGCCAAGTGCCATACAAAGACCTGATTTCACCTGGGGACTGAGCAGCCAGCAGAAAGCACAGCAACGGGGCACAGCCCACACTCAAAAGGGTCATAATTTAGTTGCTTCTTACCAGAGATTTTTGTTAGTTGATTGCTTTGTCAAGAAGAAAAATTTGTTTAAAATGTTGATTTATTTGTTTCAGCTTTTTAATAGGACTGAGCTTTTCACTTGAGAAAGACAGACTGTGAAGTGTATGCAAAGGTCTGGAAAATTCAGCTTCTGCCCTGAGAATGATTAATCCTGTGCAGCTGTTCTCCTGGACTATTTTCAAATGCGTTCAATAAACCTTAAAGATTTGTTACAGAGTGGTGACAGAATTATTTTGCTTGACTAACTTCACATTTTCATTAACTGTGAAAGCTTAAACTTTGAGAGAAGATAGCTTTCACTGATTTGGATGATTAATAGGCAAGAAAGTTTTAAATGGAGAGCACCACCGGCATTATAAGACTTTAAACACCATCACTCTGTTACTCATCTCTGCTAGTTATTCCCACCTCAAGAAGCTTATTTTCCAAGGACTGCTGCAAATTGCTCATTGCCCTCAGGACCTGTGCATTTCCTACCTCATAGGTGCAAAACTGGACTTTCTTTACAGCTGTTCATGACATACGAGAGAAGGTAAAGAAAAAAGCTTGAACTAACACACATTTTCTGGATTTTAATTCAATTCTTTTCAGCTTTGTTTAAGCACATCTTCCTGATTTTCAGTCATGTCCCTCCCAAAATAATTTTTAGATGCTTTCAATGAAGTTATCATACTTGCTTCAGATGTTCCATTCTGCTCAGCTAGGCCCTAATTCAATAAACCATTTCGTTGTCTTTAAATTTAAACATGTTCTTAAGCTTTGTGAAAATCAATTTGTCATGGAAGCAACATTAACAGTCCTAATTCAGGACATAAACCCGTGTTTAAACTGTTTCATGACTTGGGATGTCTTCCTGAATCAGTACTTCCCTGTTACAGTGTGACATTTTCAAGAGCACTCAAATAATTTAGCAGACTAAGTGGTGTTCACTTGCAGGTTGGCATTTTTGAAAAATTATGCTGTTGCTGAATGAGGCTGGATTTGGAGACGGTTTTGAAAAGCTTTTGCTGAATTGCAGTCTTATTCAGTTCATTTATTTCAGCACAGAAATACATAGTCCAAGCTTTTTATTTAATTCTGGCTCTCACATTTCTGTTCGTAACCACAATAAACCACCCGCTTCCACCTGCTTTGTCCCCTCCTTCCAAAACATAAACCCTCAGTTTATCCATGAAGAATACTGCCTAGCAGTTGATTAAAAAGAAGCATCCATTTTAAACATTCCTTTAACTTGATGACTTGGGACTGGGTTTCATCCTAACCACTGAACATCCCAGCCTCTCACTGATGGTATCCTTCCTGTTGTGAAGCAGCCAGCGCTGCATGGCAGGAGCTCAACACGGTTCTAACTAGTGCACACCACTGCGAAGCACTGCCTCCTCTGTTCTGTACTCTACATCTCTTTCAGCAGTACCATCCTTTCCTCTTCCTTCTATCCCCCTTTCTAATCATGTACATAAGGCTAATAACATCAAATTTTTCTATAACAAACTGTATTCTCTGCCAGGTCAGAGGCAGTGGCCATTGCTGTTCTCCATGTCTATCACTTTTACTATGCTTTCCAAACATTTCTTTCCTTTTAGAAAGGAGAGAAATTTACCTTCATTTTGTGCCGCTTTCCTTGCCTCAGATGCTTCTAGATGTCAGGACGCAGGCAGAAAGTTACTTTCTAATTCCATTCCAAATACCTGTTTATTGATACTTTCACATCCCTACCCTGCAAACTCCATCAGTGAACCATAGCCAGATGTGTAGTGAGAAGGAAGCATTCAAACTGCCCCTTTAGCTCTGGAGAGAACAGTTTTGACATTCCTGCACCTTTTACCATAAAGAGATTAAACTTCCTCATCTCCAAGCATCTATAAACTTTCTTAACTGAAAAATGTCAGCAAAATTTAAGTCCTGGCACAACTCACTGGTGACTATGCATGCTCTTGTGCCAGTCTGATGAGTCTCCTGCACACACAAGTGCTTATTTTTACAGGTATCCTTAATTGCAGGAACATTTTATAAGAACATGTGTTTGATATACAAGTTATCTACCTAATAATTTACCTGCTGGAAGATGTGTCTGCTATTCTGCAATTAGAGATTGGAAAATGATTTCATGAGACGCAGATAACCAAAGAACAGGAATTCAAAAAGACAAAATGCAGCTGTCTCAATAAGCTTAGAGCTTGAAAAATAAGCATATTAAAGTACTAGAGAACATACAGGCATGTTCAAGCTCAAAAACTGATCACAGCTAGGTCCCACTGATCTCTTCACTCATCCCCAGAAGAAAATGAACAGTTCCTCATTTATTATTTTTCCCTTTAAACTGAATCATTATGTCTGTTTTGCAGCATGCCGTGAAAGAGTCCACTACATAATAAATGCACATGGAAGGTAAAACGGTTCTGGAAAACAAAGAGAAAAATTTTCCAGATGGATAGTTGATCAAAACCATTCACCATTTTGCAATGTGTTTAATCAAAAAATTAAAACAATTAAGATTGAATTAATTAGATTATCTGTAAAATAATACTTTGCATTCAAATGTATGAAATTCTCTAAATGTAATTATAATACTTCTAAACTGTAACATATCACAACTCTAAATTACATTACTACATTTTTGGACATGAAAAATGTTTCATTTCTCCTCCCAAACACCTTTCTTTTTCATTTCACTGGAATGACTTCAGTCTAGGATGAGTTGCCCTCTAGATGTTCCCATTTCTTTAGCGGCCTTTGGAGAGATGAATCATCTAAGTTAGACAAGATCTCAAGACACATATACAACATCAACAAAAGGAGAATTTTAAAAAAAGAAGCAAAAACCTTTTTGCTCTTACATGACTCTCATTCCTCTAAATGGGAGTGAATCTTGTTTCTCTATGGCAGAAGAGTAAATTAGCACAGAATTCAATCGCACTGCTTGAAAACTTTGTGGCTGAATGAGATTTCATCTGGCAATGTAGCAAGGCTTACTCTGAACCCTGAGATTTAGTTCTAGTGTGATCCCACTGTGAAACAAGAACCCCCACAACAAAGAGCTGAACATTTGGGATAGCAATTTTTCAGCTACCAGAAGCTAGAATCTCTAGATCACACAATATTACTGACCACTGAGTGGCAGTGTAAGGAAAACAAAGCCAAAAATAAAAACAGTGAAAAACGATGTGGTCTTTCACTAAATCCATATCACCACCACAACTACCTGAACATTCAAACAAAATAGCTCCATTAGGAGAAAGCATTTTATCAGAGAACACCTGCTGATGTACCATACCATGTCCTGGACAGGTTAGCCTTTACAGTACTTAATAATCATGCATTTAGTGAGGATTCTGCATCTGTATCTCAAATACGTACTGTGTTTTACAGAGGATCAGAAAATCCTTACGTTGCTTTAAGAAAATTCAGAAAACGGCTGTGATTTTATTTCAGATTATATAGAACTTTACCTTAAAAGAAATCAATTTGTCAGCAAGATGGATATTGTTAAAACAAAAAAAAACCCACCAGCCCCCTGCATTCAGTATCAAGTGAATATTCAAAAAATAATGAAAACAAATTTTCCTAAGGAAGGGTCTGGAACTGAGAAAAACCTACAAAACGTATTGTGACGTACACAGCTCTAATAAGAATAATTGCCTAAAACAGTACCTTGACTTGCTTTCCGACAACACCATGGGGAAAAAATAAAACACCAAGCTTTCTGAAACAGAGAACTCTATAAATACATGAAACACAGGGCAAACTTCAAGTTAAAAAAAAAAAAAGTAAAAAGAAAACTTACTAACAGGTAAGTAAGTACTTGCACTAAGATTTACGAGAGCCTGAAAAAGACATAATGGGCTGCCAATTCATAATCTAGTAACAGCTGCCTACCTACCTTCTAAAATAAACAGAAGCCAGAAAGAAAACAAAAACACGCTGGGATTAAATACTAGTGGTACCAAAAGGACTGCACATACAATCTCCCGATTCCCCAACTAGTGCTCAGTACATACTCTGCTCTTTTGAGGAATATGGGATAAGCAGCACAACACGAACCTTTAAAAATGGCACATGGAAACAGAGAAAGTGTTTCTTGTTTGGAAATAGCTAATTTGAAAAAAAAAAAAGTAAAATGGGAAGGTGAGGAAGAGATGTTGCACTGCATTGCACCGCATGCTGAAGGGTGGTAACAGACGGCTGGGTGCAATAGTCCATAGGCTAGAAAGATGAAAGCAACACAGAAGTCTCTTTCAAGATACAGTATATCTGCTCAAAAGATGAATGTTTCCTCGCTTTATGCTGCTTCTTAAGATGTGGTTTCAGCTTAAACCCATCTGAACCCACATTCATGTCTATATGCTCCTGCCCTTTTTTGTGTCACCACCAGCAGTCATGGGTATGTGGCAAGTTAGATCAACTTGCTGATACAGCTGGAAGCTAATCTGTTTTCTTCCTCTTCTGCTGCCTGCATGGCTGCACAACTGCTGGCGCCAACACAGGGAAGGCAGCGCACAATCATTTCTGTGGATGAGAGGAAAAGATTGGACTCCCCTTTTCAGCAGCAGCTACAGGCTCCTAGGGTGATTTATGACAGTAAACCTAGGAAAATAAGATCACAGAATAACCACATTTTTCTAATCTTTCCTATTACTCCAAATGATGAGAAAACAGAAACAGCCAGCTAGCAGAGGTACAACAAAGTACACCACAATCCACCTAGTATCAGGAGGCAGTCTTCCAGTACAGGCAATGCACTGCATTCACAAACCTTATGTGCAAAAAGTGCTACGTACATGCTGAATTTCACTCTTTGGAGTTAATTAAGCAACAGACATAACAGGACATGAATAATGATGTAATAATTTATAAGTAGGGCGTTGTAAAACATGAAACCAGATACAGAATATTGATGCAATTAGGCAAAAGTTAATAACACACAATTAGCATAGCCTCTTGAGTGAAACTGGAAAAGGACACTAAGAAAAAAAAAAAAGAAAAAGAAAAAGAAAAAGAAAAAGAAAAAGAAAAAGAAAAAAGAAAACCCCAAATATTTATCAGGCTGCCTGAGTGGGCTGTGATGGGTTATCAGAATTGCTGACACCCTGTGCTGGCACACAGCATCAGCTATCTCCCCGCTGTAGTAACCGATGAGCTTGTGGCCTCTTGCCATATCATAGTACCTCTGTAGGTCCTGTACACTAAAATGGACCAATTTGAATAAGCTCTGAACTATTTAATGGCCAGTCATGATTTCACTGAGGAAAAAAAAAAAAGTCTGAAGACGCCACCACTGGCCACAATCCAAGTTGGATTCCTGAATTTATACACATACCTACAGCCACACCAGAAAAATAAAGCAATAACATGAAATATACTAAAACAACTGCCCTATTTCCTGCTTCCCCACAATGCAATTAAGGCCACAAGATGCTGAGTAGAGAAGTTAAATACAGCTGTAGAAAAGGACAGATGAAAACAGTGCACGGCCTGAGCAGGGCCTAGAGAATGGCTTTTGGGGTTCCTCATCAATTTTGACTTAAATACAACAAGGGTGACCAGAGTAAAGGGACAAATTATACTCAAAACCTAAAAGCCATTTATGCTGCTCGTGCCATTGCTCCGCCAAATCCTTCCTGCGGTTCAAGCAGGTGCTCAAACTCTGTACAGCTACCTGGGGAGGCCAAACATCCCCACCATGTCACCAGGGCGCCTGCACCCCCCGGCCCGGCCTCTCGCCTCACAGACACCACCCCTGAGGAGAATCCTGCCCCATTCCCACCTCAGCAGTACCTGCTCTGTTACTCTGTGCTGGGAAGAGACTTGTTTCTCTTCTCCACCTGCAAAGCTGTGTTTTCCTCCCGGGCGTGTGCAGAACACTTGCCCTGATCCTCTGGTGCCATTTGGCACTTCCGGGGCCTCCCCCAGCCGGGAGTTTGTGTTTTGCAAGATTCAGGCCCAGCTTCTTTTCCACCACCCCTTGGGCAGCCTTCCCCTGTCCCCACACACAGACACCCCGGAATCAAATCCCACCCACCCTTCCTCCCTGCTTTCACCTCCACCAGCTGCCCCTCCTCCGGAGCAAAAACAGCTGGCCCCCGCCATTGCCGCCCAGCAGGCCGTGTGGGGACGCGGCCAGCCCAGCGCCCCTGCTGAGGGGGGGAACCCATTTAACTCCCTCCCCGAGTATCTACACAGCCTGCCTTCCCCTGGCCGCAGCGTTAAACTCCACCGCGATTTGGTCACTACCACAGCGCCTCCCTCCACCAACACCTTGGAAGATGAGGAGTTACCTGCCGGGATGCTTCCAGGTGCGGCTATCCTCAGACAGGGTTTGGGAGGCAGCAGCCAGAGACGGTTCCAGCAGGCGGGAGCTGCCAACATAACAGACCAGTGAACAAGGCAAGTACACAAAAAGGGGTGCATCAAGCCACCCCGGGACTTCACCCCGAGCTGTGCCACCCATTCCCAAGAAGTGGCTGAGAGGGAACAGCCTCCCTGGGCTGGGGAGGACGTCTGAACATACCCGTGAGCCAAGAGCGGGCAGGCGAGGGGCTGAGCTTGCTGCCTGTAACCACGCCAGGGGAAAGCGCACGGAAGAACTCCTGAAGCAAAAAAGTTACTGGTCCAGGAGCAAAGGGAGCACAGACTGAACGTGAATGCACTTTGTTAGCCTGAAAGCAAGCACAGTTTGGAACAGCATTCTGCTATACAACATGGAGGCAGAAACAGAAAACCCACCTGAGATGGAGCTCTGTAAATTTATGGGGGCTTTGCCTAGTGACCTGACACACTTCAAAGATTTTTTTTGTATCAAGTGAAATAAACAAAATATAAAATTCAGAACTAAGCAGAAACTTTAAGACAAAAAAGACAGACACACTTTTTAAACCTGCCCCCAAAGAGTTGAAGGATGGTCTCTCTAAGAGGAAGTAAGGAAAATGATGGCTGTTGTTTGGTTTTGCATTTCCTGACGTATTTTAGAAGATGGTTACATCTGATTGGACACAAATTAAATCATAAAGTGAGACTGCTGATACAGAAGGGTAGAGAGGAACCAGGATCTTTCAGAGGTAAGCTCTGCTCGTAGCTGCTGTGCAGAGGCACACAATCACAAGCCCACCTCGGTCTCCTCCCACACGCGGCATGCGGGAATAAGTGCTCACCGGCAAGCTTGCAGCCAGCTGGTCCGCAGTGATTCACAGAGCATTGCTCCCCGAGCCCTCCCTCCGCGCCTCTGCTGAGCCCACCTCCACCTGGCCAAGACGTGCTGTTACAAAGCATCAGGTAACCCTGCCACGGTGCTAAAACATATAACCTTCCTTCCTGAAGGTGTGAGGCTGCAAAGCAGTAAGAACCAGGCATCTCTCGAGAACCTGTGTGCACGGAAGTCAGCCATAGCATTCTAGCAGTAAACTGGCAGGAAGGAAGGAAAGAAAGCGAGAACGGCAACCTGTTCCCCACATCAATAATGAACCAGGGGACAGGGAGAGACAATTTTTTTTTAACTGGCTGTAGACCATTGACTGACAAAACCAGTTTTAAGAGAAGGTAGAATCCGGCACATAGGAAGAGACGTGTCCCTTATCAACAGTTAGAGATGTTTCCTTACAATTTAAGATTTAACTGTATGGTTAGACGTCCAAAAGTTGATCAAGTTGTAGCTCATATACAATGTGTATGTATCAGCCTGGAAAGACAATACTGGGTGCTACATCATTCTTTAATTTTATACAAAAAGAACCACCGGTGGCCAGCAGCTCAAGGTAATTTTAGGTGGGGGAAAAGCCTTAATTCTCAGCAGCAATTGTTGCTTTTATGCACAATTAGAATGAGCTATAATAAGAAACAGTGAATGAGAAACACATTTCTTGTCTTTAGGTAAGTATCATTGTCCAACATAAGGGTTTTGACTTGCTGAAGTGAGATGTTGTGACCTCCTTTATAAAACTATTAGATTAAATGAGCTAACAGTTTCTTCTGGACTTAGAAAGTTGTGAAAACATCTGATTTCTTTCCCTCTTCTATTCCCATGTGGGTGGTATGGAAAAAAACATGTTCTCAAGAAAATCTTCCTTCATCATTTTCTCTCCTTTCACCAGCAAGGACAAGCAGCACAGCTTTTAACAGCTTGCCAAAGAAACACAAATTGTCTTTGCATTGCTTAATGTGTATTGCAGATAATGATGTTCTGGGATCTCCTTGCTCTGCTTGCACAGCAGAGACAGATCAAACATCTGGCATAGGGACATTGGGAGAGCCACAGGTGGCCAAAAGCAGATTCCCTGGCCTAGAATTTCTTGAGTTAGGAACCACTGACAGCTGAAAATCTGCTTTGAGTTTGACAAGAGGAACTCAGAGCCATGTGCTGGAGCTGTGTTTCCCAGGCATTGCTTAGCAATTCCTATTAAGAGTGAAATTGGATTTCTGATCCAACTTAGCCTGCCAAGACATGTAGGTTTTGTGATTTGAAGAACCCATCTCTTATAAACTCTGGTTTATTTGCATTATCCACACCATTCCACACCTTCTACTGACAGAGGGAGTAGCATTTCCAGATAAGCCTGGAGGCAATGGTTTTGTACTGCTTTCTTGCAGAAAAAAATTACAGCAAAGGACTTTCTTCACTGTGAAATAACTTATAAATTCCGGGACCTGGCAGCATAAGCAAAGAACAAAGAGGGCATACGTCTGTGCCAGGAGACACAGTTCCTGACTACAAGCCAAGATGTTGGATGAAGAAAAGTGAAAAAAAAAGATCTGAAATTTGAAATTAAAGTTTTGATATGCAAATATCAAACACTCCAGCATAAACCAATAAACTCCCCCTATTCCTAGTTGATGATGGGAAGCAAAGTAAGGCCTGGAAATGCACTTGAGTTTTCATTTGTTTTGTCTGTCCCTATACTACTTTTGTGCTACCCAAAGTGAGAAGCAACCTTTCAGAAACCCTTGTGAAACTTCATGGAAAGGCTGCTTTCAGCATTGCATGTTCTAATGAACAACCATAGATCTAGAAGCACCTCCCAGATGAACTTCTGGAACAGGCTCTGGAGACTTCATGAAGCTAGAAATTGCTCCTGGTCACAAGGACCTCTAGGCACAAGGCTCCCACTTCCATTACAGACAACAAAGAGAGGTTACAGCCAAGAAAAATAGCCACAGGTTGATGGTGTCAGCCTATGCAGGTCAAGGGAAGCCAAGACTTCAGACTGTGCTTTAGCAGGGTCAAGAGTGACTGCTACATAGAAAAATGCCTTTAACTGACTGCTTTTACATCTGTGAACAAACCAGGGAGCTGTGTGACAAGCAAACTGGAAGTGTTTGGACGGGATGGCTGGCAGAATAGAAAATAAAACTACTGCACTCAAATTTTAAGTCCACTATTAGCTTCCTAACTGTTGAAAACAGAAGATAAGCAATTCTGCTTCATCTGTTTTTTCCTCCTCTCTACTGCATTTAAAAAAGAGCTTTGGAAATATTTTGTCTTCTTTTTACTCTGTTACAGGAGTTGATAGCAAGCTCCCGCCATGTTTTTACTTGAGAGTAGAGTGTGTGTGGGCCTAGGAGAACATTCAAAAGGGAGCTCTGTGCAAACAGCAGAGAATTTAAGTTCTTAGAACTGATTTATCTTTGTTTTCTTTACACAGGAAAATCATGAAAGGGAAAGATCTTGATTAAATATGAGACATCCGCTCTTTTTAGTTATCTTCTATGTCGAAGGGAGGGTGTAAATGTAGGCATGATTACCGCAGGATATACACAGGAGCAAACTTACAAAGATAATATCTTTAATGAGACCAACACTATACTCTAAAAACCAGACCACCGTTCAGGATATACAGGCCGAAGCTTTGATCCTCAGAGCAAAATATAACTTGAAACTACTGATCCAAGTTTAACTTACACAAGGCACCTTTACTGGGCTTAAGAAGTCACTTCCAAATGAGTATATCGAAATTCTGGAACCATGCCTTAGAGCTGTTCACATTTTGCTACACAAGAAACAAGGCACTTGTCAAACTGATTTTCTTAGTGAAGAGAAAAAAAGACTGAAGCCTTTTTGCCATTAAAAACATTAATTAGTTTTCCAGGTATGTGTGCATCAGGTACTTGCGTCCCTGTTAGTAAAGCCTTAAGTGTAATATGAACAATTTATTCACTTAAAAGGCTGCATTTTCAAGGGGACCCTGCAATTTGAATAGCCTTATTTAGTATCTTTTTCTCTTTAAAAAATAAATAAATACAGAGGAAACGGATCCAGGCACTACTAAATAGAAGCTGGCCTCAACTGTCTCTATAATGATGGTTTCTGACTGGTATTTGAAACTGTCAGTAGAATTCATTGAACATGAGGACTGTCAGAAACACCAGCTCATTTCTGTTTTATTTGCTTTTCCTTAGAAGTCTGAAGACACCTGCCTTTTGTCCTATAGCTTTCAAAAGCCAAAGAAAGAACGTATTAAAATCCAAGAACATTGCTGTCTCAACTCTAAGTATCCCCTAATACGTTAAAGTTATTAAAAACATCAGTTCTACATCTACTGCTACCTGGAGAGATTAGGGGCTATACAACTTGCAAATTTTCACAGCTACACAAAGGGATAAGTATTGATCCTGGCATCTATTTTAAAGAGGATTTGCAAAGTTGTCTCCAAATTGAGACGTAGACCCTTTTAAGCTCAGCCATTTATTAATCTCTTCAGATATGCTGACCCCGCTGCCTCACTGCTGCTTGGCACAGTAACTACCCCATACTGAGCTCTGTTCTGCCAATTACTGGGCTTTCATTTGGCCAGTGTTTAAGCTACTTTGGGTACGCCCATATGTTACTGCAGTCACAGAAATAACGACAGAGCAGCTGGGCTCTTCGCCTAGAAGTCAATGAATTAAGTTCCAACAGGACAACATGTGGAACAGGGTGCTACTTCATACGACAGCAGAGCCCAGAGTCCTTCAGAGGCTTTTGAAGCCATGCAGCCAGTGGTAGAGTTTGGGATGTTGAGGTTGTACAAGAGTTTAGTGGCCAAAATGATGTTGTTGCTTCAACTTTAAACATCAACACTTGGTGGTGGTGGAAGCATGAACAGCTTTTCTTTTTTTCTTTCTCCCCCCCCAATTTACTTGTATTCTATAGTGGGGCTAAAAAAGAAAATAAGGTAAACCCTTAGGGAAATGCTAGTCTCTAGAGCACTGGTCCTTTGTTCTCTTCCCCCACCACAGTACGTTCCAATTTGCTTTAATATACCTTTAGCAGGGTATTCTGCTTTGTAGCAGGTGGTTCAAAACATTTTTATTTTAGACACTGCCTGCAGAACACACTGCAGTGCTTCTCTGAAGGAAGAGATGCAATCTCAAGGAAAAAAGGTGTGGGTGGGAGGGAGGGCACGGGGAGGTGGAAGGTAGTATTCCGGCTGATGTGTGTTGTATATTTCTCATGGCTCCGTGTCTATAGAGAGCACTTCCCAAGGAGGAAGGAGGTTTTCTGATATCTTTTTGAATCAAGCAAACAAAGGATTTCCACTTCACGATCACCAGACATTCTTTTGTGATATAAACAGGAATGAATAAAGAACCTACATTACTTTAAGTATGCAGAATAAAAACCCCTGTGAGTTTTAAAGGTTTATAAACTAAAAAGCTTTTGAAAACCATCATCAAAGAGCCAAAAAGTCTAGCTTCCCCTTTGAATATCACTCTCAGCCTCAACTGGACAGGATTTTCGTTCAACTTTCTCACAACATCTACCTAACTACACTTGCCAGCATGTTTTGCCAAATTAGAAAAACTGCTGCAGAAACCATCTGCTTGACATTGCTTACATATAATAAAGTATCGCTCAATACAATGTATTGGAAATGTTTGGAGATCTTTACATGGGAACCAAAAGCAGCAGTGCTGACTCAGGCAGATCTCCCGCTGATGTCAGTGGGAATTGTACCTGAATGAGTTCTGCTGGATGCTACACAAAGCTCGCTGCATAGCGACTGCCGCTGACTGACGTGAGAACATATGGTTATAGTTTAACAACACCAACTCTAAGGGAGATGAGAAGGAAATTTTACAGCATTTCTGGCTTGCTGCTCTTTTATAACTATCAGAAACACTTGAATGATTCATACATATCTGCTTCTGTAACTGTTTTTCCCAGCTTCAAGTGAACACTGAGAAACTTGCAAAGTTATATCCTACCTCAACAGGAAGAGTTTAAGTCAATCTGTTTAGATAAAAACTTGAACACCAAAAAGACTACATAAAAAGTATAAAATAAGACTTCACAATTTCTCTACAGATTGCATTACATGACCTCTGGATGAGAATGCAGACTTTTAATGCATTTCCCGTGGTCCAATCTGAAACAGAAACAAAGCCTCCATAGAACTGACTTTGTCAGCCTGGTAGCAGGGACTCACATGTGACAGCTGCTATATCAAAGGACCAGGACTTCTCTAATTTGCCCCCAAATTTATATGTTATAAAATTACAGCTTCAGTAAGTTTAAAAGCTAAGAGTGGTCCAAAACACCACTGAGGTTGTAGGTGGATAAACCAAGCCACCTCCACCACAAGACTTGCAGAAGGATGAACAGCAGCAATACTGAGAAAATAATGAAGAGAAGCTAGGATGCATGTATCCACAAGTCTTAACCACAGTTCTACCAGAAGGGATTCTGCACCTTCAATACTTCCTAGGAAGGGGCCATAATAGAGACCCAATTCCAAAAGAGCAGATGAAAGACTTCCTATTGCAACCCACTGATTAGCACACACGCATCACAAAGGTTGCAGTTTGTTTGCAGCTGCCAGGCATGTGCCCTTTTCTGCTAAATCCTAAAATAAAGACTCCTGTGTTTTGCTTTAAAGAGTCCCTATTAGCCTTAGTTTACCAGCCATGGGAACACTTCCAGTTCATGTCTAGGAAAGCTACACTCCTTTTGCTCAGACACAGGGACACAAAAGCTGAAAACCGTCACATCTATTGTCTATGCTTCTTCCACGTGGTTAAGAGCCAAAAGCAACTGGAAATTAAAAATAGCAATGCAAGAGAGAGCTTAATGCACATCTTGAAGTAGCACAGCTTTATAGTAAGCAACCACCCTCTCTGTTAGATACACTCGAGAGTGGACCTCTGGGCAGGTACCTTGCTGCATTCAGGCTTCCAGGATAGACAGACTGACAAGTTTCAACTGCTCTGGCTGAAGAATGATCGTAACTTAGTGTTTGACCTCTGTTTTGGGCAAAGCCAATGCACCGCCACCTTATAAATTATTGTTCAATGTTCTCCTGAAGCAGACAGTAAACAATGTTTGCCTTCCAGTAAAGTGAGCCTTGAGAACCGATGTAAGACACATACCACCCAGGCTGGAGCTCAGCAGCAGAGAGGAGGCTTTTCTGGTACATTTTGTGAGAAGACACTCTGACTACTTGCTTAGCCCCAATACTTGACTCATTCTTAGCACTACAGATGGGCAGTATGGTTTCCCCATAAGCCCTCTTGGAAGAGAATCTAATTGCAACAAGATGGTGATCAGGGACACTGAAGTATTGTTAATGTTCTCCATGGTACATACTCCTTACAAGACTTATGTGGACCTAGAAAACTGTATCAAAAAGGCTTTGACTCCTGAAAACAGGGCTGGAGCCCCACATGAAGAGGTATATTTACCATCCACAGCATCCCAATATTCAATTAGTGAACAGTAGAATAATAGAACTATCATTCCTGTAAAATTAGCACTCCTGGAAGACAGCTAAGTGTTAGAAAAAATGTTTGAAAGTTAAAATAAGGACATCTGGTTTAGACTAATCATCACAGAAGGGGCACCAACTAAAATTCCAAGCCAACTGCAAAATAATTAGGTTAATTAACATACAAAGGCACCATTAATTTGTCTCATGGTATCAGTTCCCACTTTAGTGTTGCACTAAAAAGCCTGGGTCAAGTTAAAAAACAGAGACAACAACACTTAACAGTTGCATCACTGCAGTTACTCAAAGGAACACAAAGTCTAGTTACACACAGTAAAACACTAATTTTAGGAAATGCTTACTAAAATGGACTTCAGTGGTGGAAAAATAAGGTCTACCAGGACGACTCTGCCATTGCTGAACAGCTGCTTATCTTTGCTTATGAAAGATCACTTGACACAGCTTTTTTCCTTTTGAGTTGTTATAGCTTTCTATCTCCTTCTTCCTACGTACCTATGGAGACAAAACATTTAAATTAATCAAAGCAAGTGGGAAAAGTAAGAAATACAGATCATAGGTGTAATTTCTTCCCTTTTGCAAGATGAAGGTAAGGAATACAGTATGTACCTCTCGCCCTAAGCGAAAGCAAGGCTGAAAATAAGATGATGCTGAAGCAAACATCAACTTACCCAGTTAAGCCCAGAAAAGCAGCTACTGGTTATTGAATTTTTGACACCCCTGTGTTACCTTGCCCTTGGTGCTTCCACTTCGCTCACATTGTATCTTATCTCACGTTCCTCTTTTCCGACTGAAACTGTAATTCTGTTCCTTGGGGTGACTAGGGAAGGGCAACCATCTGCGGTTCAGTGGTTTGCCTGTATCACCAGTGCACAGCGGTCAAACTCCAACTGGTCTCAAAGTACAGAGTCTCAAAGTTCAACTACTCACAAAACTGAGGTTTTGTTTAGAGGAATCTGTCCAGAATTGTGTCAAAAGCAAGAGCACGGCTATATTCGGAGTGAGTGGGATAAATAAGGAATAGGACGTGACATTGCATGCGATGTCTCTCACATGTGGACCCAAAGCAGCAATACCAAAGTGCTGAACAGAAACATTTGCAAAGCTGCAGGAGGAACTGAACTTGAACTCTGTATGCAGTGCTATGTTATTTAACACTTCATCAAAAGAGACACGAGTTTGATTTTGGACAGTAGACTTTATTAGAAATTTTCTCCTCATTCATCAGTAAATTCACATTAAAATATGCTGAAGGCAGCTCAGTCTAAACATTTGACATCCTGCCATAACAACAACTTCCAGTTTAAAAACTAGATAACTCACCAGGCAGATAACTTGAAACATGTAAGAAATGCAAATAGAAAGCAGCATCTTAAAAAATGGGATGAGCCTGAAAAATTAATACATATCAGGTGGAGTTGGGGAAAAAAATAAATCAGTCACCCCAAGATGGGAAACAGTTAAATGAGAACTCCACAGACTCTAAACAGATAAATAAACATTATAACCACACATACATTAAAAAGAGAACCAAGTACTTAGAGTTCATACCACATAAAAATTATAAATTTGTTCAAATAAAAAAGTGACAAGCTTTCTAAAATACGAATATCCTAAATTCTTGGGATAGTGAACACTTTGTTATAAACTGCAGAGCTTTGGAGGGACTAGATTTGGTCTTAGAAACAATGGACTGCACCTTCCTGTAACCACATCCAAAAATTGATCTTTCTGATGCATACGTGAGGTTTTTTTTCCAACAATAATCTGTTTTTTTAAATGTTAGAACTTTTAGCTACTATAGGCCTGATTATGTTCAGTGCTGAACACTCAAAGCTCTCAACAACTCTGGATACCAAAGGCAAGGTTTAAATATTTTTCAAAACTTATTGTCAAGATCTTTGCTTTGCTAATTTATTTTCACCTATTAGGGTGAGGTGTAGGAGAGAGAAAGAAAAAAAAAAATCATATTATTGAAGACTGCTCTGTCCTGTGTGACAGTGGATCTCTGCAGGTCAGAATTTCTATTGGCATTTACCAGAGGCAACAAAGACAAACCAATATGAGAGATAAGAATAATGGCCTTCAGGACTGTAAACACAACAGGCAACAGATAATACATGAATCTCGATCAAATCAATGTTTTCACATTCTTTAGTAGTCCCCCACAGTGATCTGCTTTCACTGGTTCAGAAAAAAAATATATATTAAAAATTAAATAACACTCAAGTGTCCATCACGAATATTTATATTTTGTTGTAAACAATTTTCTGCCATTTGCATTGATGTAGTCCAATGTGAGGCCAGAGGGTTCTAGATGTCTTATTGGTACTGTAAATAATTTTTCAGAGACAGAGGCAAAGGTAGAATTTCTATGTCATGCAGGCGGTCTCTGCCAAGAGCAAAACGAATTGATCTTCGGCACAAGTCCATTAAAGGCAGGGGTTCCGCTGAAAAAATAGAAGAAAGAAAACAAAGAGTTAATTTTTCAGCATCTCCATTTACAGGTAATGTTTTATTTATTGACATAGATTCTGTACTGTACTAAACAGTCACAAAGATAGTAATGGTATTGTGAAAATCCTGACAACCACGAGGCAATTAAGATAATCAATAGAAGCAAAGACAGAAATCTATTAATTTTACCCATGGTAAGTGAATACAAAGCTTCAGACTGAGCTTCCTTATCTGTTAGGCTTAACATGATAATCCAAAACCACTCTTCAGGCTTACCAAGTTGCAGCATAAGAAGTTATTGCATTTCCAAATTGCTAACAAGAAAAGAACCCCTACTCTGTAATACCACATTCGTCATGTCCTCTTAATGTGAACTACACTGGCAACTTCTGACCTTTACATACCACTTCTGTCTGTATCTTAGGACCTAGAAACGGTACTTCAGGGAAACCCAACTTCTCAGTAAACACTGCTTTTACTGCAACAGTCCCTTGGGCTTTTTTTCTAAGAAGTTCATTGGAAGCAAAAAAACTAAACAAAACACCCTCTAAAATCAAGAGGAAATTTAACCTTTTCCTCCATTAAAAAATTAGGGGAGGAGGATCCAGCTGATTATAAGGCAGGGTATGTAGTCTCATACATATACGCACAAACACCTCCAAAATATGCAAACAACATCTCCAGACACTCTCAGTTTAACTTAATAGAAGTGAATTAAGTACCTGCCAGAAACACCTGTCTGATAGCACTTAAGACTGGAGACCCAAACACAGTCATCATCTCCCCATTTCCCATTCTGCCCTGCAAGACTGGAAGAATTGCAGAACATCATCACACTTCCACCCAAGAGCAGCATGAACAACCTCTGTGACCACAGAATTTGCAATGGAAATCTTTTTGCAGCAGGAACTAGAATAAAGCCGTGAAGTCTTTAGCCAGTTACAGCTATCTTCAAGAACAACTTTAATTTGGTTGCACATGTTGGTTTAAAAGGAAAGCTTAAAAGACTACAGGAAACTCTTCCTCTTTATGTGATAAAACAATAGTAGCCTTTAAAACCTTACTAATACTTTCAAATGGAGAAAAAAATAGTGTCATGTGCCTATATTATAGCGCTAACCTTTTATAAACTCGACAGATTACTTACAAGTGCTCAACACTGTACAGCACTCAGTGGTTTTATCAGTTCTTTTATGTGTCACATGTAGATTTACACAAACTATGTTAATCTACTAAGCCTTAGATGATATTCTTTTCAAAACTACTTGAAAAAAATAATTACAAAGCACAAAATATCCAATTTAATGATTGTTTTTATACACTATAATTGTCTGCTCTGGTGACACACCACTGACTTAACGGATTTTCCATCATTTACTCCAGCATCACCTCTGATTTGTATAGTCCACAGTTCACTATGGTGTTTCCCAAGAGTGTCTAGGGAAAAAGCTTAGAAAGTACTCTGCTGTACACTGAGAGACTAAAAAGCTTTTTTAAATTTATAGACACTTCAGTGACTCGGGTATGGAGTCTACTTCTCTGTAAAAATCCACTTCATCTATAATTTTGGTTATTAAAAGATTAAAAAACAGGAACCCTCCCATTCCAGTAACAAAGTAACATTTTCTATGCATCAGTGATCTTCATTTTTATTTTCACATACCAGAATTATGAACATTAAGTCTTAAGGGATAAAGCTGTAAAATTCATTAACAAAGATTAATAAGTAGGAGCAAAAATAGCTCATGAGTTACAGGACACAGAACACAACACATCTTACAAGTCTTACACCATCAACAACAATTTTCTGATTATCTTCCCAGACTCTCTGAGGTCCCATTAAGAAGATGTAAAGTCAAGCCTAGGAGCGTTTAAAGCCATTAACTGACCACGCGGTCCCTTTTTTTCCCTAGACAAAGGAATACGTAAAACGTAACCATCTGTGCAGTCAGGCACAGAGTTAATCCTAAACTTCAAAATACCATTTAAGGAAAGGTTAAAATATTTTTCAAGCTTGAAATGCTAAATGAATGTCTCACTTCTAGAGGGAATTTTCAAACGCTAAAAAAAATGCACCCAAGTGTTGGCAACAGCTGCTAAACTACACATACTGAATGTGGTTTTTTTCAACTTGAAAATTTAACTGTACTCCCTTTATTCTTCTCCACACAACAGAATTAGAACAGGTTTGTCCCGTAATACTAAATAAAAGTTCTGTTTTCTGGGGTGCTGGCTGTAAGAACTTGAGAAAAAAATGTTAATAACGACATTTACATAAAGGTTTTTTGCAGCCGTGAGTAGTCCTAAATGATCAAAAATTAAATTCAAGAAAAGAAATAATCTTAGTTTTCAAAATATATTTGGGGATAATTGTACAAACGTTTGAATTAAAGACTGACAATTTTGGGGCAGCCTAACCATTATTAAACATTTGGTAAGTACCTTAAGGGTACTCTCCTACCCATCACATCTCCTGTTTTTAACACATATTTTACAAAGCAGGATCATTTGGAAAAAAGTTTGGGTTTTAAGAAGTACATGTTAGGTTCTGAGAACTGTGCAAGTTCTGGGGGGAGGCATTTGTATTAATATGGGGAAGAGGCAGAAGCAAGCTCATGCAAAGCCTCGACCCCGTGCTGAAGGGCAGCTGGGAGTGCTCCTCAGCCCTGGCACTGGGTGCATCCCCCAAAAGCCCCCTGCCCTGAAGCTGAGAAGACAGACTTAACCACGCACCCTTCTCCAGCACACTGGGTCCTGGGCCAGAGGGGTCGCCCCTGCCTTGGGACCAGGCAGACCAAAGGCATGTCAGAGTGCCACTGCCCTGCAGCCTAGGCACAGGCGACTGGTCACTTCAGAGATGCTTTAACGCTCATCAGGTGCCAACACGTGGCGCACAGCCCAGCTGCCAGTACCTGGCATTCGTGCTGGGTGCCAAGCCCAGGCTGTGCCGTGCCCCCACCGCAGCTCCCACCATTCACCAGTTGTGAGGCGTCTCCTGCACTGGAGCTCGGGGAGAGGGAATGGGGATGAAGTTGGCCCAGAACAGCGTGTCAGTGAGGAAACACTGCTGCAAAGAGGCTGCTCATCGTCTGCTCTAATGGCTGAAGCACCTCTTTCACACACACGTGAACGATGAAAATTTAGTCAGAAATAAGCATCACAAGTAACTCAGCCCTTTCGGAAAGGGAAAGTTCAACTATCCCGAGTATATATTGCTATGCACCCCACCCAAAATACACAAGCAGACCTGATGTATGCAAAACACTCAACAGCACATTCAAACATTCAAAACAGTATTTCCAAAATGCTATTTCCATTTGACACTAAAAGGATTATTGAGATCTTACACATAATGCTGAAAATAGAATATTCTAATAATGCAAGAGATAGGGAGATGAATATTCTGAAGCCACATGGACATCTGTAAATACGACTACTGAAGAAGTCTTTCACAACATTGAATATTTACCTTTGAAAAAA
>WKFP01015558.1:179103-202918 GCA_011057875.1 Pterocles orientalis | reverse complement strand
TGAACATTAAGTCTTAAGGGATAAAGCTGTAAAATTCATTAACAAAGATTAATAAGTAGGAGCAAAAATAGCTCATGAGTTACAGGACACAGAACACAACACATCTTACAAGTCTTACACCATCAAGAACAATTTTCTGATTATCTTCCCAGACTCTCTGAGGTCCCATTAAGAAGATGTAAAGTCAAGCCTAGGAGCGTTTAAAGCCATTAACTGACCACGCGGTCCCTTTTTTTCCCTAGACAAAGGAATACGTAAAACGTAACCATCTGTGCAGCCAGGCACAGAGTTAATCCTAAACTTCAAAATACCATTTAAGGAAAGGTTAAAATATTTTTCAAGCTTGAAATGCTAAATGAATGTCTCACTTCTAGAGGGAATTTTCAAACGCTAAAAAAAATGCACCCAAGTGTTGGCAACAGCTGCTAAACTACACATACTGAATGTGTTTTTTTTCAACTTGAAAATTTAACTGTACTCCCTTTATTCTCCTTCCTATCCAACAGCAGTTCAAACACACAACAGAATTAGAACAGGTTTGTCCCATAATACTAAATAAAAGTTCTGTTTTCTGGGGTGCTGGCTATAAGAACTTGAGAAAAAAATGTTAATAACGACATTTACATAAAGGTTTTTTGCAGTCGTGAGTAGTCCTAAATGATCAAAAATTAAATTCAAGAAAAGAAATAATCTTAGTTTTCAAAATATATTTGGGGATAATTGTACAAATGTTTGAATTAAAGACTGACAATTCTGGGGCAGCCTAACCATTATTAAACATTTGGTAAGTACCTTAAGGGTACTCTCCTACCCATCACATCTCCTGTTTTTAACACATATTTTACAAAGCAGGATCATTTGGAAAAAAGTTTGGGTTTTAAGAAGTACATGTTAGGTTCTGAGAACTGTGCAAGTTCTGGGGGGAAGCATTTGTATTAATATGGGGAAGAGGCAGAAGCAAGCTCATGCAAAGCCTCGACCCCGTGCTGAAGGGCAGCTGGGAGTGCTCCTCAGCCCTGGCACTGGGTGCATCCCCCAAAAGCCCCCTGCCCTGAAGCTGAGAAGACAGACGTAACCGTGCACCCTTCTCCAGCACACTGGGTCCTGCGCTAGAGGGGTCGCCCCCGTGTGTCCCAGCAGGACCCCTGCCTTGGGACCAGGCAGACCAAAGGCATGTCAGAGTGCCACTGCCCTGCAGCCTAGGCACAGGCGACTGGTCACTTTAACGCTCATCAGGTGCCAACACGTGGCGCACAGCCCAGCTGCCAGTACCTGGCATTCGTGCTGGGTGCCAAGCCCAGGCTGTGCCGTGCCCCCACCGCAGCTCCCACCATTCACCAGTTGTGAGGCGTCTCCTGCACTGGAGCTCGGGGAGAGGGAATGGGGATGAAGTTGGCACAGAACAGCGTGTCAGTGAGGAAACACTGCTGCAAAGAGGCTGCTCATCGTCTGCTCTAATGGCTGAAGCACCTCTTTCACACACACGTGAACGATGAAAATTTAGTCAGAAATAAGCATCACAAGTAACTCAGCCCTTTTGGAAAGGGAAAGTTCAACTATCCCGAGTATATATTGCTATGCACCCCACCCAAAATACACAAGCAGACCTGATGTATGCAAACACTCAACAGCACATTCAAACATTCAAAACAGTATTTCCAAAATGCTATTTCCATTTGACACTAAAAGGATTATTGAGATCTTACACATAACGCTGAAAATAGAATATTCTAATAATGCAAGAGATAGGGAGATGAATATTCTGAAGCCACATGGACATCTGTAAATACGACTACTGAAGAAGTCTTTCACAACATTGAATATTTACCTTTGAAAAAATTTTATATTCAGGGATATTAACTACTTGATGTCCCTAACAAAGGCAGAAAATGATAAATCAGAATATCACACTATTTAGTACACCTAATATGCATTATTTTTTATCCTTCCTTTAAATAAATGTTTTATTTTCAGAATAACCCACAACGGAATGGAACTGGAGCATTCCAGCCCCCCAAAAGAACATGCACCAGCCATTTTGCCAAAGTTAACTCAACTCCAGTAATGTGCTAGCCATTAGAAAAAGGAGGAATGAATTGCTGAGTTGGAATGCAAAATTGTAAAGAAAACATGATTCACAAGAATGGCTCTTTGTATTAAATTCCCAACCAGGCTAAGAAATTCAAAGTGAGATACTCCAGGGCAAGGAAGCAGCTTTGCGCAGGAAACCCAGTGTTTCCTCTCAGGCTCCAGCAGAACTCGGAGAGAAAAGTACAGCTACAGCTTGTTGGGTAACACACGGGCTGAGCCTCAGGCCAACTCCCATCACCTTCCTCAAAATGCTTTAACGAATCATCTTCTCATTTGAAGTTTACTGTAAAACCTCTTCACGCAAAGGTAGCTCCTCGTAGCTGCCACATTACAGAAAACAATTTTTCAAGAGAAAAAAAACACAGTGAAAAAATAACACTGCTTAATTTACATGTCAGAGTTTAATTCCCATGTCTCCCAATTTTGTGCTGGTAGTTTACAAGGAGGCCCATTAAAAAACAAAAAAAAAAAAAAGCAGTGAAGAACCAGACCTTTGCTTCCACTCCTTCTCAGAAGCACATCTGCAACAGGCCCACCATGGGTCACAGTACAGGGTACTCGGTTGCAAACCCTCCTCTCCCTACCCTACAGTCATGGGTATGCCTCTGCCTGAAAACCTGGGAGCTCGGGGTAAGGGCCAACAACAGTCACTCTTCTCACGCAGAGCGGCATTTCACCAAGCTAATAGCTTAAAAATAGCTTCAATAGCTATTCAATAACTAATTTAATTAAGAAATAACTGTTTAGTGGCTATTTAGCTATAAATAACACAAAATAGCTGTGTTTATATATCTAGATACATTTGTTCTAATGGTATCACTCTAAGGGTTTAAGGACAAAGGCAAAGAAACGTTTGTAACTAGAAACAATTACGTGCTTGTGAGCATTCTCCAATAAATATGCCTCTGGGAGAGCAACTTGCACATCATTACTAGCTGAAAAGTTCATTTAGTTTTGGCAACCTGGAGTTATTTAACTATCTGGCACTCCAAGACTGCCTCATCTTTGTAAACAGGCTTTTATAGTTGAGATACTAAAGCCATTTAACGTCCAATAGCACTAAACGTTATTAACTGCAATGTTACATAAGGCTCACACAGAAGAACAGCTTTCAGCACACAACAGTTATTTGCCAAATGACAATACTCATTTTTTAAAGAAACTTTTAAAGCTCTAACAGCACATAATGTTCATGACTTTCATTAATCTATGAAGAACTTTTTTTTACCTCATTTTATAAAACAAGATTTGGCTGGGGAAAAAAAAAAAACAATCAAAGCAAAATTAAAGTCGATTGAAAAACAAGGAAAGTTTTTGTGAGAATCATCATCACCAAAAAACGAACCATTTTTTAAAATTACCTTATGTCTACCTAAGTACCAAATAATCATATATTTTAATATTTTTGGCCTTAAAGCTAATAAAAAGCACTCACATTCAGTGCTTTGTGTTATTGTTCCTAACTGCTGTAAGACAACTTTAAAGTCAGATTTTACAAAAATTTAAAAAAAGTAGTACAGTGTTACAGGACAGAAACGTAATCACACATCATGAAATAAGCTGGTGACGTCTCCCCAGCCCTAACTTTGCTGTGCTAACACCAGTGTCACGAGGAAAGAGCTCGCTCACTAGCGAGGCAGCGGCGGCATAACCCATCTTGTCCAGGAATGGCCGTCACCTGGCAGAGGAGAACGGGAAAGAAAGTAACCTCCTGCCTGGTGCGCTGAGAGGAGCTTTGGAAACTAAGAAAATGCATGAAGCCCCTGTATCACAAGGCTTCCTACATTCCGTACGCGGTGGGTATTGCCCGGTTCCCCTCCCTGCCCTCTCCTCTGCCACCAGTCAGTCAGCGTCGCTCAGGCTCCTGCCCTGCACTTCTTTTCGCTGCTCAATTTTAATCTTGCATTTTGCCAAGATCAACCATCATCACCATCATCTTTAGAGCAATGATGCCCCCCGAAGATTAACCCTTTCTCACGGAAAGGGGTTCCAACAGGGACATGAGGTGACATTCTCAGGCTGTCCCTGTGCTGGTGGGCCCCCCAGAAACTGGGCAGGAAGGGAAAGCTCTCTCCATGGCTTGTCACCACGCTGCTACCTGACGCTAACCTGTCCCGACGGACAATTCTCTGTCCGCCATCAGGGCACCCGAGTGCCCACCATCCTCTAGACTGCAACACTCTTTTTTTTTAAATCCTTTTTCTTGAATTTTCTCCCTTCCTCAGGTATTAAGACACCTGCTAAGGGGTAACGTGGCCTAAGTGTTTCCATTAGGGTGATTTAGGGTATACAGAAATTTGTAAGTGCCATTTAATTATCACATACAATAAACAAAACTATGTAAGCCAGGAGTTTTCCTTCCAACCTTTCTGCCAAAGCTTAATTATTGTTTTAATTTTATGCACTACAGGCCAAATTCTTTCCTGCACATAATACGGTACATAAATACACCCCCTGTGACATATTTATGGCTTCCCTGATGCAACTGATGGAAAATTTGAGTTGTGTTCCCTAAATGGCACAATCTAGAGAAAGGAAATTGCAAATAATATATTAAAGAACACAGGTTATGACCAGTCATAAAGAATGCTAATAAATCTCCTAACAGCAATGAAAATCCAGTCAAAGGATAACAGGATAAAAGAAATCGCTTATCTGTTTTTCCCACAGATGTCTCGAAGCTCTGCAGCCTAACCCTGCAAACTGTACGAACAAAGCAGCCTGAGAACACCACATTTTAATTACAGCACAGGCGACAGAGGAATCACCATGCTCAAGAATTCAAAAGGGAACACCACAGTTCTTCGAGAGTGCACTGTCATTCTTCTCTAACTCCCGTGTTTAGCTATCCGAGAGCTCTGGCAGGCTACTACCAAACTCCGACATCGCCCTCCCACCCGCGCAGCTTGTTCCCATCCAGCTGAAAGCTATCCCGCTCGCTTCTTCAAAAGCCTCATGGGTGGCAGATGGTGAGATTTTTTGTTATCAGTCAAGGCTGATAAACAGCTGCTGTCTCCAGCAGTTGCCTGCTAGAACAAACAAAGCTTTATGTTGTACCACAGCAGCACCTTGCTTTTAGCACACTGGTGGAGGGGGAGTAAAAATACAAAAAAATAACACAATCTCACGCCTGTATCTGAGCTAACCCAACATCCCACAAAAATTTGGTACCTGAAATTAAATATGTTAAAGGGAGAAAGGAAGGGAAGAAAGGTTTAACAGAGGAAGGGCTGGGGGGGGAGGTGTGAGCCTCCCTCCTCTTCATCTGCATGTCTTGTGCTGGGTGGAGGGATTGTTTTACAATTTGTTGTTTAGCTTTTAAGTGTTAAATGCAGTTAAACAGTTTAAAACTTCAATCAGGCATCATTTAGCAGAATTAAACTGAAAAAGCAGCAATGAACAAGCAGATATTCTGCAGCATCATTTGTTTTCAGTTAATGCTCTCCAGCTGTGCTTTCTTGAGAGGAAAAGAGTTGAAAAGCAGAACAGAACAAAAACAAACCAAAAACAATCCCAAAAGCCAGTGCCCCCTCGTTAGGGATTTGGTAAAGAATCTGTCATTTGAGCACAAGTACGTATCTCCTTGCAATTTCTTTTTTTGCAATCTCCTATGAAGACACAAGACTTGGACAACTGGTCCTGACACCTTTTTTCCAATTTACAGATTACTAAATTGTACTGCTCAACATTATTCAGAAGCTGCAAAACAGAGCCAGATAATAATAAATTCTATGTGCAAACAAATAGCTTTTTTTAAAAGGATCAAAGCCCTACAATAAACTGGTTTAGTTACAGCTTGATAGATTTGCATGCTGCCGGAGAGCAAAAGAGAGGACAGTGGTTACTTCCCTTTTGAAGAGGAAGCACACGTATGATTTCATTCCCTGTCTGTGTCAGGCAAATGCAAATACGAAGGACGAGCTGGAGAGATTTGCTTTCTGTTCTTGATTTATTTGTTCTTCTCCTCCCCTGAAATACTTTCACAAAACAGCTCTTCTCTTTGTTCTTGAACTCAGTACGAAGGCAAGTTTAGACAGCTATTTCAGTGATGATCTAAATGTTCTGTAGTAGGAAGACACCTAACATAAATATACACTCTTTTGAAACCAATGAACAAAAGAAAAAGAAAATTAAGTGCCTGATGTTAGAAATGAGCCTAAGCTACAACCATTGGCTCCTTAGCTCCTCCCAGCTCAAACTTCCTCAAGTTAAACATGTTGGGAATGAGGATTTGGCTTAGATTAATCTCTAATGTATACTTTATAGCTTTTTCTCTTAGAAAGACATTTATCACCATTAAATTCAGCTTGTGTGCCAAGCCATAAAGAGGGAAGTTAAAATATATCAAGGTGAGAGAAGATTAAAGCTTGGATGAGAATTTCACTGAGTAGATGCATTGGAGTTCAAAGACAATGTTGTTCAGGGGTTCTGGACGGATTTATAGGGAAAGTAATAACTGAGAAAGTTGAAGGAAAGTTCAGGTTTCAAGGATGAACCACTGCAGACAACTATTGGAACAGGAGCTCACACACTGCAACCAATGTGCAACATGATGACTGATGTGCTGAAACGATTCCTTGTGTTTTTATCTCTTCACAAAACATGCTTCAAAAATGGGCAAACAAAACACCCATGCACAGGTACACACCAATTACCACTGTTGTGGCTGTGAACAAGTCTTCATAGATTATTTTTTTTTTTGGGGGGTGGCGGGAGTGAGAAGGGGGAGTGTTGGAGAACAGAAAGAGATTTTAGGTGAATCTTTTCCTATCCCTCAATTCATTGGCATATTTCTGCCTTAACAGTATTACAGCAGATGATGAGATTTCTTGGTGGGAAACCTAATCAAACTGATTAAAATATTCTAAAATTCAAAACTGTAAGTTTCCACAGCTGTTCTTTGGCACATTTTTTATTTTGGGTTAAGCTAAGGGGGAGAGAGAGGCGGGGCAGAGAGAATGAAACAGATTTGTGTAAAAAGACAAAATGTTGTAACTACGTGTTGAACCAGGGGGGCACCTGGTTGCCTGACTGCCCCATCTGCCCTTTTCCCACTGGCCTATTTAATCTACCTGTTGTATTTAGTATGACATATTCATCATGCAGGATGTTGAAGAACACTCTGTCATCTTTTCTTCTACTGTGCCCAGCATGCTAGAGCCTCACAAGAATTTTGAAATACTGCCATACTAAAATAACACATGCTCAATCAAGACTTCAATTGCTTACAACTCATACATTCTCAGATGGAACCCACCACATTAAGTTTTCTGTACAAGTGTTTAGTATTATACTAAATAATAAAGTTATTTACTCTAGTTACCAACTAAATTGATTCAAAGCATCTTCCGTATCACATTGCGCCACATCGCAGCTTTCTTCAAAGTTTTGCCATATTGACAGGGCAGCAGAACTGATGACTCACAATTAACACAAATTGTGCTGAGCTGTTTAAGACAATAAATATTTGACTACATTCCCCATATCATTGTTACATGACATTTTCTCAACCGCTTCAATGTAAATTACCCGGAGGCTCCAACATATGCAGATTTCCTCAAACCAAGTGAAAAAACGACAGCAGCGTGTCATTTAAATTTTAATGAGCTCTAGGGGAGATCTGCAAACAACAGACCTGACTCATCACTTTGTTACTCTAGTATTGATATTAATAGAATTATACTGGAATCAATCTGGAGCAATGGCGTTGTAATTAGGCTCAATATAATGAATTTGATCCAGTTAGTTTAGTATCATTTATATTTTCAATTTCTTATAAATTACTTTTTTCTTAACTACCATAATCTTTTATCAGCAAAAAATGGGTCATTGAGATGATATGAATTATTTTCATACCGAATTTAAGATTTGTCCTTGTTCCTGGTATGCAAACACAGCTGATGCTCTCTCAAGCCTTTCTAAAGCATTCGTTTTGAACACAAACACACTCGCACATCGCAGGTAGCACACACAGGGCTGCCTTGACTCACCATTGCTCAGCTCTTCTTATCACAAGCTCCTGTTGCCATCTCTCAGCCTTGGTAAAGCTCTGGCTGAAATTCCACACTTCTGTGCCACCACCTACAACCGGCACTCCTGGCAGCTTGTCTTTCAAATGGTCTGGTCATTTTGGAAGAAATGGAGTGTGGAAAGATGATTTCCACGTGATACTTCCCTACAGCCGCTGTACGTGATGTGTCACCATGCCTCAAACCTCTGAAGCACCAGCACAAGGCCCACTGATGGGAAGGGAACGGTGAGAGGGTCGTGGGCTAAGGAGAGTGGTTTGCCACTAAAGTGACTTTTTCTGGGCACACGGGGGGATGTGCTATGACAACAAGCACTAAAACACACAAAAAAGACCTGGAATTTCACATTACTAGAATCCGATAGCTAACTCGAGCTTTGCTCACACTGAATTTCTTTCCTTCCATGGCTGTATCACTGGGCCAGACTTTCCTGTACTTGGTCCTACTGGATACAGAGACAACGGGAGCAGCCTCTGAGCTGTCGTCTCTGGGCTAACAGCCGAAAGGGGAGGTGGCAGCTGTGGCGGGGAGCCTGCTGCCATTCTCCATCCATCCATCCATCCATCCATCCATCCATCCATCCATCCCACCCCCTACTCCTCACAACACTGCTTAATATATTTGGAGAACTAGGCCTGCAGCAGCACACCACTCATGGCTTCTCCTGTGTCCTCCTACAGCTCACGCATTTTCTTTGGACCTCTCAAACTACACACAACGACTCTTCCCCTACAGTGCTCACTTGCGCTGTTCCAACGAATTCAGACACAAAGCGCAGGACAGCAAGGACCAGGGGGAGTTTCACCCCAGCCCTTGTGCTCTGTGGTACCAACCCGCCATTTTATGGCCACCATCTGCACAGGACGTCGCTCATGTCAAACAACACGAGCAAAAAAACCAAGTGCTCAGTGAACCACCGTGCAGCATGGCTGCACTCTGTAAGAACTATAAAACATTACGAAGGGTCTGGGTTTATTGCTTCTTACTGATTCATTATCAAATCTGCTTTGTCTATAAACAGCCTTTTCCAGCTCCCTCTGCCCCCAGCTGCCAGCTGGCTCATGCTGTTTCACAGGTGGGAATGAAAGCATCATTTGGCCTGCAGAAGAGCTATTATGGACAAAGATTTATCTCCATTTTCAGAACCCAAAGTCCACCTGTAAGGCTGGCAATTTAAAAAATTGCATCTAGGAACAACAAAGCAAAGCTGAGGCATTCACTCCCCTCTTCAACGTACTTTCACGCCTCAGTTTGGTAGGAAAGGGAATCCCATCAACCCACCGACACAGCTGATTCCAAATAAAAAAAACAGAATGAAATAAATTGAATATGTACTAAAATCCTTATAAAAAACTTCTACGTGTTTGTGTTTTAAGATTCCTGAAGGGATTGGGCTTGAGGCACCCAGCTCACTACTATATGTACGTATATACACGAAACACATATACACGTCCAAGAATGTAAAAAGGTATGAACAAGAAGAAAACACTTGAACCACCCTCTTCTCTTTCACACACACATACTTTACTTATTTTAGTGGCAATAGCACATCATGGAGCTTAGTGACACAAAATAATCATTACTATTCAATTTTACGTTTAAACAAAGGGAAACAGACAAAAGAGATGAAGCTATGAGCAGGAATTACTATTACTCTACTTATACTAAGAGCAATGCTGGGATTAATAGCACAGAAAAAATATTGCTAGAATTCTTTGGGCAGATGTACAGTAATTTCTCAATACAAAATATAAACTAATTTCAACATGATTTTAGCTACAAGAGGATACTCTTGGAGGATATTCTTGGAGGTTTCCAAGAATAAGTGAGTTTATGGAAGCCCATAGTTGGACACCACAATAAATGACTTGATTCATTACCATGTCAAGCAGACTACAAAGCTTAGTGAAAACATTAACTCCATTTCCAGCCCAAAAAAAGGGATGGCATTTTTTTGTCAAATTTTTCTTTAGTATTTTATTTACAATTTGAGATACGACAATTTCAAAATTACGTATTAAGTTCTTTCATGGAAAGAACTGTAGGGGATTTTGTTTTGTTTTTAATTAGTGGAATATCAGTTTGATGCTAAATTCCCATTATATTTTAATAGATTCTGGACAGACCTTCTTTACTATCAGCCTCATATTTTGAACACTGATTTTTGTCTTTTTTCTTAATGTGATTACAAGAAGAAAAAGAAAAAATGTGAGACAAATATCAATCCCATTTTATGCTTGTGTGGCATGTATAAACATATATATAAATATATATATAAATAATATATAGATATATACACACACACACACATATATATATAAAACCTCTGCTATGATTGTTTCCTCTAGAGCCAAATCTTCTGACCTATTAAACCAATGAAGTCTCTTATTTTCTCCTCTTCTCAGCCACCTTCCTTTCTCCTGCTCAGTGTACTGGGGTCTAAAAATGAAACCACCTGCGGGTCTGTAAACATCACACACAAAAATGTATTTTGCTTTTTTTAATCTAGGTGACATCAGTGCAACAGATGAAATGCTCAACTATTAAAACAAATTCTTTAACTCAGTACTTAACAGAAAGTACAAACCCCCAAAATATTAAAAGCACATTCAGAATTACACACAGCACAGAAGAATGCTTCCCACCGAATTCCTTCTGCTCCCTGTCGACTCAGCCCTTTTCACTCCAACAGCACTGTCAGCAAAGCCAGAGGAAACTTTGCCAGGGTAAATACTCCTAAATGGGGTTCCCCATCATGGATATTTCACTTTCCCCTGTTGTCATTTCTGGTATCAATCTGCCTGTGAAATGCAATGGATTATTTTTTTCCAAGTACTCACAGTTTTGAGATAAACCACTGACCTCTCGGGCATAAGGATATGCCCATGCCATTTTGATGTCTTGGATATTTCTTAATTAATTAAGTTATTCATGTAAACAATGACTGAGTAAAAAGTTACATACAGCTTTCCAAAATCATCCTTTGTGGGGGTGGGAACGGCCACCCAGACCGGACTTGTAGGGAGTGTTTAATTTAACCCACCCTCTAAACCCATCACCTGAGTTGGTTGTTTGCTTTGGTTATGTTTTTACCCCACTGCCCAGGATGTGAGACCAAGACCTTGTTCTTGTTTTAAATCTTATTCAACCATACATACGTAAAATCAAAACCACAACCCCAAAGAAGCCCGTCCTCAGGCACTAGGGGCAAGAAGACTTAAGAGTTTAGGATAACCTGACCCACTCATACATCCCATTTCCCAAAGTGTTGATACTTGCTTTGCATCAACTTCTTGTCCTTTCAAAAAATCAGGAAAACTTCTTCAAAAAGCAAGATTACTAAATCAAGAAAGATGCTTTCCTTCAGAGTTGTGAGACAGAGGCAGTCAAACAATAGCAAAGCAGAGACACGAAGACCCAGAGCATCGCAGCAATGAGAAACGGACTTTGTCCTTCCAAGCATCTCCCAGCTCAAGAGACAACAAGGAGAGAGGGACAGTGACCACTTGGAATACTTCCTGAGAACTCAGAGGTGCAGCTCTTGCATGTGCCGCTGGCTTGGTACATCCATGCTGCTAGCGACGGAGCGGAGACCTGGAGTCCTCCATCACCTGCACCTCCTGGTTCCCTTCGCAAACATTCCCAGGACTGCAGGCAGGGAGGGAGCATCCCCCGATCCCCTGCCTGGGAGAACTGGGAGAGCAGGAGACTAAGGAAAATGTTACTAATTGACAAAGACAAAAGCAGCTTGGGAGGGGTAACCACTACACCAAGGTCAGTGGACAAACGTTAATGAACAAAGGAAAAAGAAAACTAAAGGATTCTTTCCTTTTTCTGTGTTACCGTTTAGTGTATTGTTTTCAAAACAGACCTTACTCTTTGCAACATCTCCACTATTAACAACACATTTGTATGTTCATGTCATGCATTTCATACTCTGAATGAAAGCTTTCTATAATATATACTTTAATTTCCTTTACTGACACAAAATCTGAATTCTGGGGTTCTCTAAGGTAACTTTCTAGCTTAGTAAAAAGTTAAAAAGGGTAATGTTTTCTTGTGATTTGCTTTATTGATATACCTTCCAAAGACAAAAGCAGGAGGATGTATTATTCATGACTGCCCTTCCCTTCTTAGGTAACATCAATTAAAACTGACCTTCCAGGACATTCTTCCCTTTAAAATAAAGCCAAATGACAACTGTTCAAAACTGCTCAACCTCTCTCCCATACAGCTTTGAACAAGAACTTCTATGCTTGCGCAAAAGCAAACTTCATAGAGAGCAACTTGTATCACTGCCTGAAGATCCCACAGAAGAGCAGAAGTCACCCTACAGCACAAGCAGACCACAGCCCTTGTGCCTGGAGTGCCAGTACGGACCAAGACTCAACACGCTGTTTTAGTATCCTTCCAGCACACTGTAAAGACTTTCCCAATAAAAACGTTTCACCTACTTATTTCTTAGATGCATCACATTTTTTTTAAAAGCCAGTTGTGCCTAATACTTCTAATTTCATCACATTCACGCTTGGGATGATCAATATGGATTAAGCAATTACCACTGATAAAAAAGGTCACAAAATTTCGCCTCGTCCAAAACTGTCTGTTCCTTTTCTATGCTCAGTAGTCACAGCAGGACTGAATCCTTGCTTTCAAATACAGAAAGCTTAATTAATTTTTTGTGCACAACTGTGATGCCCCCTCTGGATTTACCATTTGCTGAAATTTAAAATACCACTTCAAAACATTCACTGATAAGAGCAGAACAGCACTGCTCATGCAATGTCAGAACACTTTAAATATTGCACAAGTCTTTAACCTTGGCTTTCAGAAACAGGACCATAAATTTCCAGTTGCACCTATATGGTTCCATTCTCTCCAACAGAAAAAGGCCATTAATTTCTGCTCAGCTGCGAGCTTTCTGCAGTGCAGGGAGCCCCAGCCCAGCAGCGGTGCCAGCCGCCTTTGTCAGACAGCTGTGGCTCTGTTCCCACAAGCACCAGCCAACCTCAGCAGGTTAAGAACACATGCTACATTTTTCACCAGGATGTGGTCTGCGATGTCTGTAAGGCTGCTCTCTAAAGCCTGCCTTCAGAAAGCACTCTCAGGAACCCAGATCAGCTATTTCCTCCTTGAAATCTTTCATTCCCAGAAGGAAAGAGAAAAAAAACTAAGCTTCCCTAGCAGCAAGCATCTGCCAAGAAGTTTTAAGTGTTCCCATGCAAACTCTCCTCCCTTTTCTTAAGCTTTCCATTTCTTGCTGTATTATAAATCACTCTGGGGACATACCAGGGACTCTCAACGTTTAAGCTATGTTCCTAAGTGGTAAGCCATCAAGTCTCACCAGCCTCTTTAAAATAAAACGTCTATCTGCAGAAGCAAATTATATACTGCTTTTTCTATATTAATTATATGTTACACAGATTGAGCGCTAAGGTAACGGGAAGTTAAACTAGCCCTTATTACAGAAAACTCCTGTATCTGAAACAGCACAAGTGTCACAAGGGTTGAACGAAGGTTTGGGGAATGCATCAAAATGCTCTGCAAAAATCAGTTTACTTAGGTCCAAAATGGCTTGTCAAATAACAGCAATTTTTTTTTTTTAATTCAAATATAAGAGCACCTGACCCACAGTCAGACAACAGGCAGCACCTTTCAAAATGCTGGATCTCTGCTACAGGACCGCAGCCATGCTTTCTCCCCCAAAAGACCTTCTCCTACACATACATCCTCCAATTTTGGCTTGTGAGCGTTCATTCCTTTATTAACAATCTCCTCATCAAACCCTTGGTTCCAGGAAGGTCACTGTAAGTTAAGAATAATGCATTAAAACGCTTTCAACATATTTATAGAAAAATGTTGTAGGAAGGAACAAATAGGCTAAGCACAATCGAGCCTGTGCATCGCTAACGGAAGTTTCTGCAGAAGCCGAGCATCTGAACTGGGAGCAGAGGTCCTGAACCAGCAGAGGCACAGACAGCAGCACTGGCCAGCGGTACACGCTTCCACCTGGCGTGATTGATGGCCTGGCTTCATTCACCACCAAAGGATGATTTACACATCCAAGGGGCATTTCAGTTTCCTGTAAACAGTGACAGAAATAATTTCATCTGCACTTCAGCAAATTTTCAGGTATCTTATTTTGGATATCAGATGTATAATGAAACAGCACTGAGAAGGCATTGTTCACATCTGTAGGGAGAATAAAACACAGTGTCATTGACTTCAAACTACACAACTACCTAGTAAAAACCAACATCAGAGAAAGAAATTATCATCTTGCATCACTTTAAGATTGTTGGCATCTGGTGTAAATGCATGTCAGGGCCCACAGAACACTCAAAAAAAAAAAAATCATTATTTCAACACTGTAAAAGGAACCACAGTGTTTCTGGGGAAGCCTGAGGCTTTGTGCATGCCAAATCACTGCACCGTGAAAACACGGCAGTCACGGAGGACTTCTTCCTAGCCCTGACACACTTCTCACTCAAGGTTGGCCAGTCACCGAGTTAGCCCCGCCACGGGTACGCACGGAGAGGATCCGCGAGCATCACGCCGCGCAGCAACAGAGCCGGTTCTGAACTGACACCTTGGTGTTGAGCTTAGAGCTGACATGTCCCTGGGGGGCCAGCTGGTGTGGAATTCAGAGTAGTGCTGCATTGCTTTCTCCTGCCTTACAAGTGTTTTGTAAGAGAACATTTAGACGCTGACTTCTGTCTGTGTCCTCTGTTCCAAATGCTGAAGCAGCAAGGATCCATCTCAAGAGGCTGAGCTGCGTGTCTTGTCACGGGCTCACGTTTGGAACATGCTGGACACGCAATGCGGTGAAAGGGGAACTGGGTATTGGCCTTTCGCACTGGCAGCTGTCGTGGGTTAACCCATCACACAGCCTGTCTGGTACAGGTGAGTCAACAGCCCTGTGCCACGGAGGCACGCCTGCTCTGCCGCCCAGGGGCTCTCGCTGCGCCTTTGGCTGATAAATTCTAACAGTGAAGAGATGGGAAGAGGACAACATAAGAGGTGTACTAGTCTTTACACCCCAATTTTGTTTTAACACAATTTTGACTTCACAAAGCCATATTTTAATGAATGAAATCTTCTACTTTTAATTTTAGAGGGATTATTTTTTTCAGAAAATTCACACTGTGGTACAGCAACGTAGTACAACAGACTCTGGCAGGAGGCAAGCATGGCTTGGAGCGGACCTCTGTCCTGTTAACAACATTTGACAACACATCACTGTTATCTTGTCTTCCTCACTGAAAAAAAAAAAAAAATCTCCTTTGCAAAGTACATATGCTAAAAACTAATATCCAAAGACTCCTAGGCTCTCCTATTGCTATTACTGAGAAAGGAAAGTAAAACGCAAGTCATTAAAAAGAGGTGACCTTTCTGCCAGACTAGACTCCATTACAGCAGTTTTCACATAGTGAGAAAAATCTCTGAAGGTACTAACAGAACGAGCACTCCTCCATGAAATGAAGTTTGTTCCATTACAAACAATACCAAGGAAAGACGTTCTAAAAAAAAAAGAGCTGTGCCACTCAGGAGGCACTTAATGCATTAAGTTGCATGTTTGTTTCTCTCTTTTCACCAATAAATACAAAAGATTGAGACCCAAATACTTCCATATTTTTCAAGAATACAGAAGACTCTGCAATACCTAAGCTGGGTAAATGAACTGCAATATCTGATTGCCACTGGAAGAGCTGCACAGTTTACTGTGATTCATCCAGTGGGGCCGATCATTGGGGTTACAGACATCACATACTACTGGGACAGAAGTGACGTGCCCACAGCGACCGTACTGTGGAACCAGCTCGTTCTGCCACAGAGGGACGGAGACAGGGCTTCAGGAACATCCCAGGCTGCAAACCCCAGGAACATCCTGCTCCCCACCTCCTCCACTGACACCCCCTCCCTGTCCCTCCTGCTGCGGAGAGGGAATGGAAAGCTGGGACTCACTGCAAGGTTCTCTAATCTAAACTAAAGTTTCACCTCCACTTACATTCAACCATTGCTCATGAACACTCTCTTCATATTTTACCTTTTAACAAGCCAGTGGCAGCCACGGTCTAAATTATTTACCAGCAGCGCTCCACTGCTCTGTCAGCATCCCTGGCCTTGATAGAAGTTTTTAGCGCTAACTTAGTAGCAAAAACGCCTGTCAAATTAATTATTCATATGATGAATACCCTTCTTCTTAGTTCGGTTTATTATGACAAGCTGGAAAGAATCACAGTGGCTCTTCATGCAGGCAGGAACGACATTGGAGCCCTCCGGATGGGCTGTGCCCAGCCTAATTCCATTATTAAACCATTCAGTCTTGAGGAGCAAAGCTAGACGTCACTCATGCCACTTTGTCAGACTTAAGTGCCCGAACAAAATCTCTTCCTTCAGCAGCTTGCAGAATATTTGAATAAAACTGACTGTGAAATACACTGAGAGCATAACAGATGGCTTGTTCTGAAAACAGGCAGAAAATATGTCAAGGGGATGGCCACAGAAAGTGTCTTTCAGCAGTGAATTATGAAGCGCGAGTCAAAGGCAAAGCCCAGCCATAGCCCAGCTCCTTCCAGTTTGCAACAAGAAAAACGACCTTCAGTTTCTCAGATTTGCTGGAAAATGAAATCCCTAATCCAGTTTCCTAGCACAGAACCATTAAATTGTACTATATGGAGCATATGGTAAACAAATGGATTACAATAGGACACTAATATTTCTAACATTCGCACGCAATAATTCAACATATAAATCTGACTTAAGATTGACTGAATTTAGCTTGGGAGGAGAGATTAAAAGAATTTACACTACAGAACTTTTTAAAATGAAAGCAGTAATGGGGAGATGGTTGTAACGCTCAGCATGAAGAGGAACTGCTTAGGAAATCAAACAACTTTGGAAGTAAAAGTGGCCTAAGACGGATATCCAAAATGAGCTGTGGAATAACCGCCTGAGCAAGAGTATGGAAGTTCCATCAGTTTCTGCTGCATGACAGGAAGGATGGGGGGAAAGATGCTAAAACCATTCAGCCCAGAACAACTAAGTCTTCTGGCAGATGAACAGAAGACATGCAAAAAAGAAGAAGAAAAAAAAAAAAGAAAAATTGAAAGAAATGGTCATTGAATTTAGTATCTCACTACTATAAACAACACAATATAGACTCGTTAACTGATGGAGCCTTATCCTTGAGCAGCCCAAGTTTCTTTCCCTTGCAACAAGTATTGGAAAGAGTGGAAAAGGGTCAGACATAACACCTATAATTAGACTGGGTAAACTGGAAAATGGATAAGCAAAAAATTTTTGTTTTCCATCCTCTTTCATCACTCAGACATGCACTGGAAAATGAAACACCAAATATACAGCCATAATGTAAACACAAATATCATCTGACCTATGGAAAAGTTACTCTGCATCTCCACAGTGCAGCCGGCACAGGGAGAAAACAGCACTGCACTGCCCGAGAGGAGAAACACCACTATTAGGAGGACTTTCTGTTCTCCTGGAAGTCTTTTATGCAGCAAAAAAGGGGAGGAAGCCCCCTCTAGATGCACACAGCGGCACACGTGTGCACGCTCAGACTCAATGAGCAGTGGCTGAAATAACAACTGGTAATCCCAATGCTTCAGAAATGGCTTGAAGTCGATAATATGCTCATAACTATTAGCTTCTTCCATTTCCAGATGGGCTGTATAATGTGCAAAATAAATTACAAAACAGTTAAATGACCAGTTTGCAGCAGAGGGCACCTAGCAAGTTGGGAATGATTCCGGACATAAAAGAGCAACTCTAGCAGGGACCACAGCAACTGGTCTTTACAGAATTCAGTGGAACATCATCAGGGTAAAGAACAAGAAATTTAAATAAGTTATGCACCACAACTACACAACTGTTAGAACTTGCAAAAATTTAAACCAGGCAGACAAATACAGCATATAACATGCAGCACCTGTGGATTTACAATCGTACCTAACAATACCACTTCTCTTCTACAAGAAAATATCATTAAGCACAGCAAATAACACACAATTTTGTCAGCCTAAATTACCTCTTCTGCCACCACCAAATGTCCTTCTCCAGTGCTACTCCTGTGGTATGAAACAACGCAAGTGGCCTTCCTTTCCCATTTTATCTATGGCAATGATTAATGAAGTGAGCAAGACATCCAAGGAGTAAACCAGCTACAAACTATTAAATCAGCTGGTGCTGCAATTTCTTGCCATTTACACGCTTTTAGCATAATAGCGATGAATATTACAAACTGATGAATTATATACCACATTTGGAAACTTATTTTGACAACTAACTGAAATATACATATGCATGTATGTATATGTATACATAGAAGAACATACAAATGCCAAGAGAGAAACAGTAAATATTTTTGAAGCTCAACATGAAACTAGCCTGGAAGAAGCGCGACTGCTTCCAACCTGAAGAACAATGAACTAAGGAATCCACCAGAGCAGTTGCCTTTCAGCAGGTTATCCCACCTGCTTTCTGCCTGCACAGACCCCTGGCACCGCCCAGGGAAGGAGAGTCTGGGGAGCAGAGCACCCGTCCGTGCCAATTCATGCCATCCAGTGCTCTCAATGAAAACTCGCAGGCACTGCGGATGTTACGTGGTCTTTCTGCTCGGAGCAATGTCTATAGATACTTCCCAACTTGAGAGCAAACAGCGGAAATGAACAATTTGATGTTGGAGGTAACGGGAACACAGCAGTGGAGGGGAAGGCAGCAGCGACACAGGAAGGACAATTTCCAGCAAGAAAACTGTTCAAACCAATTGGATGCAACAGAGAGCTTTTACTAGGTGGCACAAACTCCTTAGTTTTACTGCTCAAGCATTTGTTTGTAGCAATGCAACCAGCCAAAGCTGGCTCCACTTCTGGCCTGCCAATAACAGTAATAATGATAAACTGATCCAATATAGTATATTACGAATGAAAACTAAGATCCAACATCGACCTGTTAGCATGTTCTGCCAATAAATCTTACCTATTCTCAACTATTTTAGGACTGTACATAAATGTCACTAGATACCACAAAAGAATTTTAATGTTCCTTACTCTCCAGTCCAGCTACAGTTTTTCATGAATCAAAAATCATTCTGTTAGGGTTCAGTTATTCTTTACAGGGGTCAGCAAATCAAGGTAAATAGCTGAAAATTGTTGAATGTAGCCCCTTGAGAAAAAGCACAATGCGTCACAACCTGGTTCTACCTTCTGCTATCCAGACAGGCTGAGGCTTACCCAGCCATCACCACACACTTCACAGCCTGCCAACCAAAGTATTTCCTTTTAAAATAAACATTTGAGTTTGAGATTATAAAGAGCAGTCTGTTTTAGCAGGTGCACTGTCAATCCCTGCCATTCTCGAGTTTTGCCTTACCTACTCAATGTCAAGAAAATATGTTGCTAAAATTAGCAGAGCATACCAAATACTTCTCTACAGCTGTGCTGGGTAAAGCAGAGAAGAACAGATCTTACCATTTAAAACCTTCCAAAGGAGATTGCATCCAGATAAACAAAGACAGAAAGGCAAGTCTCTACTGCCTAGCCATCCTTGCAAGGGTGCATCAGTGGTTCAACAGTCTTCTGACCTTCAGAAATGGCATACAACATACAAAATGCAAAGACAGAAAGGACTGCAAATGGCAACCCTGCTCGTACCTCTGTGTTGCGCTAACTGGCAGGGTCAGGCTGGAGCGGGAGCACATCCTGAACCCCCTGCAGACCTTTCCCAGCCTGTCGCCAGCCCCCAGGTGTGCAGCTTTCAGGCTCTGCCTCGCCTGGGTGCTCCCTCCCAACACCCAGGGTTTCACCAGGATCTAAAAAAGCTCTATAAACAAAATTACCTGAGTATTGGTCGACCAACTATGTCCATGGCACAAGAGACACATCTAGTAAGTCTACAGAGACACAACTCTGCTGAAGAATTTGAACACTGGAGCTGCTTTATCCATATAACGTAACTGTCTCCTAAGTTCACCAGTGTTTGTAGACTTGGTGGTTAGTAAGTTCCCTTCCAACAGGATGGCAGCTAGGTAGTAATAGGAGAAGAAAAAAAACTTAGAAGGCCAAGAGAATTAACTGTATCTTACTACAGCTAGCAAGGTCATGCATTATTCATGCACGGAGGAAAGGAGTACACTCATCAGCTTAGAGGGCTATAGGGAACGCTAAATCTGAAGCTCTCATAATTCATAGCTATTAAAAAGGTGAGCTGCATTACTTTATCTGAAAGCAAATATCAGTTAACTGCTGCATTTCTTACAGAGCCACACGTATGCAAAGGGATTGCTCCCAGTTCTCACAGATGCTGCTGGAGCTCCCATTGCAGCGCTAGCACGAGAACTTGACTTTCTCCCCCGGACACAGCAGGGAACACAGAAAAATATTCAAGCCAACAGATATTCCAGAATGCAAGAAAGAATTCTTATTACTAGAAGATGTCAGAGCATGTGGCTATTACACAATGTGCTTTCATGAGCCCTAATCAGACCATCAGCACTTAATGCTGGCCAATGCACAATTTTTAAATTAACAAAAACACAGAAAAATAGCTACTTTGTACTAAAAATAGTCCTTTTCACTTAAACTATTTACATCCACTATGAAATGCCAGTCCAACCCAATATCACATATTTGCAACCTTCTTTCTAAAAATACACCTTTATAGTACAGGAGCTATTATTTCTCTGCAGTATAATCATGGAAACTGCATTACTTCTAGCCCATATGTGTTAAACAAGTGAGCTCATTCTGTAGAAAATTTCACACCCATGTTTGAAATCTGTCTCTTATAATACAGTATTTACTTTTCACTGGGGCTGTAAACTATTAAAACCACAATGCCAAACCTTGCGGACAAAACTCACATTCACTGAAATCCTAATTGAAAACTGAAGAATTTTGAGCAATGCTGTTCATGGCAAAGAGAGCATTGGTGAGGGAGGACTGAAGAACCTCAAAGAATTATTCCATATTTGTCAACAAGCTCTCTTTACGGGGGTGCCTTCCCCTAAACTAGGCTTTGCAAGTTGACTACCCTTAATTTCTACTTCTTTATTCTTTTACATGTACTGATACGAGCTGTTACATGATGTGCACCAGTTAAAACATGGAATATGAACAATGACTCCGCTAAAAGTCTCCAGATCTGATGAACCATTGATCCTTCTTCTCCTTCTTCTACTCTACAAATCTAATGAACTATTGATTCTCTCCTCCTTCCCCCATTTTCTGCTTTGGCTATGCATGCATGCCCCTCCTCCTGTATCTAAATCTCCTTTTCTGTGCAGCCTTAGGCAGGGCACGAGCTCATCCTTCTTCATTTCAGCTGCGCCTTTCTGTATCTGAACAGGGGCTGGTCTGTCCTGCGGTGGCTGTCTGACAGATAAACTCAAGTCAGAAATCCATTCTGAGCTGTGCTCAGAAATGGGAAAGCACTGCAGGGGAGCTGGTTCTCTCACCAGGGGCGATTTCTCCGATTCCCTAAAAAGCAAAATCTATGAGCCCAATCCCTTCCCCTGTGGAAAATACGTAACGCTCACTGAGACTATCCAAACCTCTTTGCTTGTTCATCTTTCTATCCACAACAGCTCCCTTCTCCTCCTGCTAGGGAGGCTGCCAGGGTGCAATGAGTACCCCGCTCCAGCCCTGTGCCCCATCCTGCACAGCATGGCCACCAAGGGTGACACAGCCTGCAACCAGCCCTGGCTGCTGCCTCCCAGGCTGGAGCATGGCTTTAGCCTCCACAACCTCATGACAAAGACAGAGATATTTGTAGTTTCACAGTTACAAGAGATTTAGCTGTGCTTTCCTCCACTGAATCTTTTCCTTTACTGTTGACAGCTCCTCTGGAGGTAGGACAAGCAGGGAGAGTCCCCCCCAGCCCTGCACAGCGCAGAGATGGGGACAGAGGAGAGCAGTGGACTTGGCTGTTCCAGACACATCTGCCAAAAGGAGTTTAACTAAGACTATAAAAGTAAAAAGTTAGTTTCGAAGTAAAATTTTTCAATTATTCTCTAAATGTATGGAAAACCTGCAGTTATCACCCAAGCACCATTTCAGCCATGGCCACCAGGCTGATGAATTACCACTTCATCACAGCACTACCACAGACCTCTTAATTTCTCTGTGCAGGCTATTTTCCTTTCACAAATCCCTAGCCTCCTCTCTGGAGGATACAGACATCAAATCCCATGGCAAAGCTCTGCTTTGAACTCATTAACGAATGTGACCTCAGTCGAATACCTCCCTTGCAGTATCTTCGGTAATGCTCGCCATAGACCGACTCAAGCCCACTGCTCCACTCAGACGTACACGTGTTCTGCAGATCTCAAACACCTGGAGTAAACCCTTTATCTTTGGCTTGTTATTCTATTTACAGAAATAATAAAGAGTTTAAACATGAAACAAGAAGTGGCTAGGTTTGGTGACACTTAAAAGCAGCATTATTTTTCTAACTGCATTCTAATTTAAAAAAGAAATTATTTGTTCCTTAGTGCTTGGTGGCTTAGGATCATTAAGGAAAGAGTATGTTCCATATAGACTCTGAGTAACACCTAATGCCAAAATATTGGCAACCAAGCATGAAAAAAATCTGGTTTTTAGAGGACTGAAAATACTGATTACTGATTAGAAGATTTTATCTCAAAAATAACTACTGTCCTAAGAACAGAGGTGTAAACACTTTTTTTTTTGTCTAGAAGTACATCACTAATTCTCTTTTTACTTCAAAGGGGCTAGTTTGGGAGTTCTCCCAGTAACACTGCTGGTAAAAGTATTGTAAGCAAGCTCCGTTTTCCTTGCCCCAACAAGCTCTGCTTTCATTGTATGACAAATACCAGGAGCCACCATAGTCCCAAAGAAGAGATAATGGAGCCAAACAAGAACACAAAATTAACCAGGTGTACATTGCTGCCATCTTTACCTCTGGATAAAACTTAGTGGCCACACATTCTATAGCTTAGCAGGCAGTACACCCTCATCCTTTCTGTGAGAACTACAGAAATACAACCCTCATCTCTTCCTGCTTAAATATCAAGTTTTTCCTCTTGGACACCTGCTCGAGTGTAAACCAGTGCAATATTAAAAACAGTGGAAAGGCAGTACAGTGGATTCTAAATTGAATGGTACTATCCATAAGTAGCTCTCATGGAGAGTTCATCTTCCACTACTACCCCCCTGCCTTCACGGCTTTGGGCCACCTCTGTAACATGGAAAAGGCTGACTGCAAACACAACCGCCGACTTTTAACGGTTTGCTTTTGTGCCCTGGTTCCCGATACGTGCAGATGCTAAACCCTTTTGCTTAACTGGAAAAAAACATGAACTTGGCTGCACAGCACAGTTATGGGACAAAATATCGTCAATAATATATAACACAAACAACAAGAAGCAATAAACCTGACACTTAGAGTTTGTTCCTAAACTACCTCTCCTCCCCCAAGTCTGAGGAAGTTTTAGGAGCTCACGTTATGAATCATCTACTCAACATATTATTTCCCACCTGGAATAGCATTTGACTTATTATTCCTGTAAATTTATATGTGAGTGTTTCAGACCTATTACTACTAAATAATTCAATCAGCATGTGTCTCCAAGCCTAGGGGCAGGAGACCAAATGATGTAACTGAATGCAAACAACAGCTGAACCACAAGCTACCAGAGATGAGAGGCAGAAGAGTTC
>WKFP01015558.1:133338-172322 GCA_011057875.1 Pterocles orientalis | reverse complement strand
ACTGTTGGTCCTAACCAGCAGCTGCTCTGGGATCAGCGCTTCCATGAAAAGCAACAGGTGCTCCTTCATAAAAAGCAGATTTATTCTCCAAGACCATCTTCCTGAGGACCATTGTACACAGATACACATGCAGCCTGCATGGGATTCCTTCCCCCCATACTCTCATTCCCAGGATTTTAAGAAAAATATCTGATCGTCCACAACCATACGCCAACAAGCTTTTACCATCTTGGATCATGACAAGCCGCGGATGGGCTCAGTCTCTGAGATCTACACTCTCCCTGGAAACCAGCACGTCTTGCCTGCACAGACTGAGCCTGCTTCTTCACCCACTGCATTCTGCTGTCCTTACTTTTTTCTCAAACTCACTGCAAAAGTACCCCGAACCATTATCAAGCTGTGTTTGGACAATGTCAGGGGCCACATTTTAATAGAAAAAAGAAGTGGAACATCAGTTCTGCAAAACCTCTATCACTCTTTATCATCTCTATACAAAAGCATTTGTAGGGTGTAGCTCTACCATTTGAGCAAATGTTACTTTGCAATACTAAAAATCCAAATCCAACAGTAAACAGATAGCACCTATACTGCCTGCACAGGATTGCACACTGACATAAAATTAAACATTAAAATTTTTAATACAGGCTATCTAATCATAAAATTCAAAACCTTTAACAACTAAATGCAAAGTGATCAATAAAAATCTTATAGTGATAAATTGTTTCTTTAAATAAACAAGAAATAAAGCTGAAAGAAACACGTTACAAAAAACATCCTGTAACTCCTAATCTGACAGTTTATCCTTTTTAAATTGCAGGGTGACACAATTTCAAATTCCTGAACTTGTTTCTTTGGTTATCAGAAGAAAGTAAGTTACCCACAGTTACGGCAACACACTCGGAGCGCCAGAATATACTCACTACTCCAAATACACGGAGCTACACCACATCAGCTGAAACTAAAAGGCTGAGGTGTTGGAAACATTATGAGAAAGGGCAACGTGCCCTCAAGGAAGAGGAGACGCCAGGCCCAGAGCCAGTGGAATAACTCATGGAAGGAAGTAGCTTTCAGACAAGCCCACAGCACTCACTCCAAATCCTACCGACACCAGTGACAGCAGGAGTATCTCCCACATCACACTATGGGAATCACACACAGACAAACCCTGCTGTGCTCCGATTGCGACTCATACAGAGGTTTTTGAAACAATGAGTAGACCACAGTACAGTAAGACAGTCATCTCAGCCCAGAAAAATAAATAAGAATAAAAAAGAACGGAATGTTTCAAATTGCATACAACTGTTTAAATCACTTTTTGCATATTGTCCATTATCTTCAATAAACCTAACAGCATTCAAGGCAAAGCTTCTTCCAAAACAAAATTAAACGTTGATACAAGAATACTGATTCTATCGGCAGCAACATGAAGCACTTGCCAGGGCACCACTTGTGTCGACAGCTCAAGCGGATATAGGAATGAGTGGAAAACACACAGAAATACTGCGCTCTTGATCTCCACCCAGCTACAATCTTTCTTAGTAGCAATGCTTGCCACATGCCCCACTGAAAGTTCCCAATTATGAGTATATGAAATATACTTCTGTTTTGTTTGTTTGCTTTTAGAGACCACTGTTCTCTGCAAATTATTCTGCACTGGCTTGGCAGACTCTACCCCACAAACATTGCATTAATTCATTCAGGCCAGTCACCAAAGACACAGATACTCTGCAGCAGAGCACGAGAACACTATCAGCTTGTTCTGAATCAGCACAGAAGCTGGCAGCTTTTCAAGGCATCCGAAAAAAATTAGGTAGCTGCACAAAATCAACTTCAAAGTGCTTGTCCAGAACTCTCTCTGGGAAAGAACATGCATTTTTCACATGCTAATTCCAACAAGTATCCGGTATGTGCTGCTTATTTATAAACTCATAAATAAATTTTTAAAAAGCAAATAACCAATTTAATGTTAAATACTAAGCCCTCCGAGAAAGATACAATTTTCATGCTACACTGCACAGAAGAAAGTATGTTCACTTCTTTTCATCTACATTAAAGTTCAGAGGATCCCCAAGAGGACGATTCAGCAGTTAGCACACATCTTTCAATACTAAACCGGTGAATCTCTCCTCAGACCACACACAGTCACCACCCCCCTCTTATTTTAAAATTTTTAATGCATGAAAAATACTCAGTCACAAGTTGGGAGAAGAAACTTTTCATTATTTGCACTTTATGTATGACACAGGATGGATGCACCAGCCGGTTTGAGTTCTGTTCTTCATTAACAGCATGGTGTTGGCCGTGGTACCTGCACTTTGTCCCCAGCAAAGTTCAGCAGGGCCACTTCCGACCTGCTCCCGCTCCAAAGAGGAATGCACACGCTAAAATATCTACAATTATATTTCATAACAGTAGGTTCCAAAAGCTTGTCAAAAAACAAGGAGAAAAATAAAACCGCAGTAGCACTGATTAACTCTCATTCTCCCATACAGACACTAATTATTCCCAGGACATTAAGCATCTTAAAGCCCCAGTCTTGGACCCCAGTTTCCTGCCTGTCTTGAACCCCACACAGTGCTCGGGGCCCAGGACTGTCTGTACTTGTACAACAAGTTCAGGGGCTCGGGAAGGCACAGGAGCCTCGGGAGACACAAGCCAGGCAGGATTTTCAGGCTACCCGCTTCCAGACCCACGTTGGTAGATCCTACCACGTGTACATTTGACGTGAATGTTTTACACATTTGTTCTGCAGAATTATAGACTTTATGTTAATTTGAGAAGTTTGTGACAGAAGCAACAATTCTTTGAACATGGACTACATATAGCTAGGCTGAAAGGAAAAAAGAGGATTAGGAGGTTTTGTTATTTTAATATCTTACGTTTCATTCCTGCCTCCTGCAGCAGCACCAGCAAGACTATCAGAGACCCATATGAAAGCAACATCTTTGTTTTGCAACCCATTTCCATTTCAAAGCAGCAAATTCAATCACTGTTTGAATGAGTTCTTAAATCTCATTTCCAAACGCCAAGCAGAGAAGTAACCTGCTTCTTCTCTTCTTTACTGTGAAAGCTCCCAACCTACAGATCCGTTTGATAAAGGCAGGAAACAAAGTATACATATGCTCCCTGGGGCTCTTTGCTAAAGAGTTGATTTGCATGAGGCATTACAAATTAGGCTTTTTCAAATGAATGCAAAATTCCATCGTTTACTCTGTGCACATATTTAACAGATTATGGAATTCATAATATTGGGTAAAAGAAAAGATATCACTTGTAACTGCTGTTTTGGACAGGGTTATGATGGAGTGATCCTAACCCACACTAGTAGCTTCAGAAAGAAAAAGGGGCTTTGAGAAACAAACACTCATGCTGCTAAAATACCACTCCTGAAGGAAAGCTACGGCTGACCACAGGTACATTGAGAGAGTGCAATCTCTTCCTCACTCAGCCTGTCCTGGATGTTTGTTGTCCGTATGGCTGTTGTGCAGCCAGACAGAAAATAACTCCACGCTACTCCTCGCTTTTGGCCATGTTTCTTATGTGCCTTTGGAAGCAACTACATTGCAGATTTAAGCAGTCCAAATAAACAAACAAAAGGCATGCAGGGGGATAAAATGGTTCACTTCACACACTTCCACTTATTTCAAAGTTCAAATGGAAACATGTAATTCATAATCCTTAAACCACAGAAATACAAAAGCCGTGCTCAGAAAAATTAAAGACACATCCTAATTTGGCCACATCCTTCTGAAATACTTCTGCAAGCTAAATTTAAGATTTCAACCCAAGTTGCCTACAATTGAGAAATGTACTATGAGAAACTAGATCCCCACGCTGCAAGTTTAGCCCCAGGCACAGAAACTGCTGTACCCTGATGTTTACATTTTTATTATTATTATTTTTTTAAAAGAAAGCCATATTAAGACACAAGCCCAGAGCAACAGTCTTCAACTTAATAGTTTCCATGCAGTTTGTGAAGGCAACAAACACCCCAGGAACACAACAAACACCCCAGGAACACACAGAGGGTCTACACATGAAGGAATACTAATCACCCCGTGCAATTTCGGCACCATTAGTCCCATGCCTCCTCCCCAGCTTTTTTCCAGCGAGCCAGGCTCAGTGTTACGCTGCATGATGTCAATGGTTATTTTGTGCTGATTACTGGAATGAAAATCTCCAGACAGGATATATTTACAGCTGTCTGCACTGTCTTACAATAAGCTGATGGATGACTCATCCTTTTTCCCCCTTCAGCTGCAGTCACTAGAGGACGGAGCCAGTGGCAGGCAGGGGAAGCAGGATCCCCTCCCGCCCGCCCTGCTCCCTTGCCTGCCACCGGAGACTCCTGCGTGAGGAGAGGCAAGATGGAAAGGTCTTGCTCAGTGTTTAAAATACATTACAAAGTCTTTATCCGTGTATGTGATGACAAAAAATAATTCCAGAAAATTTATCATTTTTAAGACTTCAGCATGTGTAAAACCCACTGATAAACAAGCTTTTTACGGCACAGTGTCAGAACCCGCGTGTTTACAAAGGGGTCATCCCAGCGCCACGAACGCACGGCCCCTTGTCATGCACATTAAACAGAATTAAAGAAATTAATTTTAATTAAGAAATTAAAAGTCAATGATAATAAACTTGAATGTATCACAGGAAGATGAAGCATCAGTAGGAACGAAACTGGACTTTCTACATCAACTACCTAGACGGTGCAGATTTGCCAGCAGAATAAAACTAAGACCAGATGATGGGCTGACAGCACAGACTGAGTGACAGAGACTGTCAACTCAGCAAGTCTGCAGGCAAAAAGCACCTCTGCTTTGCGTCAGTGGGGAAAGGATGCGAGTTTTCATTATCACAGACAAATTTAAAAGAGGGCATCATAACATGCCTGCCTCTCATTTCTGTCAAAATCAGCAAATGAGTATTTGATGAAAGAGAAGACTGAAAAGAGTTTGTGGGTTTGGGGTTTTTTTTAACTAGATAAGTCAGTTTATAATCACAGCTGATTATCTTAACGTATGGTGTACCAACAGAAAAGCGAGTCTTTCGTAAGCTCCATCAGTACGAATGAATCAGTGAGCTCAGTATGACGGCCCCATAACCAACTTCTGCCCCTGGTAAATTGGTCCTCTTGCTACAGATCCGGGACAGGCACCACAAACTCCTCAAGCACAAGTAAGCATGCGCCTACATGCCACTGACTTCAAATTAATTTCGGCACACATCTGAAGATCTTCTGAATAGAGATGATGCCCTGGACTGGGAGCGGTGCTGAGCACACAGGCACGGCGTTAGCTGAACACCAGGACACTGGGGTTTGCCTTCTATACCAGACTTGGTGCCCATAAGGGTTGAGTGAATAGCTTCTGGGTGAACATACAAATAGTTTGTGTTATCTTCTTGAGCAATACAAGGAAGCCCCAGAGTCATTTGTAGCATAACACAGAACTAGAATCTTCAATACTGAATAAAATACTGTGCTATGTAAACAGCAACTAAGACAGCCATACAGATTGCACGGTTCTCCAGTTACAAAGCTTACTTGTTTATGGTTTAAGCCCTTGTCTGAAGTCCAAATGGAGCTGCTAAGCTACTCCATCGAGACACAAGATCTAGCAAAAATACTTCTCTTGAAATCAATTATACATGTAGGGGGATCTTCAGCACCCAAATAGCTTTCCTTATTTCTTAGTACCCCATTTGCCAGTTCAAGCAATTACTCAGAAACCACGAGAAAACAACATGGAAGAGAAATCTCACTGATCTTTATCACCTTGCCATATAAAACAACAAAGCAAGCAAGGCACTTAATCTGGAAATGCTACCTGAAGCACACCTGAATCATCAACAAAATGGGAGTTTAAACACATATTTAGCCGTCTCACATTCTTTCATACACTCCACAATGACCTGCTGGGAAGAAGGACATGCTCAAACCTTTTCTAAAATAATTATCCACTTGACCCTGTGTTTTGCTGGACAAAGCTACACTCATATTTCATCAGCTGTAGGAATCTTACTATGTGATGGGTGCAGATTTGATAAATTAACATTGCCTAAGCCAGCATAGAAGCCTAAAATAAAAAAAATATTTCATAAATGCATTGCTTTCTTTCATAGTGTAAGGAACCAAAGTGGAAAGCAAAAAAAGTTGTTAAAATTGGGAAACTGACGGAGAAAAAGTGTCCAAAGGGCTCCTCCTTAGCAGTTTTAGGTGAAGATCAAATCTATAAATCCTTATACTTTATGTACAAATCACTATCCAATTTATTAGGAATAAAAACATCCAGAGCAGTCTGTATTAGAACTATGGATTAACAAGTAACAGCAACACTACTTTTGAAGTATTTGCTACATACGAATGCTACGTCTCAAACAGAAAGCTTCCAGTACCATAGAGATGAGCAAAAGCTTAATCTAAATTTTTTTGGTTTTTAAAACGCAATTGTATGTTTAAAAACCCAGTTCTTGCACATCTTCTCCCCAAACGCATGTTTGCTACAAATCCTTGAATAAACAATTACAGTGTGCAAAAGGAAAACACCACAAATTATAGAAATAAACACATGTATACTTTTTTTCCCCAATACCCAGCGTAAACAAAATCAAGCAGGTGTATGTTAACTCACACACACAAAATCCAGACTTCAGGAATTTTGAATACTGAATCAAACGCTTACTGTCAGCCTCCAGGGGAAGTTTTGCCAACCAAAACTGCAGCTTATCATGTCCATCGCTTGCTTATCTACAAGCGACAAACATTCCCAACACTTTCCACAGCACTGTGGAATCTCCATCTCCCTTGGAATATGCTCCCGACTTGGATCGTTTCTGCTAAGTCACAGCATTTCCTCGCCATCTGCAAAGGCGCAGGCAAGCTAAAGTTAGTCCTCCTTTCTGAAAGCAGCTTAGAGAACACCACTGATCCTCTCAAAGGACACAGTAAACTTGGCACCAGCAAACAGAAGTGCTGATTTTCTCTGACTGAAGGAGACCAGACACAGAAATAGCACACAAAAAAATTAACAATTCTTCTCACAGGCTACCCAAGGAGAGAAAATTAAAAAAAAAAAACACCACACTACACCAAAACAAACAAACACGATAAAATACTGATATGACAATCTATTTAGCATAGCAGTACAACCAGTACACTCCTCAGCACTAACCTGTCTTTGCAGTACAACCTGCTCTGCTCCAGGAGACACTGATTTTATTGCATGGCTATAATTTAGGGAGTCATCCACAATAATTATAAAATTTTATTAATTAGCCTCCTTGCTTCTAGATGTGACTTCAAGGTCACATCTAGAATCCATATCAAACTGGAATTACTAAAAGAAATCTCTTACTGCAAAGAGTTAAATTAGCTTTTTTGCTTCCCTCCCCAAACAAAACCCTCAATCAACTCTTTCTATGGCCCACGTTGCATTATTGATGTAGAAATGATATAAAATATCCACAATCCCATTAGCTGCTGTCTAAAAGAAATGTAACTACATGCCATTTAACGACAAACAGACAAAAACCCTGGGGTGCCAGTCTCGGGGGAAGCCCGCTCCCAGGAGCCAGCCCCTATTCCTGACACCAGTCTATCAAACCCGCTGTCGGCCGGCCATCCATTATTCAAGGGCCTCCGAGACCAAAAAACCGTCACATCTTTTGTGCCTTAGCCAGCCAACCATGTATATCACCTGGTATTAAAGGTTACTTTGCAACCCATGTTCCTGAAAACCTTTAACTTCCCGATCTCCCAGGGAGGGAAAGCCCAGCGGCTGCCTCGCTCCGTGCGGGAGCTGCAGGAACCCCAGCCTGCGCCCACCTTCCATTGCTGAAGCGGAGAATGCAACGGCCACGTTATGCTGCTGGCCACACTCACGGACCTGTGCTGAGTAGCAACAGGCGAGTTACCTTGGCTGCCGTAGCTACATGCTACCCAAGTGACCACAGGCTGAGTTTTCAGAGGAACTCGGTTGTTTTCCCACTGGAAAAGCTGAAGCAAAGCTGCCCTGGCAGTGGCAGAACAAAGCCAAACCAGAGGTTGCTTCTGCTGAGCCTGAATGAATCTCAGAAGCTCCTGTTCAGACAGAAGAATCAAAATCACCCAACTTCAACACTGCAGAGTGACAGGCACACTCTCACCCTACAATTCCCCCATCAGATCCAATAAAGAGAACACATTTTTGTCAAGGTAGCTGAACTTAATTTTTTAAAAAACCCCGCAACTATGGGAATTTACTGCATATCCCCTTATAAAGCAATCCAAAGGATAATAAATTACCCTCACTATTAAAACATGCAACTTACTTCTAGTTCATATTTTCCTTCTAACCAGCAGATCCTCCTGGGCCCTGTGCACGTTAACTGAAAGAGCTCTTTCTCATCATTTTCCTCCCTGAATACAAACTAGCAAACCATGACAGTTTCTGGCTGAAGGAGCATTCGGCAAGAAGTAAACCTTGCAGGGAAGGGAGCAAGGCAGCTGACAACTGCAGTACAGAGGGCAAACTCGTCTCTGACGGGCGAAGACAGAAGATGGTTCTTCCGAGCTTAAAAATCCTGCTTTTATTTATTTATTTATGTCTATAGTGACACATAGATGTACATAGAGAGAGGGAAATTTGATTTAGGAGTTGATGCAGAGGATTCAGAATAAAATGTTTAAGCATTTCTAAACGAAGTCAAACAAGTAAGTGGTTTTAAGAAAGAGATGCATTTCAATAATTTCGTGAGTTTTAATTAGGGTATTTGGTTTACCCATTTACACGTTCTTTTAAAATCTTACCTTGAAGGCAGACATTTAAACTATAATGGAAAAATGTGTGGATTTACCTATACATTTTTGAAGATTTCCCCTCATGGAAAACAGTAATCAATCACCTACAGGAACTGTTTGTCACAGGATGTGCAGTAAAATTTCTCTTAAAAAGAGTCAAAGAATAGAAATTTCATTTCTCCCCAGATGCACACCATGTATTTCTTCTATACGATAATGGGACGCATAGTGCCCGCAGGCAGACCCTGAGCAATGACACGAATCCCAAGGAATCCCAACAACTGAAGAGAGAGATGCAAATTACAAACCCGGAGAGGCATTGGTGTTTAGTTTGGCCTCAACCCAACACAAGCTTTCTAGCTAAAAAAGTGCCAAGCTTTTCCCTTCGCCTTATGAACTTTCTATGAGCACATGGATGTGTTAACTCTACAGTACTCGTAGCCACCTGAAGCAAGGCAGACAGAACCCGTTTTCTCCAGATGTTGTTTCTTTGTAATAAAGCAACATCAAGCAGGAAATCAAATAATAGAGTCTGTGTTTCTAATACAGTAGTGCTCTAGTCAAAAGATTTTTGTAATAAAATTTAATTGTAAATAATTTGCACTGAGAGCTTATGCAACAAATGCTTGAAAAATAAAAAGGTACATGAATGCACACCAACAAAAATAAGCATCTGATAAAACAGATTCTGTTTGAATGGGAGTCAATCCTAATATGAAGCTCAAATAATTAATGAAATCACATTTAATAAACCCATCCCCAAAATCATCTTATTCCCAAAAGCGACCATAAGATCAAGTCACCCTACTCTCTTTTCAGTCCAAGATTCATCATCATTTCAATAAAATATTATACATTTCACTACCCAGACGTTGCAGAACAAGAGCTTTACAAATAAGGCAAAGAATTACCCTGTGCAATTTCACATGCTCTTCTTCCCCCTCGAAGGTTAACTCAGTACGCTCAACACCCCACCAGCAACTACACCCAGCTCCTATGGCCCGTAACCCATCTAGGCAAATACTCAATGTCACCAGACAATACTGACCCAGTAAGTCTCCTCTTATTTTGCAACCACAGACATAGTTTGCTCATTTTCAGTATTGTCATTATCCCAAAGAAAAGCAAATTCTACGCTTGTGAAGGATGAAGAACACAAACTGCGGCTAGAACACCAAAACTGACCCCAAAGTACACATTGCACAGATGTGGTGACAGGGGAGAGGAAGACTCTAATGGTGTATCTCTGCTGCACTAAGGTACCCACAGCTAGTTGCAAATCACCTTTTTTTCTTCTAATTCAACCCTCTTTTGTCCTGCGCTTATCAAAAAAGCCTACAAAAGAGACGACTGCTAAAAAGACCAGCAATAAACCCGAAAGGTTTACTGTCCCAAGAAGGACAGCAACGGTTTTTTCCATGGCCAAGTCCTTTGTATGATGCGTACAACATGTTACCAATTCCCTTCCTTGGTGTTTCTGGCACCTTAACGGGATCTTGTCAGGAAAGAATATGAAGTGTTTGAAAGCTGTATCATCACCACAGCACTGCTAAACTGTCATTTTTGAAGAGGTCACTGTCTCTCAGTAAAACAGCAGCAGGGAGCTCACAGGGAGGACTGCGCAGACTGTACTGTCAAGTTAAGCTTCATGTTTAAAATAACACTAGGAAGAAAAGAAAATTTAATAGACACAAAAATAATAAAATAGGAAAGGTACTGAGTCCAGGTAACTCCTTCGGAAGAACACACAATTAACCCCCAAAACAGATCTTACTGCTAAAAGTGGAAGTTTATGCGTTTAACTGCAAAGTGGAAAAGTCAGAAGTGTGAACCAGACACAAAGCAGAATTTGTCTTGATGTACCGGCCTGTATAACACTCTGCAAAGCTGAGCAGATAGAGAAACTAGTCAGAGAGGACAGACAGCGGCTGAAATTCTCAGCTAACGCCCGGGCTGGCTCAGGGCACTGCCTGCAGCGGCCCCACACTGATTTACAGCAACTGAGAGCACACTCAGAAAATCTCCACAGTGGAAGTGATCAGAGCACTGACTTTAAAACAAACAAACAAATAAAAATAAAACAAAGAAACCCCCAGGCTTCTGGTGCAGTTTTAAACCATTGCATAAAGTCTACAATTTGTTCCACTAAATGCATTAAAAGCCAAAATTTGCCTTTTTTTTTTTTTTAAATAACTTATCACTATGTGCCAGTGACAAAACAGCCCTGGTCCACTTACTGTCTCACACAAAATTAACCATTAAAAATGCACACTGCTTTCACGCATCACTTGAAGGCAATTGAGTTCAGAGGAAAATTAAATGCCTTTCTTTTTCTTTTTTAAATAGGTCAACTGCTGACCTTCCCAACACTCTGCAGTGCAACTGCCCAACAACAACCAGGCCCAGGAGGTCTGCTGGAAACTTAAGCTGCTGGACATCTGCTGCTGCTTAAGGATGAAACATGGCAGAAGCAAGGCAGGGGCTTGGGGTGGCATCTTCTGGGGCTGGGAGAAGACTTGGTTACCTAGTATCAGACCTTGCCAAAGCTGGGCAGTTCGCGATCTTAAGCTCCAATTTAGGGAATAATGAGAAAGTGATCCTCTTTAATGGACTGGATCAATGCCTGTCAAATAGATTAAGCTTGCCATCAGACAAGCCAATCTGCAAATGAACTACTCCAAGGTTGTTCAGTGATTCAGGCTATCCATAGCTAATTTTCATAGGAGAAGGTATCGAGTTTTACGAAACTTCTCAGGGTTAAAAAAAGAGAGAAGTTAAAAATGAATGTTTTTTTCTTCTTATAATCCCTCTTTTTTTAGATAGAAGAATTCTTGCTAATAGACAGCTTGACTGGGACACTATTTTGGTGATGTATTTGTTAGTGATGTTTTGGGGTAGATGCAGATTTGCAGCAAAACTTCACCGACAGCCAGCAAGGCAGCCTGATGCTTTACTCCCTGCCTTCAGATTCAGTAGCAATTCTATTCCACAACCAGCCCACCGAGACCAAACTTGTACCAACTCCCACACTAACAGCATCCAACAGCACGAGGTGAGGGGCAGCTTTGCCACACGCTGCACAATGCTTTAAGGATTTATTACAAAACATCAGTCTCCATATATAAGGAGAAACAAGACAGAGCTGGCTTGCATCAGTTGCCAAACATTTAGGATATAAATACACGATGATTAAAAGGAATCGATCCATATATATACATATAGTGGAAGCAAAACAGAAAGGGCAAATTTGCCATGAACTCAGACAAAACTCACTTAAAGCGAGCCACTTCAAGGGTATATATATCAGCAACTTTAGCAATATCAGTTTTTACCCATTTTCTAAACACAACTCCCATTTCAGATACTGTACCAGCTAGTTGATCAGTGCTAACCTGCTAACTTAACTCTTACAACACTGTGTCTAATCAAGCAGAGGCATTTGCTTCCCTTGCTATCCTGAAGCAGTGGTGATGGGTTTGAGTAACACCTGAATTTTTACATCAGACCTAGTAAGGTACTTCATTCCAAATAGAACATTTTCCTTCTTCACAGGCTGGGCTGCAATGCAAAGGCAAAATAATTGCTGCTTTTCCTCAGCAGGAAAGGTTTTACATTTATAATCTGTTTGCGATGACCAGTTCTGAACAAAAGATCAGCAAGTGGCTATAAAGATACACGCTAACAACACGTACAGCTTCCTTTCAGGTTTAAGGGTTACCTAAATATGAACAGATGCCCATATTCAGCTCAACAAAAAAGGTGGAATTAACTCCACTATCAAGCAACAACAGGAATTCTGCCATGGTCTAATCTTTAGTGAAGGCGGGTTTTAGGCTTACCTATAATAACTCATTTTAAGCCGTTTCCATTTTAAGTTCTTGAAACTATTTTATAAACTGTGCCTGACAAAATCTTGTTTTTAGTCTCCTGGAACTATTTTAAGCATTTAGTTGGTAATGGCAAACACATGTGAGAAATCACATATCAAATAATTCTTACAGTAGTACTTCCATACTTCATTTTAATCTTATTCATAGAGGCAAAATGGAAATGAATTTCACCTTACACGACCAGACAAACCAGTCCTGTAATCTCTGCTGCAACTCATATAACATCTTCCGTGCTCTTCAAAATGACTTGACATTTTACTAAATACAAGCTATGTTCTCTCTCCTCTCACAGATCATTATATGCAGAACCATCAATTCACTTCCGTTACCTTTCAGCATTTTAATTTTAATAAACATATGGCTAAGTCTTGTATTTATTTTACTATACAAGGAAGCACCATATGAAATTTCAACTTTTTTTACGAGCAGATAATTTTATTTTTGTTTTTCACTTTCTGTCATTTCCTGTGCTGAAGGATGTAACTAGACTGCCACATCCAACCAACATCAGTAGATCCTTTATGAATATATGTAATCCCTTTTTGAATCCATTTATACTTCTGATTTTCATGTAATCTCACTGCAATGATTCATATGACTTTTTTTTTTTTTTTTTAAATAAGGCATCTGATCTTTCACTGGAACAGCTCAGTCGTCAGACTTGACACAATACCTTCCACAGCCACTTTTCCAGTGCCATGTATGAATGCACAGATTTCTTTAATATTCTCTGCAGTTATTTCTTTTTCAGGCTGAATAGCTAAGCCAAAACAAACCAAAGGAGGTGGTTTGTCCCATCACACATAGGTAAGCTGCCACAATGTGCTCTGGGTGCAAAAACCTTACACAGCTCCGTAAAAGGAGACTAGAGAGTTTAGGAAACTACCTATTAAGGGTTACTAATACATATACATCTGGGTAAGTCAGCCACTGGAACCCTGATGATTAGAGGCTAAGGGATAACCCAGATGAAATAAGCTTCATAGGAACCAGGAAAAGAACAGGGCTTACCCTACAAGCGTACCCAGTTCCTGTACTCTCCCTTAGCCAGGCCTGTCATTAGGGAAGACCGAGTACCAAGCAAGGTGGGCTGTAGGTCAGATCCAGGTTTATTTATTCTTTCCTTGTGCAGAAGTTATACCCTCCTTCTTATCCAGCCTATTAACTTCTAGTATTTATTTAGTTTAGTATTTATTTACTTATTTTTACGGCTGGGGAGAATGGATAGAGGAGGACAGGTATGGACAACAAGAGCACACAGTACTCGAGATACAAGCTGGCCACAACAACACAACCAGGTTTCCTGTTTTGTTTCAATTCACATCACATTCACCCTCTGGATCATTCCTTATTGTTGATATTTTCATAATATTGTGCACAATGCCTCCAGGATTTCTTTCCAGGTGGCAACAGTTCACTGTGCACAGCACTCTTCACACACAATGGACCATGAGATTTGTTTCCCTCACCCCTGTCCTTCACTGAGCATTACTGGCACATAACATCGCTGAATTTCACCTACCACTTGATTATCCAGTTCCTAAGTACTGCAGGTCTCTTCTACAACTCTCCTTGGAGTCCAATTTAGATTCATTGACCTTGAAAAGTGTTGTACAAATTATGACTTCACCTTCTTTTCCAGTTCATCATTAATGTACTGAGCAGATCTGATCCCAGCAGAGATCCTGTTAATCATCTCCTTGCAACTTAAAATCTGACCATTTGCTTCTATCTTCTGTTGCCCATCTTCTAAAACGTTCTCTAAAGAACTAAGCTGCCCAACTTTAATGGTGTACAAGTTTTTTGTAAGGGTTGCTTTTGTCAGGCTCTCTGAAGCACCTGGATGGAAGTTCAAAACCTAGTGGATTGCCCTTACCCCCACATGCATTACTACCTTCAGAGAACTCTGAAAAGCATTGCATTAACTCCCCGACGTGAATTAATTGCAATTTATATATATAATATTTATATCCACCTGCCTATTAGTTTCTAACAGCAGATGCCCAAGTTGCTCTTAAATTTTTTATTTCATTTTTACCTGAACACTAGATCTCCAGCCTGGATCAATGAGAAGCAAAAACTATGAGTTTCCCTCCGTTATGGAAAACTATTGTGCATAATGTTAACTCAATAATTGCAAATATACTTGTTTTCTCAACTGGAACACCTAGATAAACTGAAAACTCTGCAGAATTAGGTCTGAGGCCTCAATGAGAGCAACATGGAAACTTCTGTAGTCTGAGCACAAAAACGCCAGCTGAAGTGCTGCAGAGTCCCCAGTTCCAGGGGTGGAAGCTCCCCTTTCACAGACTCATTAGTAAAAAGGGACTGAACGCAAATTGCAATGGCTGAAAAGGTCCCTAAAAACCCCTGCACGAAGACCGCTGCTGCTGCCAGATATTTCTGTTCAAAACTATCCTTTGAGTACAAATCGTAGCACCAAATAGGCAATAAAAGTGACTCTCTGGTCTCTAAAGAGTCAAGAGCAGATCAACTTAACAACGCTTTCAGGACCAAGAGCACAGGGCTCCTGGCGAAGTCTCGCCCTGCACAGCCCATCGCACACTTCTGCTGTAGCTGCGCTGACTCCCGAGGCTGGGCTGGCAGAGCTGGGAGGTTTGGCCATCGCAGTGACAGCAGCACCAGGCAGTACAGACCACCAGAGACACACCTGTTAGCGCAGGTTGCAGAAACAAGTCAAAAGAGATGCACGCATACAGTCAGAGCAGGCTGCACAGCAATCCCCGGGCCCCTGCAGCTGTAAGGGACATCCAGGAACTGCCTCCAGGGACACTGCACTTAATGCTACACCTTCTAATGGACTTCAGCGCACACAGCTTTGTCAGCCTAATTAAAACCTGAAATCATCTACTGTGTGCTGTTTTTCCTGTGAGGCAGGAAACAGCCGGAGACTGATGGCAGGAGCAGTGTCCCTGAGGGCACTGAATTCCCTGCTACAATTACCTAGCAAAAAGGGCAGCAGCGTCTTCCAAGACTGCTGCCTGCACCACACAATTACGTGTTTAATGAAGCAGTTGCTTTCACTTTTTCAAAAATAGCTGAATGTGTTTCATGGGAATTTCAAGATAGGCCCTAAAGAATTAAATATATGTATATATATTATGCATCTTGGATGCCTCATATGGGGCACGGATACTTTGGCTCTCTCTGAAGAAGTTTATTTGTAAAATTATAATGTAGCCAAATGTGGAAGTCATTTCCTAAAACCAGATAAAGATCTGGAAAAATTACAGGTGTAATCCTGATTAATGCAGAACACTTCATTATTTTAAAGTGTCATGTCACACAGAACATCAGCCCGTATGTGAGAAAGGTTCCATCTGCTTACCAATTTATTGCGCTCTGGGTGAAACAGAACGAGCCATGGCAGCCCTGACAAACCGAGTCAAAGAGCTCTTAAGAAACCTTGCGACTGAGACCAACCTTGACACAGAAACAGAAGCACAACAGGCCCTTCTCAGACCAGCCCTGAGAAGATCTAGAAGGGCCTTTGGTCAGTGTCTCCCACCCACCAGCTGAAAATCCATCTCCTTGGGGGCTTCTTATTCTGCAAGGTTAAAGGGGTGCTCTATAACTCAGTCTTACCATGATTTTTGACAAAACTCATGACTTCTTGACAGACAAAGAAAACTGTTCTTTTTTAAAAAAATTATTTATTCAAATTAATATTCAGATGAAGTCAAATCTAGACGTGTTCAAGACACATCTAGACAGCTTTGCACAACTGCATTTTTATGACTCAGTCACTTGGCTTACCGCAATTTCTTCAAAGGTCATTTCTCACTTTTTACCTCAAAAGACTATTTTTAAACACTGTTTCTGCAAAACAACTGGCAGAATCAGCTGAACAGATCCCATTTTTCAGATCCGTAGGAACAGAGACAGTATCATTTGCAGATTAAAGAAAAAAAAAAAAGAATGAGTAAAAGATGGCTTGCAGCACTCTTCTTCCCTTCCTCCAGAAAAAAAACAGTATTTTAAAATACTCTCTATGGACCAGCTTGAGAAACAGCATTACCCATCCCTGCTCGCTAGCAGGAGGCACTCCTCCATCACCAGATAAATCAACAGAGAACACTTTTCGCACACGGAGACACCATTTACCAGCAGCCTGTGGATTTCAGACAAGCACACAGCATTACTGAACTCCACAGAGGACCGGGACATTACTGTCAGATTAGCATTGGGAAATAGATTTACCATCTGCCTCTTTGGCTCGAAAACTTAATCCTAAAAGCTTGAAAAACAAGGGTTTTTACACTTAATGTGTGTTCTTGTACGGGTTATATAAATGTGGTTTTCTTCATCAGCAGCTGCATAATTTAGTATTGAACAACTTCCCCAGCAGAGAGAACATTTGATTACCATTTTCACCTGCTCTAACAGCAGATCAATTCCTATTAAACACCTACTTTCACATATTACTTGAAATACTATGTAAAGTCAGCCAAAGGCTCTAGTTTAAAAGCCTACCCTCTTTTGTAAAAATTAACACTGCAAAGGCAGTCGTGCACTGAGCAGAGAACATACCTGGAAGCCACTGAAATTAATGGGGTTTGGATCTACATATCCTGTTTATAAGGGTGATTAAACATACAACAGGAAAAATAGCAAATAACAACATCTGTTACTGCAAGGGATTGTCAACAATGGAAAAAACAAACTGGCTGTATTTACATACAAACTGTTTATTCAGACCTCTCTTGCCTAATGCTTTTTTAGTTTTCATATAGTAGTCTTCCTCAACGTGCAAAGGACTTCATCTTCATGACACTACTAAAAATCCTTAAAATCAGAATACTATCTCTGGCTTAGTCAGGACACATGAATATGAAATGCACATACGCAAACACCACTTAATGGTAGAGCTTATACCGAGTTCTGAGCATTTCTATTTGCAAGTATGTTGTTCTCTTCAGCGTCTGAAGGAAAACTGACACCTTCACCAGACACAGTATTTTGCTATTCTCTACCTAAGAAAGCAGTTTTTTCCTGTTTAATGTGACATGCTTACTGTAACATTTTAAAGTGCCTTATAAATTAATCAGGTACACTGAACTTCTGCTAAGCCAAAGGGACAAACCAGAGTAATGGGCAATAAGTGATATCCTAGGTTAAAAGTGACATTTAGATTTTCTGCTCACTCATGTTTCATACACAAAATGTTTCTTCATACTTGCATTTTAAGGAAGTTTCTATCAACACAGACGCTAGGGGAACAGAAAGCAGATGGTGGTTCCAGTCAACTAGTCTGATGAGAAGTTACTGGGAGGTTGGGATTTGATGACCAGGTTGCTGAGAAACCCATCCGCCACAACAGCATACTGGTTTTTATTGCTATTAGCACTATCACGGAATGATGGGCCACTTCCACCACGCTGTACACCCCAACAGAAAATGTCTAATGGCAACACATTGCCGGGGAGACCCCTCGAAGTGTACAGACACCACCACCCTTCTCAAAGGCATGCTTTTTCAGGCATTTTTTTAAATAGTCAATCTCCAGCCAAATTCTACTGCAACGCCCTTCTCAGCAGAGAGCTTTCACCCACTCGTGTGCAGCATCCCACATACCAGGCAGGTTCTCACACCTGGTATCTCAACACCTCGCCAGACCCTGTGTGTCTAGAGAACCACAGAAACAGCGTGTGGATAAGAAGCAGAAGTACAAAACTGCTGCTGCTCCGCCACCAGAAAAGCTGCTGAAGGCACAACTCCCATCAATACAAAATCCATCATTCCATTTTGTGCCATCTCCATTCTGCTTTAAAGACAAACTTATTTTCATCAATAATTTAAATTTAATATTATAACTTCTGTACGCATTACGTACTAAAGGCGTTTGGAAAAAAATGGGCCGGGGAAGCCTGGGAGTTCCTCTGCATAAGTGATTTAGGAAAGAAAATACAGGATTCTTCGGAAGCTGTTGTTTACATATAGGTGCTAGCTTTGTTCATGCTGCCAATTTATCACAGTTCCATTTTGGAAATGTTGCCCAGGATGATGATAAAAGGCTCCAGTATTTCAAGTACAACAGGTTACATGCTGGATTTTGAAAGTGTTTGCATCATAGATGATTTAGCTTCTGCCTTAAACTTCTAACTGATGATCTGATGATACTGGGAACTTCTAACTGATGAACTGATGACACAGGGAACTTACTAAATTCTTTTTGAGGATACAAGATCTGTTATATAAAAGTAACAGATTTTAATTTTCAGTAGGTCTTCAGAAAACTAAGAACAAAATTTTAGAAACATAAGAGTCCATCAGAAATGAATTAAGAATATTCCAGTCAGAAAAATCTGCAGGGTTAATTCATCCTCTTGGATCCAGAAATATTAACATTTCACTCTTTTCTACTCAAATTGAAGAGTTCAGCTATAAAGTCAAGAATGACAAAAGACCCTGGGAGGTGCCAATAGCATCACAGTGATTCCTGAAAAGCTCATACTGAAAACACAGCAAACATTTGTAAAGTTCTCTTACTTCAACAAGCTTAGTTTGACTGACAAAAACAAGCAGTAACCAGCAGCCAGGGAAGTCCAGCAAGGCTCAGATGAACACCAGGAGGAGCCAGGTGAATTTTCACTCCCTACCATACAGCTCGGGGCTAGAATCTGAGCTCCTCTGGTCCTGCCAGAAAACCTGCTGATAAAAGAAAGTAAAGTAAGGATGTTTGGACAGTCAGGATCTTGGACAGTCCTGACCTTCTTTTTCCATGTGCTACTTGGCTTACTGCATCAAGGCTTATTTCCTTCCATCAAAATCTCAGCATCTTTCCTTTTTTAACCCTCTTAACATACTTGTCTGCCTTATCTCGTTCTTTTAAGCACCAATGCCTTCCTTAAGCTTGCTCTGTCAGACATCTCTGGCTAGATCTCGCTGGCTCTTCTCACTTTACCTCCTAGTTTTTCTCCTCCCTCACACACATTTCATTCTGCTGCATGTGGGTCCTCTGGCTCTCACGATATTGTTCCTTCTTTGTACCTTATGGCCCTTTTGCTTGTCCCTCCAACTTTACATCTCCATCTAAATAAAAAGGAAAGCGTGTGTTAGCACTAGTTCCCTTACTGACAAAGGACACCACCACTGAAACTGGTTTCCTAACACAGCACTGACGCAGTCACGTTCCCTGAAGGCTCCACGCACCAGGTGAAGCAATACTATACTCCTTTCCCAAACGCGTCATAAACAAATTATCTGGAAGTACAAAAGGATTGGCTGTAACCAAATACTAACCTACACTTAATGAACTGCAGATTTTGCAGGATGTTTAAAGTTTCCCCTCTGATCTCTCTGAACTTTAGCCTCCATTTGTTTACACAGGCAGAGGCCAGGAGGTCACATCACTAAAATCAGCAAATTGTTTACACATATGGCCAGCAGCATGGAGCAGAAACGTAGCCATGGCTACAACCATACACAGCACACTAAAGCAATTACTTTAGTTAAAACAAAGACACAGTGAGCCCTCATACGTGCGGAGGAGACCTTCCAGTGCAATGAAACTCAGTAGGAACTAAAGAAGTAACTGGATTTCTGCAGAAGCCTATACGCGTCTTCCAGCCCAGTCTATCCCCATCACTCAGTATAACAGCGCTCGATTGACTCACAAAAAGCAGCAGTCTTTGACACCCTTGGGATCGAATTTTTAAGTGTAAGTGCAACTTCAGCAGTGCTGCAGCTAATGCTGCAAAGACTACACAAGTTCACAAAGCGAGGCTGGGAAAGAAGCTGTCACTGAAGGTATCCACGCTGCAGGCGTGCTGCTGGGCTGCTTGGTGCCTGTGGCTGGGTGATGCATCTCACCAGAGGCAACTTCCCAGGGAGAAGGAGGTCTCTGTTCAGTGAAAATCCATTCTTTTCATAATACTTATGCTAGCTTTAAAACTGAAAGTTGCTATTTAAAAAAAAAAAATCATTAAGTGCTTAAAAAGCCTAATTCCTAAGCCTCTAAAAAAATATTTTAACCTTTACACAGAAAGACCTTTAAAAGACTCTCCAAACAGTGTACTTTACATAACACAAATTACTTGGAAATGAGGCATTTTCAGAAGCATAAAGCGTTTCAATTTTGGAAGTGTGAACAGGGTTCTAATGTACCCCGTGTGAACAGGGTACTAACCCCACGGTCTGTTTTGATGGACAGAGGAGTGTATTTCTGAGAGTGATTACAGGCTCTCTGCTTAACAGAATGCAAAAAAAAAGAGTAGACACTACAAGAAACGAGGAAAAGCACCAGGATCTAAAAGAAGCTAATCACTTTGTCTGGGTGAAACGGCATACAAAATAAGTGAGATATACTAGAAAAATATTAAACACTTACAGTTACTTCTTATTGCAAAGCAGAAGCACACCTTCTTTACATTTCATGTCCAAACTATACACACAGACACAAATGCCCATTTGCCATGGGGACACAGCATGCTGAATAAATAAAAAGTCTGTCCTGAAAAAACACAACTGTGAATCTCAAACAAAAATTACCCTCTTTTCATGTTACCTACTTCCTTTCTCAAAATACATTTGAGTTTCATACAAATCACTTTTCTGGAATGAGATAGCTTGTTTGGCCAACCAGTGATAGGACCAAACAAACAAGAAATTGCTCTGTAAAACTGCATTTAGATCCTGAGAAAAAAATCATTGCACAAGCTGAAGGAGGCAATCCAAACACAGCAGCACTGCTCCAGTCAGTCAGGTCCTCCTGGACAGTGCCTTAAGTCTCTGGTAAAATCTGCCATCACCGCTGCCGGGCCTGTTGGCATACGGACAAAAAGAGGTCTAAATCTATCTGAAAACGTACTTCTTTCAGAAGATAAGGTTGTCATACACACAGCACTCCCAGATTGCTGCTTAGAGACATACTTCAATTTTGAGTCAGTGGTAGGAAAGATGCAAATGTTTCTGAGAAGCTGACATTGGAAATGTATCCATAGCCTGGGACATGCAACCAATGTTATTCAGAACAAGCAAAGGTAAGTCTATGAAGAGAATCATCCAGCAAAGCAAAGAAATTGGCAAGGACAGAAGCAATAATCCCCACGTCACACTTCTCCTCACTGTTGGGGTTTTTCCAATAAAGTGAGCACAGGTTTGATAACAGGCCTGATGACAGATCTGATCATCGGTAACGCCAAAACCAGTTTACAGTAAAAGACTGAAGTCATTTAAAATCTCTGCATACAGATGAATCACACAAGACGAGGGAGCTTTGATCCAGTCCTGTCCTCGCTAACAGGACTTTCCATTTGCTATCTTCCAAGGGCAGCACAAAACCGAACCTGCCAACACAAGGACTGCCGCGTCCATCAGGCTGCCCCACGGGCTGTCCTGGGGAAACTACAACATGCGCCGGCTCTCATAGCCACGGAGGACTGTGGAGAAAAGATTCAAGGACAAAATGCTGGCAGAAAAGAACACAAAAGGATGACCTGGAGAAGGTCTTCGCACCTTTCACCAGAGTGAAACACTATCTGGGAGAAAGCGGGACACAGAATAGCAGAAGAGTGCCAGGCTCAGAATTACAGCTGCAAAAAACAAACTCTGCTCTGCCACTTACCAACCTCTGAGCATTTGACTTCACAACCTCAGCATTATTTTAACTCAGCGTTACTGCTGGGGCAGCTTTCCCCTCATTTACACAGAGAGGTAGATGGCACTGTCACCACTTTCAGCAAAACCATCTGCAGAACACAGCAGCATTTCTGGACACACTGCCTGTAGATTTGCCATACAAACATGGGCTTTGCTACAACCTGAAGACTGGTACATTAATTACCACTTGCCACAATAAACTCCAGGAATATCAGTGTCTTCTCATCTTTAAGTGGAATTTGCTCTGAGCCTAAACTAGAAATGCACCTAATATACCTAATTGGTAACAAGAGCTGTCCAACCTGAAGTTAGGGATGGGGAAAAAAAAAGGTAAATAAGAATTTACTATTAATAAGGGTGTGGTAACATAAAAGAAGAAAAACTCAGTTGGGGAACGGAGCAAAGAAGCGGGAGAACTGAAAAAAGCAAGAGTGTCTTGGAGAGAGATGTAATGCAGAGACCACCAGGAAGGGACAGGAGGTGGCTGGGGCAAAAAGCCAGTTCACCTAGTGGCATATTCTAGTGACAACGTAGTGGTTTCAACCTGCTGAGAAAAGGCTGAGGATTAATTAGGAAGTGTTAACAAACAGGGAAGGGGGGTACATGTTGAGGAAAACAAAAAAAACCCAACAATGAGCTATGTGGTTCCTGAAGTAGGAACTGAAAAATGCTGTTTCTTGTTAAATTGTCTTGAAAGCTAAAGATTACTTCTTCAGTGTTAGCTGCTTAATTACTACCACTTCATCTTCTCGTTGCATGTCTATGGTGAAAATTCTTCCTAAGATTTAGCAATACTGAATTTTCAGAGCACATTATTTCCATTGCAACCCCCAGAGTAACATATTATATAAATATCATATAAAACAATCAGGTTTAGATAGACAAAAAAATCCATTTAAAAATTTTAATTGAAAACCATTTGGGGGAAAACCCAGAGAGTCCAATGAGAGATTATACATTTCTCCTGGCAGTTAATAATTCCACAATCTTTACTTAGATTTCCGTATGGTAGAAAGGCCTCCAAGGGGAAGAGTCCATATTTATAATTAGCATTTGTGGTATGTTAGAGACAGACAATTGCGAGTTAAAATAACCTGAGAAAGAAAGAGCAAAGAAGTTCTGCTTAGCTCCACAGCTCCAAACTTGTTAACGTCATCCTTATGTCGCAATGTTAGACACATGTAACCTAAGGGCTGAAAGCGATTCAAGGGTTAAGCTGCGGTCTTCTGCAAGAACTAAGAGCAAAAGATTCAAACTGATGCCACATCCCAAAACTTCCCTAGCTCTATCAGCAAACAGAGAGGAAGAGCCCAGAGCCCCCTCCTCCCTTCTTCCCCGCCCCAGTGCAGAACCCCCCAGAGCTGTTTCCCGCTGGGTGCAGGTGCCTGGGCAGCCTCAGCTCCAGCAGCCATACCTCAGAGGGGCAGGAGCCAGCCCCCAGCCCAGGGGAGGAGAGGGAGCGCAGGATCCCCAAACACGAGCTACTGCTCCTGGGACTCAATCGTGGGAGCAGACACAGCTCCCTGAACCGGGCCAACGTCCCCCAGACATCCCCAGTTTCACATTTGCACCCCCTCACTGCAGGCACAGCAAACAGGCTGCTGGCAAGTCAGAACAGGACTCCAGCTTTTAACTACCAGAAGGCACTTCTAGACATGGCCAGAGAGATGCACACCTGCAGATGTTTCTCTGTAGCACTAGTGAGAGTGTGCTGGGCCAACGTACCCATGTGGGATGGTTCCCAAGACCAGCAGAGCCCCACAGACCCTCCTGCCAGCACCCAGCATTTCATTTCAATGACTTCTACACTAGCACACAAGGATGTCTGGAAAACCTTTCTGCAGCCTCCCACTGCATCCTCCCTGCCTAGGAAGACAATTAAATATTAAATTTGTACCTGTGAGCTGCATTATCAAATTCTGTATCTTTGGATCACCTATTATTAGTATATCCAGAATACAGACCCTCTGCATTGCTCTTTAGCAGCAATTTGGAACAGCCACCCACTAACACATGCTCCTCGAAGTCAAAACACTGACTATTCTGTCAGGCATTTTTAAGGATCAAAATAAATCACTGCATTCAACTCACCTACTCCATGAACAAGTTTTCCCCCACAGCACGGTTAAGTTGTCCTCCCACTGCTTTGTTTAAACACACAGGTACTAACATATCAGTCATGATCTGCAATGTATACTTATACAGAAGTGTTTCGCTATTTCTCTGTTCCAGTCTATATATAGTCTTCAGGATTCCTCAGCAGACAGACATAAATAGCTCAGCTTTTTTTAAACACACACATACCCTGATGAAAAGAGCATCTGAAAAACAGCATATACTGCATTTTCTGTGCATTTGTTTTTTTTAATTATTGCAGTAGGCAATGAGTCAGAAGCCCAGTGTAAAACTCTGTAAAACTCAGGCACTGGGTAAACATCAGTCTTGTAACTAGTGCCAGCATTTGATCAAAGAAGTTTGTCCTGGGAAGAACTCAACATGCTTATGATGAGCACTTTCCATCCTGCCCCTGGCCTTCCCTCCCAAAGCCTGACAAATATTTGCAACTCTGAGTCTCTCAAATTTGAGGAAAAAATTGTCTTGTGAAAGTCACAGCACATCATCATGTGATGCTCAAAGCAGCTTCTGAAGCAGAACACTCTGGGTATCAGATGCTGCTAGAAGAACTACAATTGATTTTAACTGCAGGATTATTCTAGGGAGCAATATCCAGAATACAGAGGGCAGGCGGGTTCTTGATCTTTGACCTGCAGCGTTATCCTTCTAGGATTCTGCCATCTATACAGTAATAAACACACTTCAAAGTCTGCATCGTCTCTATCCACTGGAGCATACGTTCACTGCAGCTGCACAAGCCCATCATTTGATCCTCTCACTCTTCCATTCCTGCAAGCCTTTCACTCTCTGCCAGGCAAGTGAAATACACAGGCTTGAAGGTATTCCGAAATCTTCTAGCTAAACAGCAAGCACCGAAAACAGTAGAAATCCCAGCAGTGGGGGGTCTCCCTTTGCTCCCTAAGACACCACATAAACAGCCATGGCAAGCTATGATATGCATTCTGAGCAGTGACAATAACCACTAAACAGCAAGCTGCAAGTCACTGTCTGACAGCACAGTTTCAAGAACAGCAAAGTTACTATCGCCAGACCTGCCAAAAACTGCAGTGAGCAGCGAGAGAAACTTCTGGGGGGGCAAGGGGAGGATAAAAGAGAGGTTAAAAAGCAAGCAAACAACAACACAAAGCCCATACACATATGTATGTTCAAATGTATTTACATTTGGAATGCAACATAAGCATCTCACTCTTCTTCAAGATCTACTCCAATTTTCACAAGAATAAACAATGATTACAAAAACCCATAATATTAAGTGCTATGAGAGTGAACATGCGGAGTGCCATGAAGAAGCTTGCACTGCTACAGAAGGGCTGGTGCAAGAGAAACATTTTTAGCAGAGAAGGAAGGTGTTTACCCTAGAGCAGCAGCTAAACAAGCTACTTCGGTTTCTTGAATGCTGTTTTCATTTCAGGACAGTAACAGAACAGTGAGCACATGACACGACTCCAGGATGTCCAACTGCCCCATGGCCAAGTGGCTTTAAATTTCCTCTTCACATGATCAGGTTAACACTCAAGCCTACATAAAAAGTTTAGTTTACAAGTTTACTTTTAGCCATGGGTTCAGTCTTAAAAACAGAAAAAAAAGAGTACTTTGACTTTCTCAGGGATCGTTTAGGAAGCTATCCTGTCTCCTCCAGCAAAATTATCCCACGAGAAACCGGATGGGAATTTTTCTCTCTGCCATCTCAGAGACCACAGCTATCCTGCTCTTCTTAGATCCCTTTATTTTATAATTTCTACCAAGCTCATTCACATCTTCCTCCTGTGTTTTCATCTTTCTAGAGCTCCCTAGAGCAGCCCTGTGAAGGCTCCAAGAGGAATGCAGAATGATTCCTTGTGTGGACATGGTGGACCAAGCTAAGCTGTACTTGGCTTAGTTTGGCAGATATTCCCAGTATTATAAAAACTGCTTTTGCACACAAATATTCAGTTTGCAAACGCATCTCTCCCCCATCACCCTCAAAAAAAAAAAAAAAAAAAAAGACTGCAGCAAGTTGTCAGCACACTCCTCTTTGCACTGTCTTGAGTAATTACAAAATACTTACAATCCTGATATTCTCGTGTATGAATGTACTCAGGAAGCTGCCAGTTAGCACCTAGCTGTAATAACTTGCAGGGCTTCTGGGGATAAAGATTTTTTCCCCCAGCGTTTATTACAGATGTTTATGAAAAGGTAATCTTAAATAGGGTCAAATTATTTCATTATGTTTCTGCAAGGCTAATGAGCAGGGAATTGATTTTTGACAGAAAAAAAATTAGACTACCCTATCCTATCCTAATTGAAAAGAATAGTAAATTCCTTTAGAAATTCCTAATTGAAAGTCATGTGTCATACACTTGCTATTCTCTTTTTACAAGATCAAGTTCAATTCATAAAGTCCAAAAACCATGAAAATTTTGCTCAGTCATCTATTTTTGTTAAATCTATGTATTTATATTCATGGTTGCTCCTATGGCTCAGATAACACAATCTGAAACAAGAACAAAATTCCACTTACTACCTCATTCAGCCTTCCATTCCCCAATTCACAGCAGCCGATAATCACAGAATCACAGAACGGTTTGGGCTGGTAGGGACCTTAAAGATCATCAAGTTCCAACTCCCCTGCCATGGGCAGGGACACCCTCCACTAGCCCAGGTTGCTCAAAGCCTCATCCAGCCTGGCCTTGAACACCTCCAGGGATGGGGCATCCACAACCTCCCTGGGCAACCTGTTCCAGTGCCTCACCACCCTCACAGGAAAAAATTTATTCCTAATATCTCATCTAAATCTACCCTCTTTCAGCTTAAAACTGTTACCCATCATCCTACCACTACACTCCCTCAAGGTCAAGGGTGCCTCCCCCCCGTGAATTTTTCCACTCATCTTCTGGCTGGCTGCTATTTCAGGGTCATGGCAGCAACATACTGCTCCTTACTAGGTAACAATTTAATTTGATATTACCCCTTCAGATCAAAAATAGCCAATGTTTATCTAAACCCCTGTATTTCTGGAGAAGAAAATGCCCTGAGAGAGCACCTTATGAAACGAACTAAGGAACAGAGCCCTCCTTCAGACTGCTGAAAGCAGTATTTGACCAGAGCTCCCAGATTCTTGGGGATCCACAGCTGCTTCTGAGGGTCCTGGAAACGCAACCATGGAAAGCAAGCCTACCAGCCTGAACTCAAGAATGTTTATGCACACCATGTAAGAGTTCCCACTACTACAGGAAATTTTTACAAGATCCACAAATCCTGTTTGAAAACCACAGATTTAAAACATATCCTCCAGTAAACAAGAGTTTTACTGTTAAATATAACCAGGAAGTTTCTCAAGATCTTTCTTCTCAGTCTGTTCACTTTCTTTGGACACAGATTCCTTGCCACTCTGCTTGCCAAAAGGAGAAATATTTTGATACAATCCACACCGCCACTACAAGACACAACTGACAGATAGTTGTGGCCAGTAACTATGGGATGCAATCTACTCACAATGGACAGTCCCCTCCCCCCCAGCACACTCTGTTCACAACAAAAGGATAAAGAAAAAAATCTTTAATGAGAAAAGTTGAAAGACAGCGTAACAAATAAATACAGTAACACTTACGGTCAAGTCCGTTGATGTATCTCATTGTAATTTCACAGTGCCCCCAAACTGCACTGACTATGGGGTAAAGTTTTTTCCCTTTTAGTCCCCTGAAGGCCACTCCAAGATACTGTCCATCCACCATGAAGCTAAGCGTCCCTTCATCCATATCCAAAACCACCAGTAAGGAGTCTGGGAGTACAAAAGACTCATCCGGTTCCAAAAAGACAGGATACGTGACCCCAGGCTGGTTTTTACAATTGTGGTAGAGTTTGTTGCGCCCCAGATCCCAGCCCCACGATTCACTGTTGCTACCAACCAACGACGTGTATCCCACCGAGTGCAGCGGAGCTTCAGCCGTGGAGACACCCACCACGGCGTGAGTTCCCCGTTGCCGCGTGGGCCAGTGGATCTGCCAAACGTGCAGGCCTCTTGTGTAGCCGACTTTGCCCCGGATGCAATCCGTGCTTTGGGCAACTGGGTGTCTGTGAAATGTCAGTTTATCATCTTCCTTTACAAATATATTTAAGGAACGATCTTCGTTGTTCCACGCATGTTTGTACTGGACCTCCAGTTTGGCAGGGGGCATGTCCAACAGCATGTCCAGCCGTGCAGGCTTGCAAAAATCCGGGCCTCTCAACTCTCGCTTAACAGGTCTGTAAGGGGGCTCCCTCACATCCACAGACTTTATGCTCCCTGAGATTTTCTGGCCCATTGCTTGGCTGCAGATTTACAAAGGAGAAAGAAAAGTTGACTTTGGCCCAACGTTACCTCATGAAAGCACTTTTACACCGAGCCAGTGACCTGACAAGCTGACTGGATTTACTTCTCCTGTTTGGAGCTTTATAGCAGCAAGGTTTTCAGAGAAAAAATGCTCCTGAAAGAAAGCAGAAAGTTTCCAGTTAGTCTAAGAAAGCCAACAGAAAACCCACAGCATATTTTTTATAAGAACTTCTCATCTCTAGTAGTTATTTTAAACACCAAAGCCAACAAGCCACGACTTTTTGTTCGGTATCCTACAGTGCAAAGCAGCCTGCCGGCAGGATGCTCCGAGCCCACCAGCGTGCGGAGCGCAGACAGTCATTTCCTCCAATTCATAATAGGATGCAGACATTCCCCACCTTCTACCCTTCCACCCATTTTGTCTGGCCAAGTTCACAGCGGTCCTGAAGAAGGCGTACACTACTCCCCAGCAACAGCAATAAACTCTATGTTCAGTGGTAGCTTCACTTTCACTTATGCTTTTGTTTCACAGTCTTTGACTAGGCACTATGCGAGAATCTCCTTTTATTTCTAGCTGGCAACAACCAGCTTCAGCTTCCGTGCCATTATTAAAACAAGTGCATCCAATAGCAAATGGCTGCGAATTTTAAATGTTTACTTTTAACATACCCTGTCCTTCAACAATATAAAAAAACCAAAAATTCATCAAGCTTTGGTTTTTTTATGAAGGAGATTTTAAAAAGAGAGGGAATGAGGGAAGAGGAGGCATGGAAAGACCAGTGAAGAATGGCAATCTCAGTTCTTCAGCAGATGTTTCTGATGGGCAGCCACTACAGCCAGGTATGTTCTTCATCCTACCGGATAGCAGGCTAATCCACATTTTCTATATCACAGTATTAGGCGGACAAGAATGACTGGAACACAGTAAGACACACTAAGGGGAATACATAATTTTGAAATGGATTACTTCTGTGCTTCCAAACATGGTATTTTAGCTCAAAGTGGTCAAAAGCATCCAGTTTCTGGAGTTGTCTGTGAGAGATTCTTCATAGCCTGGATATATCAGACTAATTCACCTTTTAGAGATCAGGTGGAGTGCAAAGGGAAGCCAAGAACCTCTAAAAGCACTAAAGGAATAAAAATGAGGACAAAATCCTATAAACTTGAGTAGATTACTGACACGGGATCAAATAAAATATCTGCACCAGCAGACATATTTCCATCTTCTAGCAAAATCAGTGCCAAATCCAGGAATGCTCAAATATAGCTGAGGAGACCCGCTTCTTCATTTACTGACAGAGAGATGAAGTGATGCAAAAATCACCAGACTCTCAAAAGCACAGAGAACCTAGGTGACAGCTGGTTTTCGCAAAGCACCAAAAACCAGACATGGGTATAAACATCTTGTAAAAAAAGTCTTGCAAGACTTTACTCGGTAAGTCAAAAGCCCATGTTCTTCCTTTCAAAGGACTTCTACCCCACATATACCGTGCCACTGCAAAGATCATTTGTGAAAGAAGATGAGTGGGAAATGTACTCTCAATACGAGGATATAAAAAGAGAAGCCCATGAAAATAACACCTGTAAAATTGACCATCCAACAGGCCATGGTTTAGAAGTGAACGACGTCCTTATATTATTACAATGACCAGTATCATGTAAAGCGTTTTCTGCATGTATTAAATACAGAAATGAAACAACACCCATGTTACATTAACATCTTCTTTAACAAAAAAAAGGTAAAATAAAATTTATTTTCAAATCCATGGGAGAGTTACTATACAAAGATGTTATTTTCTGGTGGCTGATCCCACCTCGTATATGTGCATACCTGTGCGTAAAACCAACTACACCTCTTTGCACCTAATTTTAACCCTTAAAACCAAAATTAAACATAAACCCCCAAGCCCCTCATATCATGCTTGCAGGAGGATTCAGAGCGATTCACAGGAGCTCCCCACATGAGATCAGCTTGAACAGTTCCCTTCCTTCTTTCCAAACCATGTAAAAGGAATTAGATATTTTAAAGAGCAACCGCATTTAACTTGACACTTGCCGTTTCCACTATTGCAGAAGCACTTGCAGGTTGTTACCAAGGTACGGTGGCACGTTTGGCCCACCAGAGCAAGTCCAACACTTTATTCCACACTAATAATCCTGCATGGAAATGAAATACTGACCCTAACATACACACAGGAAAGCAACAGGGAGTAAATACCATCAGGTAAGAAAGCCTTCCTAGGAGGACACACGCTCAGGGACTAGGCAGTTCCTTTCAAAAAGCTGCTTGGTTATTTGTGCTTGAAAGAAGGATATGAGAAAAGGGAAGTGCCAGATGTCCAAAGGGAACCCCAGTGATTTCTGTATGAGATTTAGCTCTGCGTTCCTTTGAAAAATCTCTGTAAAGCACAAGACAATTGCCATATCCCTATCATCCTGTGGGGGGACGGCCGGGAAAGTCCCAGTGCCTCCTCATGTGTCGCTTCCTGATCACATGAGAAACTCAACTTGGCACAGAGGTTTCCCTGGCAAATCACCAAGAGATTATAAACACCAAAGGGACTCACTTGGCAAGCCAGACACAAACATTCTTCCTAACGTGCCCCAAACTGTAACAAACAGGCTGTTAATAGATAAATCGGTAATTCAGAGGAGTAAAGTGCAGCACTAAGTACGCTGATACACACGCAACTGTGTCCTTGCTCTCGGATGTGCTTCCCAAGTACTCTGGTTTGAAACTCTCACAACATTAGGCCAGAGAGATAAAGCCTTTCCCCATATACGGATGTTGCCACATAATTTAATTCTATTCTGCAAGATTTTGCCAAATAGCTTTGGACAGGCACAGGACTGAATAACAATGCAGGATCTTACAGCTACTGATACATTCAAGATGCGGCAGTTCCTAGCACTGGTACAGCTCAAAAGCTACCTTTCAGCACACCCACTCTCATACCCATAATACACTCTCTCACATCCCACTTCTGCGTGGCTGGTAGTTGTTCTCGGCTTCTACTACTAGGCCAGCTACAGCCACACTCATCTCATTCAAGTATCAATGGACTTGAAAAAGTAAATTAAAAAAAAAAACTCAAACATTCAATCATTTGTACTAGTAGAGCAGTAAAGGTGAAGCTCTGTGCTAGTCGTGATCTAACAGCTCTGATTGCCGGCATTTAGTAGTAGTTGACATGGAAATTTCACAGGAGAAGGCGGTGATGGGTTGCAGGGCATGCCTCCTGCTCACGACCCAAGCAACGCTAACGTGAGCTGCACAGGGAGCGACTCACAGCAGAACGTTCTCCTGGCAGCTCACAACCGTCCCGCAGGCTGCTTATGGGAGCGACCCGTCTCAAAGCCAAGATTAGCTACTCCCTCTGTCTGCATCCTGTCCCTTTACACCAGGCAGGTAGCAGAGATCCAAACGGAGGCAGCGAACAGCGGCAAAGGCACTGCCTTGTCCTCCACCCCGCCAGAAGCTGCTGTTGCAGGAGCACAGCTTGCCAGGGCCCAGCCGCTGATAAACATCCCCTCCCTGCTTCCACAGGTGACATCCCACTTCCCACGGAAGTGTCACACTCACACCAGCACTATCAGGATCTCCAGGCAGCCTCTCCCCACGGAGCTATGCAATTACCGCAGACCAGCAGCAGCTGGGAAAGCCCAGCACAGGGCTCCAGGGGAAAGTGGCGTGTCTGTCGATTCCTCTGGCACAGGCACCCCAAACCCGCCTCCTGTCTGCAGGACTGCATGGCCACGCCACACAGGATCAGGAAAAGCTGTGGGTCGACCTGAAAGGATGAAAGGTTATTCCTTCCAGATTACACACTGTTCAATCCATTTACAGAAACATTTGGTTGTAAAACCTTCTCACCATCTCCTAAATTAATAAAAATTTGCCAAAGCACAGCACCATCCTTCAACTCCTGTGACTTTCTGAAATCTTACACTAGAGAAACACAGATTTCCTTGCCTGTATCTTCTCACTAGACATAAATATTCTGAAATTAAAAGAAGCATTTTCACTGTATAGTTTTGCTTTGAAGGTTTTCCCAAAGCTTTGCTCAGCCAGTAATTTTAAACCACCACAAGAGTTAGGAAATAAGAAAATATTTCAATCTGGCTTAATGTAGATGACCTTTCCATTATACCCATTTAATGACTACAACTGAAACACCGAATTTCATCAGTTATCCCTGTGAGACAAGATATTTTGTGGAAAATAAAGTAGTATTTTCATGGAAAGAGAAGAAACACCCCATTAGCACACTCCTTCAGCAACTGGAAATACCTGGCTGAGAAGACTGCTAGTTTTTGTAACCTATCATTTCTGTCTCTCAATCTCACATCCATGCCACACTTTGTCAGCTTTTGTTGGTGATTAGATTAAGCATACTCTACAAGAACAAGCCAACTCCAAACAGGACAAGTGTGTCAATGTCAGTTAGCACTGTCCTCATGCAGACCACCAAAATATTTAGGGAAAATTGTTCACATTAAAACACAAATTATACTTACCAGAGAAGGGCTTGCTGGGACACCACTCTGATGTAAACAAATAGGGTGCATTTTTTAACAATACACTATGTTAGCATCAATAGAACATAACTGCTAATGAAACAAACATGCTTTTTGCAAAGTCAGTTTTCAGCATTCATGGTTATATTTCCCTCTAGCTTACCAAGAACTAGACACAAGAAAGTGAAAAACACACATGAAAGTGACACCACATCAATGCAACTCATAACTACAGTAACAATGTGCCAAGACTTAGGTTAATTCTGCTAAATTGACACTAGTGAACTGAAGCTAAGTGAGTCCCAACTAAAGACACTGATCAGTTAAATGGTCTATCAGAAAAATCAGACAAGGTGATTCCTGTATCTACCAGCATTTCAAACACCTACACAGCAGTTCCCATGCTTTTTGCTATTGACCCTCCTTGGGTTTTTTCCTTCCTGCAGCCAGACCTCAGTGCCACCTCCCCTCCCAACCTGGGCTTTGTCACCAGCAAGCAAGGACTCCCGAACGCTGAGAGAGTGGCAGCAGCAGGCTATGAACCAAGTCCTCTTCTCCACGGGCAAAGCATTTGTTCCCCAGATGCCTAAAGAAAACCAACACACAAAGTGTTCCAGCACTGACCTGGCCCTAAAGTCTCTACGGGAGAAACAGGAATAAGAAAAACAGCAGTTCCACTGTGCTGAGCAAGTTGATGAAGCAGCATTTGTAAGTTCAAGTACAAGGACTTCTACCTCCATCCAGACAACATACAGGCATGAGGCCCAGTGTCTATCAACTGTGTTCCCAGTGTGCAAACAGCTACATCACCATGACAACTCTGTTTTGAGGGTGACAATTAATTAAGCACATTTTTGGCACCCTGAAAAGCTTGAACACAACTACAGATCCTGGTATCCAACACTGTAGAAAATGGGCAATAAATCAACAATGTTGGCTTCCCTTGTCAAACTGGGAATACACAGTAACAATGCAACCAGCCAAAAATGCTTGAAAACTCTAAACTATCCTGTGCTACAGATAAAATTTTATGCTGCATGCACACTTAGCAAGTGACATTTAACATGCGGGACGAACAATGCAGCATGACTTCTTCAATTCCTGAAAGGAATGCAAATCCTGAAAATCCCAAGGACATTCCTCCATAAAGGGTAACTCGTTTTGTAATGTTACAAAAATGCAATTGTTTCAAAATTCAAGATAAGCTTGTTATTAAAATAGACTGTGCACTTAGCTGCTTGGAATTAGAATAGTCTGAAATACCACACCATCTGTACCACCAGAGTTAGAACCCGTTTAGTCATATGATAAAGAATTCAGAAAGAATCTTGAGTAGCTATGAATACGGAGGAATGTATGTTTTTAAATACTTCCATCTACTGTACTTTGGAACAGAGACGATTTGAGGTTTTGGGTTGGTTTTATGCCTTCCGTCTCTCTGTATGTGTTTCTGGACCTTGCATCTCTGGTACTGAAAGTGGTTTTAGATGCAAACATTTTTATTCTGAAGAAACATGAAAGAAGACAAAACACCAATTCTGTAAACAGTTTTTTTTGCATAATGACTTCTCAGTTAGAATACAGCAATGCAATTGTAAAAACAAACACAGTAACTCAATACAATAAAATTACTTTTACTGTGGAAGTGCTTTTTAAAACAGCAACATTCCAATTCTAAAGCTACTGAAAGGAAACACTTCTTTTCTTTTCAGGGTATTTAACAGGAATACCCATGTTATTCCACAATTACCATAAGCTTACAGATGTACAAGCAGCTACATCCCTTCCACCACTCCTTCCTATTCATTCTTCCCTTTTGTCTTGCAGCCACCTGCATTCAAATAGCTTTGAGATCAGTCTGCCTCAGAAAAGTAAAGTGGGCAAAACCTAGTATTTTATTGTGCCAGGTTATTTTCAGGTGGCTAAACCCTCTGACCTGTCACGTAAACACTTGCTCTGGCATAAGAAAAGAGAGAGAAAACAAATGAAAAGCTGAAAGGCAGAACCATCCATATAGACAGCAGCCCAAACTGTGGAGCAAGTTTCCACAGTCACTTCAAGCTGCCTGAAGAGGCACAGCTGAACTTCATGTCTAAATTCAATACAGTCATGAGCTTCTCCTGACATCTTCCCCATCCTTCTTACACAAAATCGTACATCCTCCATCCTCCAGCCACCCTTCTGTGACAGTGAATGCCGCCCTGTCCTTCCTGTGGGGCTGATGGTGCCATTTTGAATATTCAAGTGTCAGGGTTACATTAAAAGAGCAAATGAACACACGAAAAAGGCTTAAGACTAAATTGAGAACTATGTTTTCAGGTCCACTTTGCATTTTACAGGATCATTTGCCATTTTACTCAGCCTGCTTCACCAAGGAAATAATCCCAACCCTTGTCAGACCACTGACATTCAAAGCCCAAGGAATAATTCAGTTTTAATACTGCAATTTCTCTCCAGTCATTACTACTTTTCATCAGCCTAACACTTTTTTTAGACAATTTACTTTACATTGTACCTCTACAGCTTTGTAGAGGATCAATACTCCTACAGCGTCAATTTCAAAAACAGAACCTTCACTAAAGGATTATCTGGGATGTGCCTGTACCTTCCCACTGCCTTTCTTCTGCTGCAATTCCTTTTGTTGCAGTGTACAGTGGAGCCAGTTAGCCTCTAAAAGAAACAAAAGTTAGAAAGCGATAGATGAGAAAAAGACTCCTGGAAAGCATCATTCCTCAGTCTAGCCAGCAGCAAATCCCAGGGGATGTGCCAGAGACGATCCTTCAGCGGATGGAGGGAAGGTCCAAAGATGGTAGGAAGTGACAATCAGACAGAATTGTTCACCAGCACTTTATTGCAATTGCAGAGACTGTAATAACATGCCCTAGTGACTCTGGTGAGTCTTTAAATCATGACGGAGCCTAGGTCTACAACTGGTTTTCTAGGGGCAGGCTGTTGCAGACTTCCCAGACTCTACAAGAGATGGGTCCAGTCTCACAGTGCCTGTCTGTACATTTTGCAGCGGATGGTTCCAGTGCTTAGCCTCTGCACCCATTATAAAAAGACACTGACTAACGGCTTAAAATTTATAATGCTCCTGGAATGGCCAGGATATTTTTACCTTCTTCTTCTGAGCCTTACTTTGCTTAATTCTTATTTGAATAGAAGTACCAGCAGAGAGACAATACCTGTCAGATGCTCTCACAGTTGGTGGGCCAGAAGCAAACACACCGGATGCTCCAGCTGAAGCAGCCCATTAGAGGCAGCTCCTGGTCTGACCTGGATGACTTCAATACTTCCAGCAGTGCTGACAAATTCCAGTGTCAAAAACATCCTGTGCCTCTGGCCAAACACAACAGAGAAGAGCTGAAGATATTCTTCCCCCTACAGTGAGCCAAACAGGCTGATGCAGAAGAGATGCCCAAAGAGGCTTTCTTGGACAAGCCCTGGGTGATCTGCTTCAGGGAAGCCACCACCGCACACGGAGCTTGGGGCCGTTCCCTCTGCTCAGGATTACGCTGGCAGAGAGGGAGGGCAGGGCTGGAGGGAACCCAGCCATTGTACTCGCACAAACATGGAGGAGATGAACGCATGAGAATAAGTTCGATCCTGAACAAAAGCATAATCTTTAGTTTAATAGGAAAATAAGCTTACACAATCACACCATCCGCACCCCTCCTAACCCTTCCCCTTAACTATTTCAGTCAATAGCCACCATCAGCCAAATGTGACAGAACAGCAGCTGGCTCAGAGGTAACTACGGTCCTACGGGAGAGGCAGCTGGGGAGAACTGAGACATCCTGGAAGTGACCACGTGGAAGACCAGGCTGGGCTATGAGCTCACATCTCGGGAACCCAGGAGAGAATGAACTCACTTCAAAGCTGTAACTGCAGGTAAAAAGTGTCCTGAAGATCTCCTGATGTCAAGTCGGCCACAAAACATAAATCCAGGAAGCAAGTTCTGCAGTTTCTTAAGTGACTTCTTTTAAAGAACAGAAGCTAAGTAAACACACTTAACCTATGTTAAGGAAGCATCATCACAAATTCAGACTGTGCTGATGATTTTGTATTTCCCAGGCAAGGTAACCAATTAAGCTACATACAGCTTTTGAGCACTAACAAAAAGACAAACCAACTTCCTGTTAAATAGCTAAAAAAAAAAAATTCTCAAAAAAATTCAACACATTTTTTAAGCAACAGTAATGAATTTCATCTGTCTCAAGCACACGCCTCTGTTAAAGCCCATCTGTCAGTAGAGAAAATTTCGCAGACAAATGGGGATGACAGAGAAAGGAATATCACAGAAACAACCGTCCAAGCTCCAAGGAACAAAATTGATTTTCCTTATGCACATAAAAGCCTTGCTATTTCAGAGAGCAGTATTTTCATTTGTGTTTGCTATTAATTTAGGAAACAGGACACTTGGCAATGCAGGAGAGGAGAGGCTGCGAAAGGCCACAGGGATTTAAGGAGTTACAGAGTAATGTCAAGAGTCTGTGTGACTCCTCCTAAAGACAGAAGGGACACAGGGGTGAGAACCCAGGATGGGTCTCGCAGAGGGAAGGCTATGTGCAACGTTATTTTCTTTCTGGACCTTTCACTGCCCCAGAGCCAGATGAAGTGGAAAAGCTGACTTTCCAAACAAATACTGTTCTACAGAGAAAAGGGATCCCAGGCTGTTTCCAGTGCTAAAATCAGAGAGGGCCTCCCACTAGGAAAAGCCACAGTGAGAGAAGTTGCTACTGTGAGTAGCATTTATGTCGCTTTACTACTGACCTAACAGGGTACAACCTAGAAGAATTTCATGTTGCAAGTGCCAACAATTCCAGGTATTTTTAACCGCAGGAAGTACTTTAAAAAACCCACACTAGACTTCCTAAAAGAGGTATAGATAAAAATAAATCAGCTTTGTGCCTGCCTACTGGAGACTCAACATGGACTATGATCTATAAGCTCAAATGCAAGGTCTGTATTTCTCAAAACAACTTCACACTTTAGTTCCCACTGACAAACAGTCTTCCATGGAAAATTCTCTTTCAAGCAGCATTATATTTGTTAACAATTAATTACCAATTATATTTCATTCTTTAATGCATTGGGAAGAAAGGGAAAAAATATTCAAATTATTTGGAAGAAAATGGTACAAGGATGCAAGTTTTGATGGAAATAAAAAGACATTAGTACACAATCTCTAGGTGCACTGTCACTGAAATAAAATACCTAGCACCCCATTCTGAAGTCTTGCAAAAGCTATATAAAAATGAGCAACCTCCAATTAATCTTTGCACAACCCCCCCATATTTGATATTACTTCAAAGAATCTTCAACACATAATCTAAATCTGCCAGACATCATCTCCAGTAACTCAGGCAGGCCCCTGTTTTGCTCTGGAGAACAATGTGCTCAATCTAAATTTGCATCAGCAGCACTATATACAAAGAGAAAGCATATCAGTAAATACAAGGTCAGCTCCATCAAAAGGCATAATATATATATATATACACATATATAGAATGGTTTTGGTTGGAAAGGACCTTAAAGATCATCAAGTTCCAACCCCCCTGCCATGGACAGGGACACCCTCCACTAGCCCAGGTTGCTCAAAGCCTCATCCAGCCTGGCCTTGAACACCTCCAGGGATGGGGCATCCACAGCTTCTCTGGGCAACCTGTTCCAGTGTCTCACCACCCTCATAGTGAAAAATTTCTTCCTAATGTCTAGTCTAAATTTACCCTCTTTTAGCTTATAC
>WKFP01015558.1:91638-131278 GCA_011057875.1 Pterocles orientalis | reverse complement strand
GTTGACAATGATACTGCCCCCCCGAAAAGGCTCGGCCTGTTGCCAGCTAATAATCCCCAGAAACCGCACAGACGATTCCCCCAGAAAAGGGGGGAAGGGGGAAAGGGGGTGCACCGCTCCCGGAGGCACTCACGGAACGGAGATAACAGCCCAAACGTCCCAACCCAAGAGCTGACCGAAGCAGGGAAAAAAACCAGCTAACCATCCTCCTGGAGAGGGAGGATGCCAAAACTCACGGAACGGAGATAAACGAGTGTCCCGGGACGAGAGCTAACGGCGACCGTGGGGGGAGGGGGGGAAAAGGCCTTGGGAGAGCGAACGCAGGCTCCCCAAAGCGAGACGAATCCAGAAGTGAAAAGCCAGTACTCCTAGGAGACTCTTCTCCTATATACTGGGTATGATGTGCATGGGATGGAATAATTGGTCAGTCTGCTTCTCAATCTTGACTTAAAAGCAAATCCCAAGCTAGAAGCCGGGCTCTCTCTCTGTCTATTGAGAGAAGAGAGGCTGAATGTATCTCGTCCTTGAGAACAAATAGCAACATCCTAGCAATAACTATAAACGTTCTTCTCTTATCAATTCTCTCCTGAGCAGGAATCCAAAACATAGCTTCTTGCTAGCTATTTATGAAGAGAAGGGAAAAGGGAAAAAAAAATTAACTCTGCTCTGCTTAACCCACGACACACAAAAAGCTGAAACATCCCCAAATATAATTACAATTAGGCAACACTGGTTTGTAAAAGCTAACCAGCTTTCATTAGTCATTGAGACACAAGATTCTACTAACTCATCTCATTGCATAACAGACAGAAAGACCTTATTTCTATGTTCCCCTGGGGTTTTCCCTTCTTAAAAATTCAGGCTTTGACTCTTCCCCACTTTCAAAGCTCTTTTCCATGTGATTCTTCTTGACCTCACTCCAGGGGATCATCATCACAACTAATCACCAGTGGACGCTGCTCCTATTTTCTCCACAGGCACTGGCCCACCCCAGTGCCTGCAAGACCACTTGTTTCTAAATTACAAAAATCAGCTGCAAATATCAACCAGACTCCACAGGTGTGATTCACCTGAATAAATTTAGATTCTATGATGCAGATAAGCTCATCACTGGGACAAAATTCAGGCCAGTAAATGCCCATTTTTGCAGTGGACATAAAAGTGCATCTTGTCCAAACTTAGATGAGAAATAAGGAGGAATTTACCTCGTATATTTCTAAAACCAGGACACTAACTCATTTAATTGTTCCCCTCATAATCAATGTAGAAAAAGGGGAAGAAACTGATGAATATACAAAGACTACCAAAACCACTCTAATATTTTTCCCATTTTTAATGTCCTTTTAAGACATTTACCTCCAACTCCACAGCAGGCTCTTAAGGTGAGTGCAGCCCACCTGGCACTGCGCGAAAGAGAAAGATCACGGAAGCACACTCAACCACCACCTTTCACTAGGGAGCAGATACCTGGCTCAATCCCAGCCTAGAGTCACCAGTAATTATCAAAACATGTCATCACTTTTGACTAACACAGGATAATCAAAGGGAAGAGAAAAGGTGGAAGTAGTGTCAGGGTCCTCTCTGAAATTCTTGTGAGGTAAAAAAAAAAAAAAACCACTTATAAACACAGATCCTAATTTCTGAAGCTACTGCATGGATTTAATGACAACCTATGCAACACACTGCAATCTCCAATACTGCAGAAATACTTGTATTTATTCAGAAAACTGTTCAAAATAACCTATGGCCATGTACCAGTGGAACTCAGGGCATATTCCTGCTTGGAGGGCAAGCCAGAACCAGACTGAAAGACCTATAATTTGGAAATCAACAATTTGTTGGGCCAGCAGCTGAAAACATGAGAGATGAGCCACACAGAGCTCCAGGCTACCACAACACCCACAAGTCAATCCTTTTTATGCTGCACTAGTTACTAATGGATACCATCAGGGTCTATAGGTTACACAAAAATTGCTTCCATCTGGGGGCAATTTTCTGTGCTCTGAAAAATATAGGATACTATAACATAACCACCATCCTTACTGGAAAGGGAGAAGACATCCTCCAGCAAAGCAAAGACAGACACGGACAGGAACCCTGCGCCCCCATCTGACTTCCATCTCCAACACCCCTATCTCTATTCCCAACCCAATGACACACGCTGCGAAGATAAAGCCTTTGGGTAAGGAAGAGGATGCACTGGGTTACCCAATGAGGACATTGGTGGTACAATCAGGAAATCCAACTATATTCTAAAGTGGTTCCTGAGAGCAACTCCCTTGCTTGGGAACAACTGCTTTAGAACGGTAGTCAGAAAAATGAATGCAAGAACAGCCACTTAACTGGTGAGAGTAGGAGGAAACTACTCAGTGAGCTGTGCCACAGCTGCAGCCAACACAGACACCCAAGAGCAATGAGAAAAACACACCTTACAGGGCTGTAACTGGAACACAGAGGTCTTGAACAAAGAATCCCACGTATAAAATCTTCCCAGTCAGTACTTTGGCCAGGCTGTACCACAGATACACCAGCTACCTACCTCTGGTTTCAGAGGATGGCTTTCAGAGCTAACCTTGTACTACAAAACACAGCTCCGAAGCACAGGACAAGGCAAAAGGAAAAGAGGGTAGGTGCTTCTCTGCTGAGGAAAGATTCACAGGGATGTCAGCAAGGGAGAACTTCCAGTACTAATAAACACCAAGGTAGTCAGTCTCCATTCAGCTGAACAGAAATCACTACGATTTATGACTTCTGCCTAGGTCCAACAGCAGAGAGGACAAACCCCACCCCGCCTGTGCTACGCATACACCATCTCATGTCTGCACAAAACAGGAGCAACCAAGGCTGCCTGCTGTACACGGACAAAATATTAAAGGAATTAATTCCCAAGGCAATGGGAAAATACTACATGGGAGAACTTCCAAGTCGCAAATTCTGCTTATTTAAGCTAAGCTGCTTAATCAAGTTAATTGAAGGAATTAAGAAAGCATCTGGAGAAGAACACATCTACCAGCCAGTCTCTAGCCACGCCTGATCTTGGGTTACCTTTTCTGGGCGCAAGTTCCCTGCTGGCACAGCACAATCTCTCATCGGCCATTACGCTGATTATCATCCGTTAGTTTTGCTAAGTACAAGGATGAAACTGGAGCTTACTTTTGTTATTTATTTACAAGCTATTCACATACTGGATATGAAGCAACTACATAATGCTTTGTGTTAACAAGAGAAGCGTAGCTGAATATCAGAGTTAAATCTGGCCAATGGAAGTAATAACTCTCTTCACAAAAAAAAAAAGTTTACTGAATTTTTTGTTTGTAAGACGAGCAAGACATAAGCTTACGCTCTCTAAAAATACAACTGATTAATATGCAGTGGGGGAACAGGTAAGAACCCACAAGAATGACAACTTTTAAGTTCAATTAAAATGTCGTTCTAGAAAATACTGAGAACAGAGTTGAGACTCTTACAAAATGATATTTCTTCCATACTATTAAGACAGTGATTAAAATGAAAGATAATCCCCTTTATTTCAAAAGCTAATTATTACATGTAATAAAAATTTCTTCTTGCACCATAAGAGAGCTAAACACAAGAACTGAATTTTACCAAGACCATCAACCCACATATCTTTGCTGTAATACAGCAACTGCTTCAGTTTTCCCATATAATTATATTTATACAATGGACTACCAGGCTCAGCTTTGATTTCAGCATACCACACTTCCTACCATTTAGGAAACCAAACACAAAACAGCTGTGGAAGCAAAACCCACTGTATGCAAATATTCAGATCAAAAAAAAGTACAAGCAGAAAATCCCTTGTGAAGACAACTTCAGAGGGAACTCTGAGCTGAAAGCTATACTAAAATGCCAGTTATGCCTTGGTGTAAGGATATCCAAAGGAAACATCCCACACACATTTTTCACAACAGGTGATGCCTGTTCTGCACAGTCTAGATGCCTGCTTGAGTTAAGTACCCAAGCTGCTGGCACTGCTCCAGACGAACTGAGCTGCTTGCTATGCTCACTACTACACGTTTACTGCATTGCTAGTTCAGACATCTAAAGCTAGATCCCAGATTTAGCCAGGGGTATTCCCATTCTTTCCAACATCCAAAACGAAAAGAAAAATACTTCTGCATTAATTCACTATCTTCATCCATTTGCAGAAACAAACACGATGTCAGGTCTCCACACGCTGGAATGACATTAGACCAACAATCAACTTGTCCATCTGCGCAACCTCTAGTTACAGGGAGAGAGAAATAGTCTCCCTCATCTCCTGAATAATTGCACACCAGGCAGCATCCACAAAGTCACATTTCTGCCCAACCTCAGGCACAGCTCCCCCAAGTTCCAAACTATTTTCCCACAGGGAAACCAAAGCCTAAAAATGAAGGGAGTAAAGGGAGAGGGTTGTCAGCTGTGTTCATTAAGACTTCGTGCTCCAATGCCCTCTGTTAGCAGGATGCTGATGGAGTGCAGCAGTAACAGCCAGCTCATCAGTCAGTCTCCTGTCCCTGGAGTGTTGATACACTTCAGCTTGAATTTCCCTTTGGAGTCTTCTTCCAGCAGTCAAACTGAGATGGCCTGGTACACACAGATTTTTTTCTTCTCTTGCACTACCATTCAACATTGCTTGTAAGAGGTGTATATGAGTAAAAATAAACCGTTCATTCTCGTTACAGGGTCTAAGAGTAGGAAACACAACCCAGTTATCAACGTTGTAAGTGGCTCACTGGAAAAAAAAATACATAAGCTGAAAGACCACTGGATCCCAAGAAACAAATTAAACGGTGGCAGCAGTCTCATGCATTTTTTCCCATCCCACTGCAGCTTACTGAGGCAAGGGAAGGTGTGTTACCACATCTGTCTGTGCTGACTCCTCACAGGCATTTGAGCATCACAGCAGTATCCTGCAGCAACTCTGGCAGTTTCATTTGTGCACTCTGCCTACGAAGTCTGATTTCATTCTCCATTTCACTTTTAAATCCTGATGAATACTTCAACTTAGCTCCTTTGACAAATTAATCACCTTTTCTCCATGTGCACCTCCAAGAACTTGACCTGTTGAACGTTGCTCTTCCTCCCTCCCCCCACTACATCCACATTTCAGTACACAGCTACTGGGAGGGTTATTGCATTGGCAAGCCTCTCTTCTCTCCACCCACACATTTTGCTTCAAACACCATTAATGTGAATGTTAAGAAACTTAAAAACAACCAGCACATATTCCAAGCCTCACGCTCATTCTTGTTTAATGTATTTTGTTATACTTAAACCTCAAAGGATAAGATACAATGCATGTTGTAACAGATCCTTCCTGAGCACATTCTCACATCTTTGGTAGATGATCACTGCACTGCCTCTTAGTCTAAACAAGCCATCAACGAACTACATGCAAGATTTTCTAGACAACTGGAAACAGTTACGTCAGCAGTGACCAAAGTACAAAGGAACTTCTTTATTTTATGCTTTAATAATTTTAAATAATCAGCAGCCTCAATGCATTATTCCCCTTTGAGTACCAAAGATGAGAGAAAACACACCCTTTTTATCTCACAACATCAAACCCAAGGGCCATATAAATATTTAGTGAATGATCAGTACACTGACTTACAGGTGAGAAAATCACAGTATTACCCAGGTGTTAACAGCATCAGAGACCAACCACACTGACATGCAGGGACACCACCATCAATCCCCATCACAAACCAGGTGTAATACTAACACAGAGCAACGCAGTCCAAACAAGGGCGGGATGGCAATGTTTGCTGTCTTCTGTACACTTCCATGTGTCACCGTCTTTAGTTCAGACAAATTGTGTTGCCTCACACGTGCTTGACAACGGTTTCCAACAACAACAGGGAAAAACAGTATTTTTGCTTCTTCACACAGCATCAAAATTTATCAAAGCAAGAGGACATAATGCACCTAACACCTCCTTGCAGGCTCACTGCCCCAAAATCCCCAGGCTCTGCTCCACAGACAGGGACTTCACCAAAGCATGGTGTGCTGGTTTTGGCTAGGACAGAGTTCATTTTCTTCACAGTACCTAGTAAAGGGCTGTGTTTCGGATTTGTTCTGAAAACAGCATTGACAATACTGGGATGTTTTCGTTACTGCTGAGCAGGACTCACACAGAGCTAAGGGCTGTTCTCCTCACCCCACCCCACCAGCAGTAGATTGGGGGTGCACGAGGAGTTGGGAGGGGACACAGCTGGGACAGCTGATGCACCTGACCAAAGGGATATCCGATACCATACGATGTCCTACTCAGCATATAAAGTTGGGGGAAGAAGAAGAAGGAAGGGGAACATCCAGAGTGATGGCATTTTGTCTTCCCAAGTCACCATTACACCTGATGGAGCCCTGCGTTCCTGGGGATGGCTGAACACCTGCCTGCCCACAGGCAGTAGTGAAGGAATTCCTTGTTTTGCTTTGCTGGTGTGCAGCTTTCGCTTTACCTTACCTACAGATAACTGTCTTTATCTCAGCCCACAAGTTTTCTCACTTTTACCCTTCCGATTCTCTCCCCCATCCCACCAGAGGGAAGTGAGTGAGCAGCTGTGTGGTGCTTATTGCCAGCTGGGGTTAAACTATGACACACGAGGTGAAACCATCAAAACTCAGAATTTAATTTACCAACAGTCTGGGGTTTAGCACAGGCCTGAGAGCTGCTGCTGCTTCTTTCTTATGCAAAGAATAAAGTAACAGCCCTGCTCATGTGAACTAGCTGGAGCCTCAAAATATTCCCAGGGCCTTGAAAAAAATCAGAATGTTCCAGTATCACACCCTGAAGTTCCCATTTTAAGTCCAAGCAGACTAGTGATAAACCATCAGGAACAGATACCCAACTCTCCATGCAAATATGTCACACATCTGAAAAAATATCTACAAGTCAATCTTTTTACAGGTTAAATAAGGATAAACTTTAAAGACAAAATGTAACTACTTAATTTGTTTTGCTAAGTTTAATGGGCTTTTTTTAACCTCTTTCAGCCAGAAACGCAAATAATACAACACAAACAATGCCATGAAGATCAGGTTTCAATTGTAATTCTTAAATCCCCAGATTCACCACACTGAATTTTGGGATCACTTTTAACTTGAGCCAACAATTCACATAAATGAAGTCAAATACAGGACACGCTACAAAATTCTGTGTAATGACATCACTAAGCAAGGAATACTACTATGAACAAATTAATATTTGAACTTTATTTTAAAGCAACTATTCACTTCAAAATACCACAATGATTCTGCTGCCAAAAGCACATGACAACCTTTGGCAAGGAACACAGCAGAGCTTATCCTGGAAACGGAGTCTAAAATATTTAACTTGGAAAACAAAGTTTAAAAGTATCAGTAGTGGCCCCCATGTTTTTCTGTATGTCCAAGCTACCCTTAAAGTAATTCTCAAAACAAGAACTTTTTTATAATTTAGCTAGTAACTTACAAAATACTTAAGACTCTGAATTCAAAGTTACCTTTACCCACCACTTAATCCAACTATTTTCATGGCTACACATAGGTTTGACTGTTACAGCATTTTCTCACCTGTGAAGTAACAGTCATCATTGACAAAACCGTGCATTAAGTAGCTTCTATCAAAAATAGGTTAATTACGAGATAAGCTCAAGATTTTGGGGAATAGGTCAATGTTCAAAGATAGCAATAGCCAACTTTCTTCCAAGCCACTTCTGACCCTCCTTAGTAAAACTATTTTTCAGAATATTTTTAAAGAAAAAAAAAATAAACCCATAGATCATACCCATGCCTACAATCACCACTTTGGGATTTCTGTGGACAGCACATTCTCAATATTAAACGCACCACTGACGTAAATACTTTGTGCAACAAAGCTTTCTTTTAAAGTGATGACCTCTAATACCTAATGAAAAATACAACCGTCCACTAAATGGAATTTATTTCTGCATTCATTGAAGAGACAGAAGAGAAACAGTAAAAATTAAATGACAACCGAGTACATAAATCTTTCTGCAGTTTTGAAAAATCCCACCTTTTTCCATGTCTAAAGCTATGCAAGTGCCCTCACATGATTAACATCCCCTTCAAAGAACAATTCTAAATAATTTTAAAATTATTTGAAATACAAATTTGAAAACAAATGGAAACAGCATTGCTCAGGCTACTGAATAACATGTTTAATCACAATACAAATTAAAAGTCACGAGGTAGCTGCTGCTATTAGGTGTAGAAGGAGCTTGAACGGTCTCTACATAGCAGCCCCGCTTCCTCCCTCCCTCTCACACAGGTTGCTTTGCTATATTCAGGTACCAAGCAGAAAAACTACTGAAGAAATACAATAGCAAAGCGCAAGTCAGCAGTCCTTTCTGTGCCCCCAGGCAGAGGGGTCCCAGGCTGTCCAGCCCAGCGCAGCAAGCTCAGCAGCCCCCCGGCCGAGGGCAGGTTTCAGGAGACAGAGCTATTGCAGTTCAGACCTTGGTTAGGTCCCAGCGCATGGACCTGCTGCTGCAGAAAGGAAATCCTCATTCTTTGACAAGACAATGTAAACACGGACAATCTTTTCTGTCTCTCAAAATCCCTTTGCAAGATCTCCCTCAGGAATTGGTTAGCATAGAAGGGGACAACCCAGTCTAACAGAAGGCAAGTGCACGCCAGCCTTCCGCGATCAGGTAAAGTGAGAAAGGCAGTATTGGAATGAGCTTTTGGAAATGCACATATTTAAACCACAAAAGCAAACTCAACCAACGAGTCTGCTGTATGGCTCTGAAAGAATTAGCTTGCGATCAGCTCAAAGATGGATTTCATACATTGCCGAGCTTCGTGCTGCACACCAAAGCTTCCTCGTCACTTCAGCCTCTGACAAATCCTCAAAGAGAAAGTTGCAAAGTCATCTGCCCTCTGCAGTGCAACACAATAAAACTTGTCATCCCACATCAGTCACCAGCAGGATTAGCCAATGATGTCCAACCCAAAGATACACAAAATAAGCAGAGAAGCAAAAAAATAAAACAAAATATTGCTCAGTGTTGCTCTAAATTCAAGTGCCTTCAGTATGAACAGATTTGGGTCAAGGCTGAGCACCCATGTCTAGCCTAGGTACTTCACTGCTTATTAAGAAAGAAAACTAGGTACAAACTCCCTCAGGGATTGTTTTTATTTTTTTTCCTATGGACAAAACACAGCAAACTGTGTTAAACTTGTGCTTTTTAATCCCTTCATACATTTGGAGCTGCATTGCACTGGCCTCTGAGGCAAAGACATCATCTCTTTAAAAAAAACACACACCCCAAATACAACTATATATACGTGCACCTAAATAGGCTAGTATCTGTCACTGCTCCATTTTCGGGGGGAAAAGGGAGCCAAAGGAAGGAAAGCAGTGAGCTCTACCCAGCACTCCGATGGGCAGGCACAGTTTTTAACAGAGCAGGTGTAGCCAAAATATAGCCATCAGGTTTTCCTCAAATATTGCCAGTCAAATTACAGCTGGAGTTGTTAGCTCAAGCTGTGGCACCCCACAAGCACTGCTCTCTGTCATGCTGCACTGCTCCGGAAACATAAGCCACATTTTTCTTGCTCTCCGGTTTGATGCATTTTTCCACACTGCCACCAAGGCTACCGGGGCATGCTGTTTTCTTTAAGCTTTGCTTTAAAATTAGATCTCTTCAGGGTAAGGATCTTTCTTTGCTAGGTCATGGATGCTACTGACTATAATGTCAGCTTTCCACACACAGAAAAAACTCCAGGCGCCAGTTTTACCCCTATACAATGTAAAGGGGTGTGGGCTGTAAGCGCTGCAAGCAGCTGAGGCAGAGGCATTTCCTGACATCGCACCGGACATCATCCCGAAGCAGGATTCAGACAGCAGCCACCATTTCAAATACTTGTACTCTGGAGAGAGCACAGGTCAAGCACACAGCTGTCTCCAACCAACAGTAGTTTGAACTGCGTAACGAAGTAACCTTCTCAAATTAAAGGACAACAGTTGAAATTGTTCGTTACCAGTAAACTCAGGATTTGGCCCTTGTGGAGTGGCGCACCCCAGTGTGTTCATAGGATGTGGTGCCACCTGTGATAGCGGACCCACACACACCTTTTCAAAGCAAAAAGCAAACAAACAAAACGCCCCCACCAACGAACCCCCTCAAACAACCTGAGCATAAGTTGAGTGAAGTAAAAGAAGTCTGAAGACATGAACTACTCCTCCAGGCAGCAGGTGATGCATTAACATCTTACCCTACAGCACAGCCATACACCAGCTCGCAGAGTTCTCCATCACCTGAACTGCATGTTCCAAAGCCAGCCTGAAGCCCCCTGAAGGATGTGTGTGTTGCAGGGAGTGACGCCAATTCACTGACATGGACACATGTAGTGTGGGCAAGGTAGCCATCTGGCCTGGCAAGGTTCAATCCACAGCAAATGTTTATTTTCAAACAGTTAAATCCCACAACAGTAACTTCCAGAATTATCAGTAAATATCTAGCTGCACATAGCAACTTTACACGGAGTTTTGACTTCAAAAAATTGGGTAGCTGTTCAATGGGCAGCCTTAAGCATTGCCTTCATTGCAGAAAATGGCTTTAATAAATAACTTTAAGGCCCAGGACAACAGGTGCAGCCTACATCTCCATTAGCCTTGAGCTGTGTACCATATCAACAGAGCTCAGCAAGACTATACTGAATTAGCTGCATCCATCTAAACAGAGTTTTGCTGGCCACAAACCCTCCACCCCTGCAATACCAGCCTCTGCTGCTTTGCCATGAGTCTTGCCTTGGCCTTAAACCAGGATTTATGAAGTCCAGCAATATTTACGTCAAACCTCTGCCCTGGGAAACCTGCTAAAATGAAAATACATCTAGATTTCCTTTATGCGGATATTCTATTAGGAAGAAGAGTGCATTTATCCCCACTAACTGAGGGAGGAAATAGAAGTGAGAATCAAGGCCACTCTGCGTTACCATTACTCCAGATGGGATTTACTGTGTCTGGAAGCACTCTGAAAGCCTCAAATTTGCCCCGAGGTGATGTTGCCCCAGCAAAAAAGAACTGAGTAAAGGGTGTCAGTGCCGCAGTAGTGAGCACCACGCAGGCTAAAGAGAGAAGGCAGCTAAAACGCAGCACAACTTACAGAACTTTAATCCGGTAAAGGCATACTTCTATTCCATTCTCCCCTTTTTGGCCAAGAAGAATTATGGGGATGGGACAGCTGGCTCTCTAACACGATGTTGCTAATCACTTTAACCAAATAATTTTAACAATTAACATCTCAGAAAACCATGCTCTACTTTCTTCCTCAATTGCTATCACAATGCCTCAAATGTGTAAGCAGAACAGTCCCTCAGATGAAAAGCCTCCAGCTGTCTGAATTTAAAAAAGCCAACTCAAAGGAACCATCAGTGCCATGTGGCAGAACTTGGTGCGAGTTCCACTGTGAAAATTATTTTCCTTCCCCACAAAAGGGGGACAGTGACCTATACCCAGAAGAGGGGCAGACAGTCACTGAGAAGGAAAATGAGACAGAAAATAACTTGTTAATTTTTTCTTAGTACATGGAAAATCCATTACAAAAGTTTACACAGCAACGATGAAGCCTGACAAGTCCATGAGCTACTGCTTGTAGAGTCACAGGAGATGGCCCTTCGTTCAGAAACTCCTGTGCTGCACAAATGCAAGTCAAAGATGACTGTAATTTGGTCAAACCAAAAGTCAGAAGTCCTGGTTCTTTCAAGACATTCAATTGGTACTTCACTACAGGGTTTTTGTGCATCTATGGAAAAAAAAAAAAAAATCTTGCAAGTCTGAAAAGCTCCTTGCAAAAAAAGGTGGCACTGCTTTATCACTCCCAAGCCCCAGAGCCTGTCGAACAGGAAGCCTGGTGTTTCAAAGCTGCCTGAAGTGACATTTGCAAAGTCAAACAGAAGTCTGGAGAGCACACTGGTAGGAGGCATCGGTGTGAGTACAGGGTTCTCCAAGCCTAACAGCACCAGGATGTACTTCCAGAGCAACACCCACATGAGGGCCTCAGCAAGGCACGGAGCTGGGAAGTTTTATCATCTCATCCTTGTGACGCAGAGAAGCGTCGAGCCTCCTTTCAGCCCTGGCAGGGACACTGACACACATGACGGTCATCCAAGGACATCCAGAGTCAGCAGCAAGACATTGAGGCATATTAGCCACCAAGAAAGCCAGACTTCCATTACCAAAGCCAGTTACAAAACTTCCGCTTGTTGTTAAGAGAACATGCAGTATCTGGTATTACTCTGTCAGCAGCACCAAGCAATCTATCAGCAATTTGATATCCATGTCCCTGAGGGACTGCTTTAGTTACAGAAACAACATTAAAAATGTAGCATCCTCTAAGACACGCTGTGCAAGCCAGGCCAGCTTCAGCTACAGGCAGGGAGAGTAACTCTTTGGGGTTGGCTTTTCCCCAGAGAATAAGCTCTTTCCCAATGTGGAGATATCTTATCAGGGATTGCTTCTGTCACCGAAGGCAAACAGAGAGCACTGTGAAAATATCAGTTGTGACTTAAGCACCAAAGGGCTGCAGCCAACATCAAACCAGCAACCGAAGCAGTAGCTGGCCATCTTTCTATATAGGATGCTTTCCCCCCAGAGCAGTTTACACCCCAAGTCCTAAACACAAAGAAATAAAGATTATTTACTGGCAGCACAGATGCTGCCACATCAACTTCCTTGGCTGCCCCTATGCCAAAGCCATCCCTTCAGGAAAGGGCAGGACTGCAAGGGCAGCGTCCAGCTCCCCAGCCCTCGGTCCTTCTGTAGGACAAACCTTCCGACAGCAAACCCAACCGCCTGCCTGCCTGCCTGCGAGTTCTTAAAAGTAACCGAGGGCAAAGCCAGCCAATACCTTGCTTTGTTGAAATCCAAATCTCGCATACAAATCCGGGCTTGACTCGACAAAGGTTCAGCTTGCCTCTTACCCTTGCGGAGGGGATAGTTTAGTATTTCAGATCTGTCTAAGCAGTTGAACTGAGTTCTGGCGTTTACTGCCGGAAAAAGCACCAAGTAACCACTGTAAAATATTTGCTTGTGGCAATCTTTGGGCAAGGGCTTCTGCTTTCACCAGCGCAGAGTCAAATAAACTCCGTTCATAAGAAATCTTTAGTTATCTGACGTCTGGAAATAGTTCTCTTTTATAGCTCAGGAAACTGATTTCTATTGTAAAACGTTTCATTATAAACCAGAAAGCGTTTCAAAAGTGCATTTCTTTAAACAGCAGCTTAAAAACCAGCACTGTTTAAGAAAGAAAGAAAAAAAAAAAACAAACACAACACACCACCGCGTTCCTACATGCTGTGCAACAAGACACACAATTCCCAGGAACAGACGAACCCACCCATCGCAAACTTACCATAAAAACCCTCCGAGCTCCTCCGCCGATCCGCTATGCCAGCAGCGGGAGAATCCAGCGCCGGGGAGGAGGCGAATCCCACCCAAAGCCACCCACAGCCCACCCGCGGGGACCTGCCGGAGTGTCCCCGTCACACGCCGCTCCCCGCCGCCCACCGCCGGCAGCTGCCGCCGCGCCGGGCCCAGCCCTGCCCCAGGGAGCGGGGGGGAGGCGCCGCGGCCCGGCACCGAGGCGGGCGCCGCGCCCGGGGGGCTGCGGGGCTCCGCTGGGCTGGGCCGCCCCGGAGCCCCTGCCGATGCCCGGGGGAGGAGGCGGCCGGCGGGCTTTGTGCGCGCTGCCTGCCCCGGGCCGCCGCCGCCGCCTCATGCGAGAGCGGGGAGCGCGGGCCGCGCCGTGCCCCCTGGCGAAAGCCGATGCCGCTGATCTCATCGCGGCGGGTCACTAATCCAATGGCCGGGGAATTAACTGCACATGGCGACGCCCCTTCCCCCCGCCCCGCCCCGCCGCCCGCGGGCACCGGGAAACTTTCCTTCAGGCGCCGCCGCCCGCCAGCCCCGCGGGCCCGGGGGGTGCCGAGCCCCGCCGGGACAGAGACCGGCCCCGGCAGGACTGGCCTCGCTGCGGGGAAGCGACAGGAACGGGGCAAAACCCTGGCAGCGGGTCCCTGCGGGCACCCCGGGGCTGCGAGGGGAGCCGGGGCTGGGGCCGGGCAGCGGCTGCACACGGGCGTCGTGCGAACACCGCGTGTGTGGTCCTGCGGGTGTTCTCTGCATTATTTGGTCTCTCTCCATGCAGGTGAAGCTCTAATTACACTTGGATGCCAAAACCAAACACAGCTCTAAGTCTTCTGCAAGGGCACAGGCAAGTCCTGGCACACCGGTGCAGGTTCTAAAGCAGTCGTTAATAGCAGTAACTACCCCCTGAAATTCAGTGTTTTCTGATCCGAATCAGCTCCAGCTCTGAATCCCCCACAGTAAAACCGGCCGTGTGCTTCACACATGCCACGGGGGCAGAAAAAGTGTCAGGTAACGGCAGTGCACCTTCTGTGGGGACCTCCAGGTGGTCAGACGCTCCAGAACCCTACTACAATATTTCAGAGAAGAGCACTGAACTCCAGCTCCCTCAGCCCCTGCAGCCCCCCAGCCTTTGGGACAACTGGTACAAGTACAGTAAATAGAGAACAAAGGGTGAGTGGGAGTTTTCTATATGGTCCACGGTTCTTTAAGCCTAGAAAAGGCGTTTGACTGCATCCCATTCCCTCAGGCAGTCTGTGTCTGGTTTATACATACACATGTGGAAGTCTTGAAGTGAGTAGTCATCCATGCTCTTTACTAGCAGACAAGTTACTGAATTTAAATCCTCCGCGTGGATCTGACCAATGGCTAGTATCTGTTCTGCAGCCCTCATTTGGGAGAGAAGCCCTCGGCCGGGCTGCGTTTTAACAGAGTAAGTGGGGAAGCCCATGCCTTGAAGGATGTTTTGCTTTCTTTCCCTCAGTTTTTAACAGTCTTATTTCTGTTACACACTTTCCTAAAGCAGCAGTGTCTCCTAACACTTTTCTTGGCAGTAAGCAGTATGTTTTCCAGCGTAAGATGGGAAAGCTTGATGCAAAAAGCAAGCTTGTGCCAAGCTTGATGCAAAAAGCAAACTTGGGAAAACTTTCTACATGGTTTCTAATACTAATTCCACAGAAGAAGATTAAATAAATCACCTTAGAAGTCAACTTTTGTATCTTTTCAGCCAGCTTTAGACTTGTAGGTCTGCAAATTGAACAATGCAGAGATCAATCAGGCAGCACAGAGTTTTGGGAACACACTTCATGTGCAAATGTGAAAACACTTGAAGGTGTAGAAAGTGTCATTTTGATTAATGAGGGATATAACATGCTATTTTGTATATAGATGAGAATGTCTATACACCTCTCCACAAGGCTCATTAAAAGAATGGGAAACAAATCACATTTTAAAATATTAACATGATTTTAAAACAGGCTTTGAGTTCTTTTGAGCTGATCTTATACCATACCTGAGGAGGTGAGGAAGAGGCACACATTTGTATGACATTACAAACCTTTCAGGACAAACTTGTGACGCAAAATCACCAAAATGAAGCATTTGGTACAGTTCTGGAGCCATGCACCACCAAGGGCAGAACCCAGGCTGTAACATCAGCGTTGTGCGTTACTCGGATTCCCCGAGTCTTCCACTGGTTTGATTTACCTCACAAAATAAAAATCACAGTCAGAAAGGAAACCTTGAGAATAATAGACATTTCTCTATGTGACTGGGAAACACCAGTGGTGAGAGGCAGGTGAGAAAGCTGCTGCGCCTCCTGTCTGCTCAGAACTGCTGGGCAGGCAGCTGAGAGTGAGAGCTGCCCACTGCTGCCCAGGAAAGAGTAAGTGCAGTTAAGAAAAAAAAAATGAGGAAAACGCAAGTTGATTTAGATCAAGAGAGAGAAGGCAATAACCTGCTTTCTGCTTGTATCACACATGAGAATCACAGTTGAAGCTTGGCATCTGAGCTTGGCAAACAGAAAAGAATTAACTGCCCAAATTTGTTCTTCCCATACACACATACCTTCAAGGTAAGCTCCACGCTTACCGCATGGTGAACCTTCGTCCACCCTCAACTCTGCTCAAAAGTAATTATGAAACATTTCCTACACACACGCAATAAGTATTGAGCCCTGGCCCTACAATCCATCTAAATAACGCATCAGTTGCTATCGTTTTATCCACTCGGTTTCTGGGTATTGCTGTACTCACGACTTCAACATCTCTGGTTTTTAGTGCCAGGCTGAGCTGCTCTGCTGGTAAGCAGGAAGCCAGGATACGTACATCTCTCAATGAACTGACAAACTGCTACTGAGACCGACATCTGCTCTCACGGGCCAGTGGGCAGAAGTTGGTACATCCCCCTACAGCCAGTGAGGAGAACCCTCAGAGACTGGAAAATCAGCACTTGCACAAAAGTTTCATCAGTTCAAAGATTCTAAACAGAGGGTAAAGACTCTCCATGCCCCCATTCGAGGAATGAGGATGACATTCAGAAATTCTTAACATTGCAAAAGCTTATTCTAAAATGTCAAAAGTCCATCTATCCAAAAGTCCATCTATCCAAAAGCAGAGCTACCCCACACTCTCAGATATATTTCCAAAGCTTACTATATACTTCATATCCCATAACATAGTTAAGTCTCTTCCCAAAACACATCTGATAAGAAAAAAAAAATAGAATATACACACACAACACTCTTGGGTAAGAAGCAAGCAGCTCAAGTCCCCTTTCATTTTGCTCGTGTATTATCTTCATCAGAGCTCCTGGTCTCAAGGACTGTCTGAAGTAACTGCTTGCTCTGTGGAGCTGGTACTCAGTCTTTTCCTTCATGCAAAATTTAGTTGGACATAGACAGCTGTAAGTATCCGCCAACACAGAAAAAAGACAGTCCAAGGTTTTTAGGGAAGGGTTTTACTTAAATGCTGTAACGACCACTCGGCCTGTGCCCGCAGTGAACAAGGCAGGGACATCTTGGAGGATGCAACAGAATCAATTGATCAACAACGGCAATAATTATCACAGCACTGAAAACAATCCAAAATGCATTCTACCTGCTTATTTTCAGTTCTGCACAACCTAAAGGGCAAATTCCAGTGGTTAAATTCCAACATAGAAACCTCTGTCTGAGAATGATCTCTGAGGAGGTGGTTCCTGCTTGGGGAGCCCGGGGAGCCCGCACCTCCGCTGCTGCTGGCTGGTACAAAGAGGCATTTTCTTAGACTTTGCTTTGATGCTACACTAGACCCTTTCCAGTCATTCCAATGCCACAAACCCCAGCAGAACCTGACTGGCAGCTAGTTCACATCATGAGACTCTATCTAGCATTGTGGTCTCCGCTTTGAAATCTAACAGTGCGTGTAATCATATTTGGCACTAGCTTTAGTTGTCAAGTGGTAGCACTACCTAGCCTTTCCCCCAGCATGTTAGAGCAATCAAACACCACTATAGGAAGTTCCATTGCAGGAGAGAAATCAAACACAAAATTTTCAGTAGGAAGACATGGGTTCTGAGACAACGGCTGTCACAGGAACACCTCAAAGCAAGTCGGTATACAAGAGTGCTGATGCCGCAGTACATCACGTGCTTGTTCCGCGAAAGTACAGTCACACTCGTGAGTCTGGGGTGCGAGTGGGTCCTCATTAGCTCACTGAAGGCTCAATGCATCCGTATCATCTGAGCCTGATTTAGACTGAACCACAACTGATCCAGCCCCCTGGATCATGAAGTCACTGTGTATTTCTTCTTTTAAATGAGCTACTACAGACATGAAGGAAACTCAGATGAGACATAATTGATGCTTCTGAACATATCGGTGCTTGTCCACTGAGCCAGACAAGTGAGATAATAGATCTTTACAGCCTCCCATGGGAAAAGTTTTGACTTCATAGTTATCAAGAACTGACTGCAAGGATCTTTCTCTCCTATCTTTTTCTTTTAATGTGAATACGACATCCCAAAATAATTACTTGCGGAAAGCCACAAGACGCATACTTTGGATCACAGGCAACTTGAGCATGCAATACCATATAGCACATTAGCTTTTCTTTCAAATCCTGACATGAAGAGCTAATGTGGGTATGTCTGTCACCCAGATTTCCCCAGGATGTATTTCTGAAAATATAAGTATCTCTCATACATAGTGCCCAGAAACTTTTCAACTGAAATTACAACTGAAACAGACTGGGTTTTCTTTTCAAAACTGCTTTCCTAAACTACTTAGTGGATAATTTCCAGGAGATTTCAAAATATAACTATCAGACAAATGAAAAGCTAGGGCCAAAAAAGAGCCTTCTCTTTGAAAAGGCAGAATTTACCCTGCATTCTGCCCTGCTTCTGGAAGAAAAATCCTGCTTTTTCCAAAACTTGTGGAAACTGTATCAAAGATGGATTTATTTACATCTTCCCTATAAAAATACGCTACTGCTGCTACCCAGCATATTCCAGACATTCACCTTTGTTTTATAGTGTTATATATATGTATGTATATATACACACACACACACACATATATAACATTTCAGGAATATTAGATATATCTAAGAATTTTACTGTTTCATAATCTCACCTTCTATGTTAAAAAATAGTCCAGTGCTAATTACTAGTTCTAAAAAGATAAAAAAATCTATTTAGCTCTTAGAAAAACATGTTTTAGCAACATGCCTCAGAAAGCTTAAAATATTTACATTAGTACATTTTCCATCATGTTAAAAAAACAAACAACAAAAAACCCAACCAAAGAAAAAACCCCACAAGTTTGTTTTCCCAGCCCTGGAACACTTACTCAAAGACACAACTTCAGCCTGATTAATATCTGTGTGGACTCTTTTTTGCTCACACTGATTACCAACATCTGAAACTCCAGGAAACTCCATCAGAAGCTCTCAGGATGTGTCACATTTTTCTGTTCCCTGATTTGAAGGGCAGAGGGGAAGGCAAAGAGCCTCAAAGGTTTTCAGTTCCTGCCATTACAAATTTCTGGGAATACTCTAGCAACTGTAAAGTCTTCTTCTTGAAAGCATTTTGTTCCAGTAAAATTAAACTGTTAAGTATTCCAGGTATCAAATAGGGCCTGTGTGAATTCAGAACACACAAAAAGCTCTGTGTTAGTTGCTCAGCTGCAATAATCTAGACAATGGGATTTAAGAGATATTCTACTAATTCTGCCGTATTTTCTGGGCTTTAATCTTCAACTTCTGCAGAGCTTTTTCCTCGGCAAACCCAGTAAGTTGTAATTTATTCAGCTTGCCCCCCACCTTCAAGATATACAATGATACATATCTTCGGCAATCTTCCCCAAGAGATCTTTTGTTTCTTCAACTTGAAAACATCCATTCACATCAAAAGCCAAGTCTGTACAGTTGATTATCCAACAGACAATTTGAATATGATTCTTCCACTAAAGGCTGTGGCTGCAGGCAACCATCTGGGTTGTGGACACACAAAGGGCTGTTCGGAAGGGTGCACACACAAAAGCGCTGGGGGGATACGGCAGCGTGTGCCATACAAAGACACCCGATTGTCTTTGGTTTTCGGGGGGTTTTTTTGAGGGTGCCTTAAGTACCTAATCAGAGAATTAAGCATCAGGGAGGCAGCCCTCAGATGGCAGGCGTCAGCTCCAGCACGGACAGATGGTGAACAAAGGTGAAAAGCAGACAATAGGCAAGGGGCAGCTTACACAGGGAAGCAGTTCCACTCCACAATTAAATGTGTTACAACTCCTCTGACATCCTATGCTGTGAAGGGAAAATGTTTCATTTTCTTTATGGGACTGGCACACCTACAGGGCCATTTTCCAGCAGCCTACAGTACATGCAGACTCTGGGAATATTTCCTCTGAAGTATTAGCTGCCCTGCCTGGGCCAATGCATGGGGCTCACAAGAGAGATACAACCTCTGTGAAGCAAAACAACATTGACTGCAGCAGAGATCCTGGTCTGGGATAATTGTTTTCCAAGGGGAACACATCTCACTGACTGTCTTTTAGAACAGAAACTCAAGGTCTGAGCAGACAAAACACCATCATTTAACTCACCCAAAAGATACAACTGAAAACCATTATTAACTTATTTTTCTATCTGTTATGACTGATTTAAAGTAGGATTAATAAAGTAACAAGTTACCCTCCAACAGAGCTGTTTCTTACAGTAATACATATGCAGTGTACATGATGTCAGACATCCTATGGCATACATCCCACTGCTAACTAAACTCAGACAGACTAAATGTACTTCTCCAGAATTTCCGAAAACAGAGGATAAATGGTTTTACATCATATTTAAACAGCAAGGATATAGTGACTTTCCAGGCAACAAAGCCCAAATATTTAAATATAGAGCAGGATGCCAGCAGGAAAACTGAAAAATCTCAGAGATCATAGGTCAACACAAACAAGCATTAGTCTTCAGATATGACACAATCCTTGCTGAATTTGTAAAATACTTAAACTATTGCAGTTGCTGTTGTCTAGGAGAGGAGAGTAAGTCCTTCCTTCTTCCTTTTCTAATATTTTCTCTCATAAAAATAGAATTAACATTTAAAAATGCAGAGGCAGTTGAATAAGGAGGTGTGCAAAACAATCTCCTAATTTAAAAAAAAATTTAGCATAGTCTGTCTTTGTTCTTATTTCTATATATATATGTCGGAGTATCTGAAAGTCTTGAAAGACTTTTCTTGTTTTGTGTTACATTCCCCAGGCATGGACATGTTCAGCATCTTTGGGAAGGTTGTCAGTTGTTCACTTCAGACTCTCTGAAAATTGATCCATGAACAAATAGTGGCTCTTTGTGGATCAGCCCATCTGCCTTCCAGATGGGGAAAAGGTAGTATTGTAGGAACAGCTGCTCCGACCGACAAGTATAGCAGGGCAAAGAAGAATAAGGATGAGGGGTAAAGTCAGGAGAGCTAATATTCAGGAAGTGTGTGAATTTTGAATGAGATCGAGATGAGCAAATATAGAAATGTGTCACTGCTGTATCACACAATGCAAGTTTAAAGATGTAAAAAAAAAAGTAAAACAAGACTATGTTCACTTATTTAGGGAAAGAAGGAAAAGCTATTCAGGACTAGTATAGAGTCCCCTTTGTTATCTGCAATTTGAGTGTAAAAGCTCCTAAACCTTGAGACCCAGGATTTTTTTTGTATTTCGATCACAGCAGAGCTGCAGCCCTCAAAGTGTGTGCAGTTGGAGATGTGCTTTGTTCTTCCACCTTTAGAGTTAGTTATACATGAGGTCATAAATCAAAAGGACCAGTTCATACTGATGTAGCTAAGAGCTAGGCAGAATTTCCATTTTTCTGAGGAGTTAACACTACTGTATCTTTTGTGTCTAAGGTAAGTCTGCTTCCCAAACTATAGCCTGCATTTAGCTTGAGACAAACTCCAACATGCTACAAAAGCATCCTAACAGCTAGTTAACCAGCTAGTTTCCTTGAACTCACTGTGAGGAAAGGATATTTAATGGAAACTATGGAGAGCGAGAGGAAAAATGAACATATTTCTGTGCTGGAAGTTAAACAAGGACTTCATAAAATCTAATTTTCTTCCTTTTTTTTTTTTTTTTGCCAGTTAATTTGATCAACACATTGTCTGCTTTCCTATCTACAAACTATTCACCACTCATTGATTTATTCCTGGATGCCGTGATCCAAACATTTCACCAGGAGAACTGCTTGTTTGGGAGAGGTGCTGTCACGCACCTCGCTTGGGGACACCAGGAAGCGCAGCCAGGATGTGAAATTGGAATGCCAAGAACTCCTTTCCTTTGAAAAATTAACTGCTTTGTAGCTACAGTAATAATTGCATGGTATCATGCATTTCCTAATGCCAAATTGCAAGGATTTCATCTGTTTTCACTTTTTTAGAGAAAGCTAGGGTTTTTTTTCTTTCTTTTAATTGGAAACCTATCAAAAGCCATCTTTAATGGAAACAAATTAGTCATTGTTTAGCTCTATTAATAAGCTATATCCTCAGGGTATACTCCAAAATATATTATAAAATACCTTATGCATTCTGTATACGTTATAAGATGGAACATTTAATATCTACATTTGCAGATTGTTCTGTCAAGAAAAATGGATATGTTTGAGCAGTAACTTCTTCCCAATTCTGTCTTATGACAGAAGAAGTTTGGCCAAGAAATAAAAAGAAAATGTAGCAGCAATCTTATGTTGTTCACTGTCTGACTTCAGAAAGTTACCTGACAATAATAGCATGTTCAAGCAGTCTGACATGCCGGTAGTTTGCCAGAACAATAAACCTGTCTTGAACACACACAGAATACTAAAACCCATCAGAATCGCCTTCCAAAAAGGGAAACTAACTCTGCAACGTATTTGGGGATAACTGATACTACTTACAGGCTCCCGTTCTGTTTTATCAGAAGCCTATGAAGTACCATTTAGAACAAAACTCAGCACCAAAAATGCAAATATGCTCCCAAACATTCATTTGCTGAGTTTTGATCAGAACAGAGCAAGTTACAATTCAGTGCCACAGCGGGTGCTGACATCCCTGGCTCTGCCCTGTCCTGCCACCGCCCCACATACCCCTCTCACCAGTAGGGCCATGTTCATCCCTTACATTAGCTACCCACCATATCATACATCTGAAAAACAAACCAGCACGTCTTCCAAAGCACACATATACAGCACTGATGATACCTAAATAAACATAAATGGACATATAAAACTGCACTTTCCTGTTTTAAGCCCAATTTCTAAGATATTTTTATTCCAGAAAGACATTTTCTTATCCCTTCTGTACAGTCAGTTGCACTCCTTACAAAGTGAAGCCGCAGTCTATCTCAGGTGTACAAAAAAAAAAATAGCAGGACAGGACATTTGATGAGAAAAGACATGGGACCTAAAACTTGTAGTATGAAACACATATGGAAAAAGCTATCCTCTGTTAAGAAAAAGGGAAGGAAAGATTGTCGTCTTGTCACCTCTCCTTGTTTTCACACAGTGAAAAGAACACCATCAGCAAGAGCCAAATCAAAAGTATATATCCCATATGTTACTGCAAATCATCTGCTTAAGTACTTTTGCCATAGACTTTTTGCATTAAGAAAGCATGAAAGACAACTATTTCAGTCATGGGTTATGAAACTGAAGTTGAGCATTAAACCTGCTGGAAGGAGGGTTCAAGTGAATTTTGTTCCTTCGCATATTCTGCAGCAATCAGTCCAATCCCAAAACACATGCTTACAGAGTTTCTGTGACTTCTAAATTTCAGATGATGCTCAGAGGTCTCCTACATAGGTACTTTATCACAAAATCAGCTTATGTTTCAATATGACTTGAAATAATCACATTCAGCAGCATAACATTAGACATCAGAGACAGCCTGAGGTATTGTCCTAGCAGCACGCCCTCAATATTTTTGGTACTGGCTGGGCATGTGTTCCCTTGAGCATCCAGGTGCCCCAGCAGGAGCGGGCGCAACTGGACAATGGTCTCCAATGAGACACGAAAGGATATTCAACCCTTCTCTCGAGAAAAAAATCAGGAACGTGGGCCTCTTTCCCCCAGATATTTTGCAGGGGGATGCTGACATGAGCCATGACCACAGAGTGTCAGCCCTCTCTGGGGCAGTCACCCGTGGAAGCAGAGCTGGAGATGAGAACAGGCTGCTCAAGCAGCTCTGTAATTGCATGCTAGTTAAATCGTAAGTCAGCAGCTCTACCATTAAACTGTAATAATATTACCGCGATGCAGAAAGCTCCATTCAGAGATGGAATTAAATAGTATGTTGCCAAACTGTTCACGTTGGCAAATAAATGAATTCTAGTTCAAATTCCTCTTCCCTTAATCATACCACAATATTACCACATGGTTAATTAGTGGCTTTTTAAATTAAAGGAAAAAAAAGTTATTTAATGGACAAGATAGCAGGCTTTTAGAAGTTATATATATGCAGCTAGCTATTTATTATATAGCTCTGATCTCCCATCCATATAAATTGCTGCTGCAGTTGCTACCCACTTTAAAAAGCTTTTAACGCAAGTTCTTTAGATCAACACAAAGAAAGCAACTTTGACAAGACGCTTCACTGTTTCCTTAGGTTGAAAAGTCCCACATACAAGATGCATAAAGCTTTTTTCTTTTTTATTTTTTTAAACAAACATAAATCACACATAGAAGATGAAAGGAGAAGGATGCTACAGAAAAACTAAAAACAACAAAAAAGGCATGTTAAGTAAAAGAGGCAGTCACCAAAGAACACTTATTTAAGGCGAACGCTATAAACATGACTGTACTGTTCAACTGGTGAGCTCAGAATCAGCTTTCACTTCAGCGAACTCCTAAGGCACTAACTCATTTTCGTACAGAGTATGCTTCTGGGTTTGGGTTTTTGCAGGGGGGCTGGATTTTCTCTGCTTTTGGCTTTTAAGGAGCAGGTGTTTGTTTTATTATTTAAATAACTGCTTGTTTGCGTGTGAAACATTTGAAATCTTGCTATTGAGACATGGTTCCATGTGAATGCATTTCTCTCTCTGCACTGCCAGGTAGTTACATTCAACTTTCAATAAGGAACTTTTGAGGAGGTTCTCAGTTTTTTTCCTGAAAGTGGATCCAGATAATTGGAAAAATTAAATACAATTTAACCAACATTTCAAAATGTTAGTTCAACTATATATATTTACAGATTTTCACTACAGCCAAAAAAGTTTGCTCACTAGACAAAAGATGTGTTGATATTTCTCCTCATTAAAAAAAAAAATTATACCAAGAACAAAAAAAAAATCACACCTTTAAAAAATTCCAGCAAAGAAAAACCCCAGTTCAAATCTACAGACTTTTAATAACAACAGAAACATTTTTGATTCCTACTAGATAATCTTTTTATGAGAGTACTAAATGAAGATGCTAAACATATCTATTAAAAAATGAATTAGATCATTTTAAGAGTCAATTTATTATTAAGAAATGATTTAATTATATAACATTGAGACGATAAGATGTAGCTTAAAATGTTCAGGGGAAATAATTAAAAACCTCAAGTGCAGGACCCATTATAACCAGTTTGAGCCACAACAAATAGAAAAATAGCCACATCAATATACCTAACAAAATCTCAACCATCATTTAGCCAAATAAGGCATCAACTTTATTTTCACTACAACATAGCAAAACACACGCTCTGGACAATTACTATCTGGAGGAAGGAAGATGGAGTGATAACATTAATTCATACTGCTGACAACTGAACTTGTAATTTGAAGTAGCGTTGCTTTGAGAAGATGGACATTTAAATAAAATTAAAATAAAATAATTGAGATTTAGAAGAGGTACCTGAAATATGTTATGAAGCTGACTATAACTCAAATGTATTTTGAAGACCCCTTAAACCATTTCCAATTATGCCTCGTGGAACTGCAGATCGCTACATTTAGTACTACCTTGCCATAAAGGTACAGCTCAGGAAAGATGTGAAAAATGAGCTGATATGGAAATACCATTATTGTTCTTTTCTTTAAAAATAGGGGATTAATACCTGTTAATTGTATTACTAAGCAGCACTAGAACAATAACAGGATTAACCAATCTCCAAAAGACAACATACCAAAGTCGTAATTAATGAAAAACTCCAATGGAATTACGTTGGGCAAATACTGAAGAGCAGCTTTAACCGTCATGCACCAGATCTCCCCCGCTTCCACCCAGGCATGCCCCCCAGCCCCACACGCCTGCACGGTCAGCGGGCATGGAGGAGGAGGAAGAGATCTTCAGGGAGTGCAAGTAACAGACACAGCCTCCCACCCTACAAACTGTGAATCTAGCAGAAAGTAATTGAGCTGAGGCTGAGTGTTGCTCCTCCACACTTTTAAGGACAAATCCCTTTTTAAGGACTAGTTCCAATGGCAACAGACAACAAAGACATTTCCAGGAGCGTGTTCTCATTACTGCCGTGCTTCAAGCGAGCCAGGAAAGTCACTGCTAACCTTGAGCCAACAGAGAGGAGAAAGTCTTGTAAGGGAAAAACCATCTTAGCAAAACAACCCAGAGGAAGCTCTCCCAACCCCTTTGCAGTCTGTCCCTCCAGGCCTCTCCTGCAAAAGTAAAAGTTCTGCTCTAAATAAGGAAATTCTCCTGAAATTGGTTAAATGCACAATTAGGTTCTCTCTAGAAGAAAGCAATTCTCAATGTACAAGTTAACTACAACGCCTTAAGCAACTCACCACATGGATTTCTTTATAGCAAAGAAAAAAAAAAGATCAATTTACTAAAACCATTCAGTGTCCTAGTGAACCTGCTCTGAAACAGATTAATTTTAGTAATTTGCAGGAAAACCTCCTTCTTAGATTAGGATCTGTTATTTTAGGTTTTATTTCTTATTTGTAAAAAAATGAGATTAACTTGCATTTTCACACATCTATCACACAACCATACATCCAGATTAAATGCTCTACTAATGCCCTGATCAAGTTTTCACTGCAAAATCTTCAAGTTTTGGTGAAACTTTACCAAACTATTATGAGCTGTCAGGATAGGTATTTTTAAAACTATTTTCTTAATTACACCTAGACGCATTTTGTAAGTAGGCTCACTTTGAAATGAGTAGCAGATTTGCCATGAATATGAGGAACATTTGCTTGCACACGTATTGTTCTTTGAACATTATACAATGAAAATGCTGCTGTGCAGAAAACAGAAGGTAATCGTAACTCACTAGCCATGGGGCAACGGACAGCCATCGAATAAACAAAATCTACATTAAAACATGGCACCGAGATTAAAATCTTGTATGGAGCAACCTTTCCACATCAACAGGTTCCCAGATAGTTGTGATTCAGAGGCATTAACAAGTATGTTTATAAAATGAGATCATCAAAAAGCTCTGCAAGTCTGAAGCAGCGTAACTGCTGAGGTGTGGCTGCAAGTCCAGAGCCCACAATGTGCGAGAGTGTTCCAACCCAGGCCAGCCAGCGCTCCCGCCCCGCTTGCCCATGGAGCACAGCCCGGAACAGGAAGGTGTGAATTTACAGTGTGGGACTTCATTGATACACCCTGTATAGCCATACCCACTGCACCCAACAGGGGACAGCCACAGGCCTGACTTCAGATGTTTAACTTTACGTACCTAAGTGAGGAGTCTCCTCACCAGCCCATCCCAAGACGTGCAGGCTGTCTCCCATATGGATATGGGCATACCCATACTCTAGAGAGCAATTAGAGTTATGCTATAAATAGAGTTATGTCATAATTAGAGTTATGTCATAAACAACCTGCTGGGGTATCTATGTCGTACTTTCAGCTATATAGAAATCCTCTGAGCCTCAATTAGGAGTCTAAAGATAGCAGCTCTGTACAACAGCATGAATATACTCTAATTTCACCCTCAACCTACGGAACACTTATTTCCCAAATAAATCAGAAAACGTCCCAAAATGCACCACCAGCTTTGCAGATCCTAAGGAACAGAAATCCATAACCCAGAGAGCTTTTTGCCTCAGCAGTCCTTAATGCTTTTCACAGACATCGATTAAACCTGAATACTCAAAAATAGAACTATTTCCTGAGAGGCTGAAATGACTGAAGTCACTACATGAAAGCTTTCAAATACTTACATAGTCTCCCAAAATATGGTAAAATCATCCAGCTACTGTATTACATGATATTGCACAACTGTGAAAAACACGCCAAATGGCTGTAATCCACACTTAACAATTTGGGAAGTTCTTGTCCGAACTGCTGCCAGTTTTAGATTATGTACACATGATCAGGAATTTGGTTTGCTTTTTCCTCCTTCCTGGTTAAAAAAAAAAGGTTGCATTTCATATTTCCAAACCACCACTACAGCAGCCACAAAGCTGTCACCTTATCTTTTGTAGCTAACCACTAATAAGAACAGAAACTTGTGAATCAAAAGGTCATTATGATAATGGATCATGAAATACCTTGAAATTTCAAAAAAGAAAGCAAAAACAAAACAAGCTACATAACTATAATGCTCTTTAACAAGTCCGTTTGTATTTTATTCTTGTAAAAAAATCCAAATATAAACATATAAAACAGCCAAGAAAGAGATATTGGTCTCTAGCATAACTTGGTGATAAATGGACATCTGTGGTAAATGCTGCTGTTTATAAACATGCTTTCCCAGGTTTTCTGCATTTGTTTCACCTCATTTGAACTACCAGAGCAATGCCAAACAAATCCCTTATTTGCATCAAAGTAAATGACACAACTCTGTCCTGGTCCTTGTCACTTCACACAGATCATGATCTTTATCACCTCTTATCACTTCACCATTCATTCTGTCAAACTGCAAATTAGGCTGCAACACTCATTGTACTGTCAAGATAACAAATTGCAACATCTGCCCTTCCTTCATGCCCAGGATCAGTGGAAGGACTGGCCATCTGCACCAGGCTTCAGACAATAAAGTATATGGAGACTTATTATTCTTTACCACAACAAGTTCAACATTAAAAGATTTCCTGTCTCATTTTGGAAAAGTTCAGCACTGCATCTTACTACATGTCAAGGATTATTTCAATAGTAACAAGTATTTCGATTATGCAGTAACATGTCACCTGCAAATTCAGTTTGAGGAGTGATCGGAACATTTCACTGAAAGTTTTTCCTGATCAAATAAATGCTCAGACACTGTGATGAAATCCTCAAGAGCCAACAGCCACGACTGCCTGCATATACCCCAGTCTCCACCAGTTATTTCACTGGTGTGAGGCATTAACAGAGCAAGAAGGAGTAGGCTCATCTCTCGGAACAATCCAGCCTTGTCCTGTGGTCCAACCCTGGGCAGGAGTGTCCAGCAGACACCAGACTTGGCTCATCCGTGTACTCCATCATACATTTCTCATGAGCAAGACAACAAAACTCTTTCATTATGCTGGCAGCACACTGAATTGGAGCTGTGTATCATCAAAACGTGAGCCTTTTACCCACACCTCCTCCTCAGACCGTATTCTACAGCTGAGCAAAATCAAAGCTCTCCCATCACAATGAAGAAAAAACCACCAAAACCCCCAAAGTCTCTGCTCTCTGCCTGCCACCAGTGCCTTCTCTCTCCACCACCACTGATGCCTCTTGTACCTGAAGAAAACCCAAAACTTAGAGAAAGTAGATTTTAAAGGATTTCTCCGCTTCTCCCCCCTTTTTTGTAAAGTTATGTTGCTGCCAAAAATATTACAAAAAAGTTTTGCATATCCACTGCCACTCATGGTGGGGGTAAGCCTGTCCTACAGTCTAGCAGACTTTCAAAAAAATTATGCCCTGGGAGGTTTCAAATTCCTCTAAGATCTTTCAGAAAATCAGATTAAGATTAATACACTTATTTGAATGCCTTCCTCATAAATGTACAGTTACATTTGCTGGGCATCTCATTCCTGTGTTACCACTTCTGCCAGTGGGACAGCCTTTCAAATTCCTTCAGCTCTGTTCACTACACTTAGAAAAGCAGTTTGCTAATGTTAATGATAATACTGTGCCACATAAGCTACTGAAACATATTCTCTACTATGGTTTCATTTGGGAGACAAGGGGGGGTAAAAATTCTGAAACAAGCTTAGGAATTTGCATCCAAAATCTGCTTCATTTAACACAGCCTCTCAAATCTGGGTTTCCTTTTAAAATAGTTTTCATATTTATTTATTTTAGGAGGAGCACTCAATTTACTTAGAACAAAGACATCTGTGTTGCTGTGCTTCTAAAACAAGGCTTGACTTATAAAATGTGATTAAAATTTCTAAGTGCTAAGAACTGCCCTTTGACTTTAAACTTTCTCATGCTTTTTTTTAAGATAGTCTGACACAAAGACTAGATTGTTAGAACGTTTTCTTTTGAAACCCTCTTATGTGTAAAGCACCATGGAGATCTTTTTTCAGATAGATGGCAAGAAGTGAAATTTTAAAAGAAAGAGAAGGACTTTAAGGAAAAAAATATATATATATATCAAAATGATTGGGTTTGGAGGTTTTCGGGATTTTTGTGGTTTTTGTTTTATTTTGGTTTTGTATCGACTAGGTGAAAATGGAAGTTAATCTCAGCAAGTCAACAGTTTTATCTCGAATCTACTTCAACTTCTGTAGTAATCACACAAATCTAAACATCTGGACCAATTTGAGATCACGCACTATTATTTGGAGGTAAACCATTACCAAGCTTAATACCCATGGTGAGGGCCAAACCCCAAACACTCTGAGCACCAGCATGTACTAACATGCACACAAACAGGATTATCATCTCAAAAAAAAGTGAAAAAAAAAATTCCGAAGCGGCCTCCAAATATTCTCAGTTGCAATTGCCTGGAAATGATACTGTTCTTCCACAGAACTTGTAGTGCAACACTGAAGAAATTCAGAGTTGTTAGGTTTGGGTCTGGCTTTTCCCCCACCCCCCACTCCTCTCCTTTCTGTCTCTGCATCTGAAAGACTTTCTATGCTTTAGAAAGCTTCAGTGCCTGAATGGATATAGTTAAGGTACGGGTCAAAATAAGACCATTTCATACCTATCCTTTTTGACTAACAAGATCACAGAGGCAATTTTTAATTCTCACTTTTAGGCTTTCACTTTCACTGGAAGACAGCACTAAGGACAATCAATATAATTTAAAAATAGAAAATCAGTTTGCTATGTATTGCTCAGGCTAGTCCTGTTCTACAGCAGTTGTTTCTGCTTTTATACTTTAGTATATTCCATCTATGTAGATTTCCCATCTCATATCCACACAGTGCCAGGTAATGTCTCCTACCTTCTCCACTCATTGTTGGAAATGAGTTTCTGTATCAGTAAATTGCTGTAATCCAAGATGCCCCTATACATCCCAGGAATGATAAATAAGTGGAAAAAAAACCACACACACACACACACCCCTGCCCCCAAACCACTAAACTTTTAGCACTCTGTTGTCCCTTCTGCATTCTTTCTCATCCCAATCCTACTCTCTTGATGCCTTTGTAAATCAACCAATTTCCAACACTGTCTTTGCAGAAAGCATCTCTGATGTGTGAACCCGCTAAGTTTTTGTCCGTCCCATACAGTATGAAATACATCAGCACAAAAGTACAGTAGTGCAAGTTTTAACTCACATACTCTAGACAGAATTGACCTTGGAAAAAACACGCAGTCAGCTCTGCTCAACATTCCCTGTCCCCCCTCTTCCCATACTAAAACTACAATAAACATCCCAACATATTCCTACCAAAATCATCTTACACGTTAGAGTAGCCCAATATCCAGTACCTTACTAGGTGTTCTTTTCAAGCCTGGATTTTCATCTGCAAAAATAATCTAAGAATGGGAAAACTCTCCCATGAACTTATCTCAGATCAGCAAGCCCCATCTCTCCCTTTCCCCTTTCTCCCAGTGAGGTGGTTCAATACAAGCCCCACCCTGGCAGCCAGACAATAAAGCTGCAAATAACTTATTCTGATCAAAGCCCCATCTGCTTGGCAGCAGCAATTCAACTGCACTTGTGGTTTTTGTATGGCTGCAGCTTCTGAATTGAATGATCCTTTCATTTAGATGGAAGTTTAAACAAAATATGGTAATTAGCATCAACCACTGTGGCTTTCATGGCTACTGTCTACAAAGACATCTCTAATAAAAGGACTTTCCTGCTTTTCCATCTAATTACACAACATTGTCGAACAATACAATTTAAATTTAAATCAGGCAGCTCTTTTTCTTTAAGTCAGTTAACAGACTTCCTGCCTTACACTACCTAGAGGATGGCAGAGGCTAAGATTAAAAAGAATTCCACCTCAAAACCATCTCACTGAATTTTGTTTCATCTTCCGCTGAGGAATATGGCTGAGGGTGGTAACATTCATCACTAATCTTGCTGGTATAAACCCACCTATCTATCTTTTCAAAGGAAAGCAGGATTTAGCTTTATACCAGGGTGAAAAATCAGACATTCTGTAGCACTGCAGTTTTATGACATAATAAAAGATGCCAGCGTGCAATGATAAATGTTTTTAATGAGACATCCACAATGCTGTAGTCAATAAAAATATTTATAGGCACAATAAAGCGATATAAACAAGATGAAAATTAGTTTATTTTAACCACTACCAGTTTTTTGTTTAGGTTCTATAATCCCTTGTTACAATAAAAATCAATAGCGGAAAATTCAATCTTACAAAAAGAAGAGTGTTTTTGTCAAATGATATTTTACAGACACACAATTGCTTACTGGGCTGGACGCAGCTGACCTCACGGAGAAGCCAACGTGGGCCTGAAGTAGCCCTTGGGCTGAAAGGGAAACCCCTGGGGTGTAACAGCAGGTGCTGCAGAAAAAAGCCAATGGCTCAGTGTCAAGCACTTAGTAAACATTAGCCCACAAAAACTGACTGAATGCAAAGACTTAATCTGGCCCCATCATTGCTGATAGGCAGGAATAAAATACTGTCCTAAAGCCTCTGGCTGGGGCAGGGATTTGGACACCTGAATTCCCTTAGGCTGCTCTGACAACTCCAATCTAAAGATTTATCCTAAAGCCTTTTCTTACCACCTTCTCTCTGCCAAACAAAACAAAACAAAAAGAGCAGACAGACAAAATATATCTGAAGGAGCCATGTATTTCAGTAGTATGAGTTATAATTTGAGGGAACAGTTTTACTGTGTATATAACAAGTCTGACATGTTTGTGAAACTCATTTTTAGAAATATAATTGGAAGAGAAAGCTCCAGACGGGTAAGTGGCATCCTCCATTAGTTCCAAAACAATGAGAGTAACACAAGGCACCAAAAGAGGAAAACTTTCTATTTAAGTCACATCGTCTACTGTACATTCCCCAAACAGCTAAATCCCAAACAGACTGGGAACTGGAGTACAGACAGACAGCATTCCTCACTTACATCCTGTTACAGAGCTGAACAGTAAAACAGAGCAAGTTAAAACAGAAACTGTGTTCAGTCCAACTCCACAGTCCCAGCTTTTGATCACCGTTCCAAGGAAGTGGTCCCCCACCCAGACACCTTGGGCAGACCAGCTTGGAAGCCCATCTTGTCCCACTCTGCAGTACAGCTACTCTCAGCAAGCAATTATTTCCTTCTCTTCTTAGCCTGAGCTATTATTGCCCCTGCTCCCCATCCCAAGAGCAGGAGGCTCCTCCTCCAGGTCTGTTGCCCAGGAAGACAGTGTGTGGACTTTTCTCACCTGACACTTAACGAGCAAGAGCAACTCATCTACCAACCCACCTAACCAGCAAGGAAACACAATGGAACAGAAGCACTCCCCTGCTTTCCAGGGAAAAAAACCTCAAAACAACAACAACAAAAACCCAAAACCATGTTCACACTTTTGGAGAGAAGTGGCAAAAATGGACACCGAAAATACTACTTGTCAGGCAACTGCTTGAGAGACATTCAGTTGTCCCCTAAGCAAGGAGAGCTTACAGCAGTCTTAAAACCTGCAGCAGACAAAAATAGGAATTCTTGCCATAAATTACTGCTACCTTCAGAATTATTTTGCCTGTGTCTTCTTGATAATATATCAAGGCCCATTTAGAAATAGTCAATACAAGATTCATGAATGATTAATAAGCTTTTATATTACGTGATACTGATGGTTATCTCCACGTTGGGGGAAAACATTTTACACAAGCTACAATATGACATCCGATACCCATAAGGCTCTGAAACAGCAGAGGCTTTTCAGTTCCCCTTTAAACATCTGGGAGAATTCTGTAATTTCTTTGTATCTGTTTCCCTCACATAACAGAACCTCCTGCATGGCACCTTTGTGTTTGACAGGGAGAACCTAGAGGTTTGCGTCTGGGTATAGTTTCCAAAGGTATGTTTTAAAGTTAACATTTTGTTTAACTTGTGATCCCAATACATCTTTGAATCAGAAAAAAAATCATTAAAAAGCAATCTCCTAAGGTTGTATTTCTTGGCAGGAACACTGCCAATATGGTGTCTTTAATTGTTGCAAGTAGAAAACTGCATTAACACGAAAATTGTGTCATGCACCTTACCAAAAAACGACCTTCTGCACAGAGGAAGGTATTTGCCAGTTGCGCAGCTACTGTCATGCCAGGATAAATCACAAGGGATTTCATTCTGTACAGCGATTTTGTTTGGTGTTTAACTCAAACCTTTCAGCAAAGGGTATTTGCTAAACTGACAGCATCACTTCTAAGCAAAACTGAAATATCCCCAAAAAAGGAAAACCACCCACACTGCTGTGGCCACAGCCATACAAGCTCATAGCTCCGGCACAAGCAGAAACACACACAGACACCATGCAACAGCTTCCACACACCCAGGGAGACCAACACATCCCTTGGGAGGGATTCCCAGAGTGAGACTGGTACCACTGGTCCTGCTCTAGCACAATCAACTCTATCTGTGCTGGTGCAGCAGCAGTGCCCACACATCCCAGCAGCTGCTGTTGGGCATCAGGGCTGTTGCTCCAACTGGACTGGGAAGTCTGGGAAATCAAGAACCACTTTTTCCTAGAGAGCTCTATCATTACCAGAGATAGGTATAAAATTTAATACAAATTCGCTAGTCATGTTGCTGTGTAACTGCCTTTTTAGTTTTTCTTTTTCTTTCTATCAGAACAGAACACCAAGCAAAGAAAATATTAATCTCCTCAGAACTTATCAGGCTGCTCCAACAAGCTCTGACAACAACTGCACCGGTAGCTTTGCAGAAAATGGCAGTGACGCAGCATGGAAGGGGGCAGCCAGTCTCCATCAGACTAAAAGCACTACAATTAGACACCTTCAGTTCCAGCAATGACAACCTTAACAAATGTCGCTTGATATTCCTATCATTATCAATGCAGATGAGTGACCCGTAGCGCTGATGGTGAAATTTTAAACACTAAAAAGGCATCAGATACGGATTGAATGGCACCATGTTAAAAATAAATATTTTCCTTCCATAAAAAAACAGAATGCCTTTTTGTACTTTAAAAGGCACAAAAAAATTAAATAGGAAAATGAAGGTGTGGAATGCAGATTTTTTTTTTTAATGGAAAGTGACCCTCAGAAAACAAGACACATATGGAGTTCACATTAGCAGGCTTGGGACTGAGTGAGTCCTGAAGACCTACAGGTAATCATTCTATAGTATTTGTCCTCTTGAAAACGCCTTCTGGAACCAACTGAGCATGCCAGCTGCTTAGCAACATCTCAGTTACCAGGTCTTGGTCTTCACATCATTGGGAAAAAGAGGCTCTGATCCTTAGGAAAGAGATTCTCGTGCAATCGAGTTTCTGGTGACAAGCCTCCAGGACAGATTTGTACCCACCATAGCCATGTGCATGTATTCAAGAGTCTTTCAAACAGAGAAAGCTGTACTTTACAATTAGTATTTTTGAAATGTGTTCCCCCCCACCTCAGATAAAGGTAACAGCCTATCTAATGTCAATCTCCTCCTGACAGCCCAACTATACCAGCCATCAATACACTCTCATCTACAACAGTCTGTGAGGTGACCCCGCAGAAATTTCAGGCAGCAGCTCTCACGGGAAAGGATGAACACATATGCTGTAATAGGACTGCACAGAAGATATTTGTCTAGGGTACCATGTTTATATGAAATGTAGTTGCAATTCTGCAAAGCCATTATTATGATTATTTTTTGTACACTTCTTGTATTTATGTTGATTATTCCAACCCTGCCTCCCATTTGTCTCTCTTATGTTACATCTTAGCAAGCTCAACCAGATGACCCGCAGAAGTTCCTTCCAACGTCAATTATTCTACGGTTCCATAAACTTTTAGACTGCACGTTCTCTGGCGAAAAAGCACGTTGTACAAAGACGAAACCAAAACCTATGTTTTATTTCACACTATAAAACCGATAGTGGGTATGGTTATGAATATGTAGAATTATTAGCGGAAATGTTAACAGGTTTCCAAATACGTCGATACACACACGAAAAGCCAGCTGCCACTTTCTAAGCAGAAAATCACTCTCAGACTCAGTTTGCCTTCGTTTGCATTAACATCTACATAGTTACAGCCCAGCAGGTCTCCTGTGCTTGTTCTAATGTTCGTATGAAGCTTGGCAGGCCAGAATGGATTAGCACAGGTAGGACGAATAGGCAGCATTTCAATTTGATCATGGGATGATAAATGTTTCTTGTAAAATGTCATTAAAACATCTTACAGGAAGATCTATTATCGATCCTAAAACATAAACATCACATTCTCAGCCACATCCAGCTCTAGCCAATGCCAGGGTCACATTATCATCTATAACACTCATCCGAAAGTGCATTACTGTGTGGTCTTCTCACCTTTGAAATGTCTAGCAACATTGGCAGAAAGATATTTCAGCAGTGAATTTAAAGGATTACTACAGTTTTTCCAGAACTGAAGTCACTCGCCTTTGGCCTGATGCCTTATAACAGAGTATAGGCATACAGTAATCCTTCAGAAAAGCACTGCCTGTCATGTCTTATTATTTAAATATTGAAAGGCAGATAAGTGTCCCACTTAAAAGAGACAGGGCTTAATCTGTAAACACTTCAAAGGGATCTCTAATGACTTGGTTTTAACTCATCTTTCTTCGTTTTAACTGCAGCTTTGATGTTCTCCCTAATCTTCACCTAACCCTCCGCTCAAGAACAGATAATCACAAGAGAGTTTTTGAGAATATAACATGTACAACTGACATATCAAATAAGTCCCAAGTAGGTTAGACCTGGCAATCTATTTTCTGTGAGGAGTAAATGAGGCCCCTGTGTACCACACATACTGCTGACATGCTCCTCACCTGTGGGAGCGAGGCCACATCAACACCCCAAGAGGAGAAAAGGAAGAAGTTGCCTGGTGTTGGGCCACACCTGGTGATGGCAATGTAACCTGCAGGCAAGGGAAGTGTTCCTAGATGCTACTGACAAATGTCGCACCCTCACCATTGTGACTTTGTGAACTTGTCCCATGCTGGTATTTGTGTTTCCTCGAGAACCTATCCATGTTACTCCCCTGAGAGATTTACATCAACAGTCTATGCACATAATGGGCATTTCTAGCAGACTAAGGGTTGGTTTGTTTGTTTTTAAGTGCAAAGGAAACCCCAAATAAGCTAGTTTTCATAATGTCATGGACATAAAAAGAGAAATACTTTTATTCCAAAGATATTCCTTATAACCTGATGCTACTGCAGTTCTATGTGGAATGGAAAATTAGCGATGGTTTCTTACTCTTCAGAGAAGCTACTCACCAGTGTAAATACATTTAATAAATGTTATTTCTACTCTGTAAAAACTAACACACATACGCTAAAACTCTAAGACTAAATACTAATAAGTAGTAGTACTATTAACTACTGATGACTAAGACTCTATATAACAGGATAATATTCTAAAACACTACCATAAAGTTTCTTCTTAAGGAAACAGATTTCATGTTTGTAACCAAGTGTGAGTTTCAGAGATGAAGGATTCAGTGGCTGAGTCGAAAGGGCAGAGCAAAAGACCAGCTGAACTGAGCTCCTGCTTTACCTCCGACAGTGATCTTTCAGTGAATCCTACATGTTCTTTAACTTCTGTGCGAGTGCTGACAATCCCAATTTCTCAAATGTTTAGAAAGCATAGGACTCCTTGCAGAGGCATTAACCAGTTTCTTTTTCTGCCACTTAGTCTTAAGCAGTTTTTTCAGACCGCAGAAATGTAAACACTTTCATAGTCTGCATGCAAACTGATATCAGTTACAGCCCAGATAAGAGCGTGAAACCTAGAGTAGCTACACAAGAGAAGATACCAAGCAAAGGATATCATTCCGCTGGTTAGTTCAGAAAGGCAAACATAGGATTTACCTCCGTGACAGCTCCGGCAGTAAAACAAATGGCATGCCAGCTCTGCACGGCACAATCAGAGTATGATTAAAAGCAGGTTACACAGCCACCTACACACTGAAAACATGCTGTTAGTAAAATGTTCTATATCAGCCAATCTCTGAGTATAGGATGGAAAATCTAAAAATAGTTTCAAAGCAGCGAGACATCCAAGTCAGTGCAAGAGTCATGTAATTCTTTTTTTCATTTGATGTTTCATGAATAACCAGTAAGCCCTATGTCAAGTCCCACAGCCTTGTAACAGTGGTGTTCTCCTACCATCTCCAGTGAGTGGATTATAATGCCTCCACTAACTAGAGCGGTCCCTTTTTTTGTTGCCCAGGAATTCAGATGGCTTTTGAAAGTAGTGGCAATAAATTAGCAAAACCTTAAACAAAAAAACCCAACTCAGTATTTAAGTAATATTTTTCTATCTAAAAATTGAATGAAAGAAACTCCCCTCCTTCTTGCAAGCAGAATGCACATCAAAACCTAGAAGACAAATTCTTGAAAGAGGTAAAGACCATTATTGATCATCTGCCCCATCTGCTATAGAAAAAAGAAATCTGTTGATGATAAGTAGGGTACAAAACATAGATTGTAATACTTATTAAGGCTCCGTGAAGCTGTACAAGCTCTTGCCTTCCCCCTCCACACCCCTGAATATGCAGCAGTATATGAAATATGGAGCGTTATGTTAACGCACCTGGAATACCAACTGCCCCACTCTTTGCTGACACGCTGGGTAAAATCTGTGCCACAGCAATGCAAAGGATTCTCATGTTAAATAGAAAAATCATCAGGAAAGAATTGTGTTACAAGATTTCTGCATTTTCACTTGTATGGTTTATTTCTGCAGTTTAAAAATAAACTATGATTCCAAAGTAGTTCAGGCTGTAAGTGAATGAAAGTAATACAGAGGAAAATTGATTGCATCATTTCCTTTTCTCTAACAATTTCTGTCTCTGATGCTGTACAGGCTACGTGAACTACAGTTCTCTCACAGAGATGCAAGTTATATAAGATCCCCATTGTCGTGGGTTAAGCAGAGCAGAGTTAATTTTTTTTTCCTTTTCCCTTCTCTTCATAAATAGCTAGCGAGAAGCTATGTTTTGGATTCCTGCTCAGGAGAGAATTGATAAGAGAAGAACAGAGAAGAACGTTTATAGTTATTGCTAGGATGTTGCTATTTGTTCTCAAGGACGAGATACATTCAGCCTCTCTCCTCTCAATAGACAGAGAGAGAGCCCGGCTTCTAGCTTGGGATTTGCTTTTAAGTCAAGATTGAGAAGCAGACTGACCAGTTATTCCATCCCATGCGCGTCATACCCAGTATTTAGGAGAAGACTCTTCGCGGAGAGCTGGCTTTCCACTTCCGGATTCGTCTCGTTTTGGGGAGCCTGCGTTTGCTCTCCCAAGGCCTTTCCCCCCCTCCCCCCACGGCCGCCGTTAGCTCTCGGCCCGGGACACTCGGTTATCTCCGTTCCGTTCCGTGAGTTTTGGCATCCTCCCTCTCCTGGAGGATCGTTAGCTGGTTTTTTTCCTGCTTCGGTCAGCTCTCGGGCTGGGACGCTTGGGCTGTTATCTCCGTTCCATGAGTGCCTCCGGGAGCGGTGCACCCCCTTTTCCCCCTTTTTCCCCCCCCTTTTCTGGGGGAATCGTCTGTGCGGTTTCTGGGGATTATTAGCTGGCAACAGGCCGAGCCTTTTCGGGGGGCCAGTATCATTGTCAACAGGCCGAGCCTTTTCGGGGAGGCAGTATCATTGTCAACAGGCCGAGCCTTCTCGGGGAGGCAGTATCATTGTCAACAGGCCGAGCCTTTTTCGGGGGGGGGGCAACATAATTGTGTATCACCTATTCTCTCCCTCCTTTGGGGCCATTGGCTGGGAGTGGGCTGGGCCTTTGGCCATCAGGTGGGGAGGGGCAGTATCACTGTGTATCACATTGCATC
>WKFP01015558.1:38168-82335 GCA_011057875.1 Pterocles orientalis | reverse complement strand
GGGGGAAAGGGGGTGCACCGCTCCCGGAGGCACTCACGGAACGGAGATAACAGCCCAAGCGTCCCAGCCCGAGAGCTGACCGAAGCAGGGAAAAAAAAACCAGCTAACGATCCTCCTGGAGAGGGAGGATGCCAAAACTCACGGAACGGAGATAAACGAGTGTCCCGGGCCGAGAGCTAACGGCGACCGTGGGGGGAGGGGGAGGAAAGGCCTTGGGAGAGCAAACGCAGGCTCCCCAAAGCGAGATGAATCCAGAAGTGGAAAACCAGCTCTCCTCGAAGAGCCTTCTCCTAAATACTGGGTATGACGTGCATGGGATGGAATAATTGGTCAGTCTGCTTCTCAATCTTGACTTAAAAGCAAATCCCAAGCTAGAAGGCGGGCTCTCTCTCTGTCTATTGAGAGGAGAGAGGCTGAATGTATCTCGTCCTTGAGAACAAATAGCAACATCCTAGCAATAACTATAAACGTTCTTCTCTGTTCTTCTCTTATCAATTCTCTCCTGAGCAGGAATTCAAAACATAGCTTCTTGCTAGCTATTTATGAACAGAAGGGAAAAGGAAAAAAAAAATTAACTCTGATCTGCTTAACCCACGACACTTCTAAATGACTTAAGAACTGTGCAGTTGGGGAATTGACATTTTAAAAGGTTATTGATTGTATAATTAACATAGATAATCAATAAAATTTAGTTAACATTTATGTAGACATTAAATAGAATATGAAATCTGACTGTAAACATCTGACAAATATTTCCACTAGGAATCCAATGACAGATTTAAAGAGAGATGCTTTCCTACAATCCTAAAACGTAATAAATTTGAGGAAAAACCTCTGCTAGACCTATTTAGTAAACTGATCTTTCTGCAAACTGTTTTTACCAACTAATAAATTCCTTAGACACCACCCAAAACAAGTACCAAGACAGCATCACAGCATGGATTTGTCATTAATCATGTTCATAAGTGACTGACTCCTCTCTAGAAAGGCCAGTTCCCAGATTGCTCAGAGCATGCCATTTAACTCCTCAGCAGTGTCACAAAACCAGCAAAAAAAAAAAAACATACTCAGCAGGTGTTAGTTATAGGTGTCGGGAATATTATAAAAAATGTCTTTCAGTCAGAATATGCTCATTTGAGAAGTGGAGGGAGGAGAAAGGGGAAAAATAATCTTTTTCTTGGAACACACCCATCTCAAAGAGGTTTTGTGGGAGAGACTCCTCATGGCTGGGCTCTGTTTTCCCAGCAGAGTAGCCAATAGGCGAGTGGTTGGAGATTGCAGATGTGAATCGAGCAGAAAATCTAACCAGTGGTTACTGGATATTTTGGACTATGTCATTTCTTTGCTGGTAAGTTTGGGTTTAAGTGCTTGAAAGGTCTGTTTCACTTCTGCAGCAGAATAGGAAACTCCACGTTTTGCAGAAGAGAATCTGGATTTCTAATTAGGCTGTAATTGCATTCTTTCCTTTCCTACCTCACCCAGGCTCTAGGTGGGCTGTTTCGCAGACCACCCAACTGTGGAACCTCACAGACTCACATTCCTTCCAGCACCTCTCCAGAGGCTTTCTGTGAAATAGCAAAGTTAATGCTTAAAGTATCAAGTGCTCATACACTCAGCTTCCTCTATTTTGAAGGAAGGTAAATGTATTCAGATCTTCCCTGTAATGAATGAGCTGAAGAGCAAGCTGAAAGGTGGAAAATGTGTTTGAGTAAAACAGCAACAGGCAACCCAAACATTCTGTGAGCACTAAGGAATCATGAGTTAATCATTAAAAGATTCATTTTTGTAGATGTTATCTGTAGATCTAATTAAACTAAGTAGCAGTGGAAATAAAGTGCCACCTGTCTGGTAATGGAGAGTCACTTTTGTACCTACTTCTTTCAGTATAATCCAAAGATTTCCCCAAAACAAGTTAAGCCCTGCAAACTTGTTCTGTGGTATTTATAAATCATTCATTTGAATAAGGCAATCTCAGCAGAACCAAAATAGCCACACTGAAGGGCAGGGCCGATTCTCAGTGAGCAGATGGATAGAGAACGTGCGCTTCTAAGATACCAGAAGAAGGGACCGTATTTGTATTTTTTTCAGTGGGACACATTGTTTCTTTAATAAAACCAAAACTTTAAAAACACAAAACCTACTTCAGCCATAAGAAACATGCAGGTAAGTGTATACATACACAGAAGTGAAATACAAAGAAAGCTCTAACCTCCGGGTAATTACTTTGCCACATGTCTGGACTGCCCAAAATTACTTTAAACAACTGTCGTAAAAACTAGAGATTTAAAAAAAAAAATCCATATGAATTCTCCAGATAAATGTCACTTTTTTCCTTTGAGCAAAGAAGCTTGTGAAGGGTTTACTGCTATCACAGCAACCAACTATCCAAGCACAATGATTCTGAAGAACCAAGTTCAATCTCCTGTTTAAAAAGATCTCATCCACACTGTAAAAAAAGAGATACGACACTGAGATAAACCAAGGCAGGAAGATGAAAAAGAACTTGTCAGCAGTGAAGTGATTCTCCAGTTACCGATGCTCTGTCGCTCTTGTAGCATTTCTGCCACTGGAAGGTGACTGCTAAAGGGGCAGATAGACCCCTGAGACTACAAGGTGACAGTTGCCCCAATCATTACAACAGAGTTTGAAAAAAGTTTCTCCAAAGCTACCAATACTAGTAGTGAATAAAATTTTGCTAACAAGTACTAACAACATGGACCAGGCCCAAAGAAGTAAAACACTCCAACTAAATCACTCTTAATCAATGATTTGCCTGCTTCCAGTGACTGTGTCCCAGAGGAAAATGGTGATTTTATCACAGAAAGCAGAAAACAGCATCAATGAGCAACAGAGACAGTCAGATTGGTCTGAATGAAGAGTGAATGGAAACATCTGTGTGTAAAAGCACCAGATGAAAGGACAGAAGAGGAGTCAGAACAGGAGGTGCTGATGACCTGACTGACAGCAATCAGACTGGTAAGCACTGGAGCATGTTTTCTGCATCAAGATCAGGTGAACTATGTAATTTCTCTTCCTCTTACACCAACAGAAGGCCATACTGCAGCCATAAAGTTACCACAGACCAGAGAAACAAAGAATATGGGCAGCATAAGATGCATGCAGGATAAAGGAAGCAAGACTGAGGCAAGCCTCACACCCTAACTGCTGACACCTAAAGGGTGACCTGATGGAAAGCAGCCTGCAGCTCTCCCACCTGGGAGTCCTGGTGGCCAGTTCACCGTGAGCCAGCAACATGCCTTGTGGCCAAAAAGGCCAGTGGTACCCTGGGCTGCATTGGGAAGAGCGTGATCCTCCCCATCTACTCAGCTCTGGTGAGGCCACATCTGGAGTAGTGTCCAGTTCTGGGCTCCCCAGTACAAAAGTGGCACGTCACTACTGGAGAGAGGCCAGTGGAGGGCTACAAAGACAATTTGGGGACTGGAGCATCTCTCATGAGGAAAAGCTCAGAGAGCTGGGCCTGTTCAGCCCAGAGAAGGGAAGACTGAGAGATCTTATCAATGTATACAAATATCTAAAGGGAGGGTGTCAAGAGGATGGGGCCAGACTATTTTCAGCGGTGCCTGGTGACAGGACAAGAGGCAACGAGTACAAACTGATATACAAGGAGGTCATCTGAATATGAGGAAAAACTACTTTATTGTGAGGGTGACAGAGAAAAAGGTTGCCCAGAGGGGTTGTGGAGTGTCCTCTAGAGATATTCAAAGCCCACTTAGATGTGATCCTGTGCAAAGTGCTCTAGATGGCCCTGCTTGATGGGGGGTTTGGACTGGATGATCTCCAGAGGTCCCTTCCAAACTCAACATTCTGTGATTCTGTGACATGAAAGACCTGTCCAAAACTCAGCTCATCACCACAATCCAAGTGAAACCCAAAAGATACAGCGAGGATTCAAAACCCAGCACTGTTATTCTGAGGGCTGCTCACAAGGATCCTGGCCAGACCCCTTGGGCACATGTGGTCTGGTGCTGATGTTCTCTCAATATCCTAAGAGGCTGAAAACAGACCACTTTTCCCAGGCATCGTGAGAAATTTTGTGTGGTTAGTTCATGAGCTCATGAACTAGTTTTTCTCTGGGTACATGTGATCACAAGAGCTTAACTTCCTTTGCCTCCACCCTCCTCAGAAAGTCCCTCTAAAAGTACAAGCAGATCATCACAAAAAAGTAACTGCTTTCCTAAAGTGTGTTTACCTTCTCGTGGTTCAAGCCCTATGGTTGATCCCCAGCACACAACAGTGGGTTATATGAAGGAAGTGAATGCTGCTTAGTTTTTCTGTAGCTATACTTCTTCATGCCTTCCAACAGATAACAAAGAGCTTTTTATCTCCTAGCAATTCAGATCACAAATACAAATTAATGTCAGTCATACATATAATTTTGGTATTTGTCAGCAGTTAAAAAACAAATAAAACAAAAAATGCTTCCCTATAGACAGAAAAACCTAAAGGAAAACACAAGATTCAACAGTAACACCATAAAAGAAAAATGCACCTTAACACTTAGTTAATAGTTCTGTACTCTTCTGACTCATTCAGTCCTAGTTATTGGGTCACCCTTCTCACTAAGTTATAATCCAATGCAAGTGAAAGATCTGGAGCCAGAGCAAAAATATTTTTCTCATCTCTGATAAAACTGGTTTTTATGCTATACGAGTTAAAGATCGTTTTGGGACATTTTCTCTAATTATTCACCCAAAGTGGTCCTTTATGTTTCAACCAGCATTATCCAGAAAATAATACCCTTTTATCCCTTTCCTCAAAACACACTTCTGCCCCAGGAAATTTAACTGCCTCTATCTAATCCCATGAAAGTCCTTTCTGAATCACTTGGGGATTGACCTCATGAATTTTTCATTGTTATTTCTTGGTGGGACTGTCAATCAGAGATGAAAAAGAGGAAAATAAAACAAAGTGAAGTGGTTTGCTAGAAACATAACCTCAGCCAGTGCCAAAATTACATCAGATGGCACAAAGAAGAATCACTTTGAAGAGGTAGCATAGAAAAAAAGTGTCTATTTTGTGTGCTTTTCTCTCTGTTTTCTAGGCTTAATAGCTTATTTCCTTTTTGTGTTTTTTTTTTTTTTCAGGCACACTCAGTGTTGCATTCTGTTTCCCAAATACCATCATGGGCACTTCACAGAAGTTTACAGCAAAAACCGACCATCAGTGGTGTTTTAATCAGCTTTCATCAAGTCATCCTCAAACCAAACACCTCAAGATTTTTTTATTCTTCACACTTCCATGTAGTTACATTCACAGCAGTGACAGCAATATGGAAGGTGTGGCTTAGATGCCACACGATGTCTGATCACTACTGACAGTGAAATGTGAGCACAAGGGATGTTCTCCCACAGTCAGTCAAAGCACAGACACTGTACATCAATCCCCCCACTAGGTACAGAAGCTTGGTATAAGCTAGATCTAGTATTATTTTGGGGTCCCAGCCACACATTAAGAGTAGAAGGGCTGATCTTTCCCAAAAGGAGAAATACTAAACACATCTAAAAGAAGCAGAGGCAATGTAGCAGTCATATGACTTTTGTCGACCTTTTCAGCTGGCCTTAAAATAATGTACTTCATAGGGAATAAGTTATTTCAAATTAAAGGCTTTAAAAAATAATCTTTTCACATAAGAAAGGAAAAAAAAAAAGGTCATGAAAGAAAAAAATCAAGAGAAGTGCTCACAACTGAGAAACAAGAAGTCAGAGCATGATTCTCACCCTGAAAGCTACAACTAAGTACAAGGCACAAATCTGACATCTCCAGTAAACACCAGCAACAACTGTAGTTTGAAGAACTGGATCTATTCTTCCGAGACACAGGAAGACAATTTTGATATAGGTGCTTTCTGTATTTCTGCTAATACAGTTCTACACCAGTAAGGCCTTCACATCTTTGCAGTGTAAAAATCAATCCAATCCAAGCTCAAAGATGCAAAGATGTCAAATATGGCTATATATTAGTAATAGCTTGTGTATTTTTAGAAATACAGGGATCTGAACTTTGTTTCATCCAATGTATACACTCCCTTTCCATACTATTGATATTTCATTATTTTAAATCCCAGTGTTGGGAATCCCCACACTGTTTGGGGATATTCACAGAGGAACATGAAACTAGTTTCCTTTTTTTTTTTTTTGGAATGCCCTTTGAGTTTGAGATTGTATGTATCTAAATATGTAACTCTAGTGTAAAAAGAAGAGACTTATGAGCTGGAAAGGAGGGCAGGTTTCCTCCAATATTACTCCCTGTGCAGCACGACATTTGTGCAAGTCAGAGGCCAAGCCTCCACGGAGCCTTCCCATCACCACTGCAGCTTCTCTGGGTCAAACCAGCACTAAGAAATGTACTTTTGTTTTCAACTGGTCATTTTTTGTTTGGATACTTGGTTTTGTGTTGTCTCCTGGAGAATTCCTTCTTTTCATGCTTTTTTTTTGTTTGTTTTCAGGGGACTAAGAAGTTGTCGAGCATGCACTGCAAACAAGCAAACTCACGAGCTGTAAACACTGCTCTCTGTGTTTTGTCACACATTCCCCAGTTTGTACTACCAAATGCACTGGTTTTCCCTACAGGAAAGTTTCAAACAGGATCTCTCAACTCTCCTTAGCTTAACTCTTCCAGTAGCAGCAGAATCAGGACAATTAAACAAAGGGTAAGTAGGAGCTTGATGTTCAATAATGATCAGCGACATGTAATGCCTAAAATACCATCAGGTACCTGAAGCCCTTTGAACAAACCTTACTTGTAGGTAAACTGAATTGATTTTAGTTTTTTCCTTTGGTAAATAAAAGCAATAAGCTAGGTAAAGAAAATCTGTTCACAACATGAATTTCATTTAGATGCTGTCCCTTTCAGAAGAATAATTTTTTTAAAAAATGGGGTGTGTGTGTATATATATATATATATATGATAAAGCTGCAGATTACATTTAGTTTGTTCTAACATAATTATCGCACTTTTCCAAGTCCTAGAGCAAAATGGGGAATAGGTGGGTTTGGGGTTTTTTTTTTTAAATGAAATTTTAAAATGAAGGTAAGAATCAATTGATTTAAAAACTCTGTGCCACTTGATAACAACATGAGGGAAGAAATGTATGCCTACAGTTTTTCTTGACAGTTGAAGTTTAAAGCTCAGTGAAATATCTCTGGACTTTCTTTGTTCAACTTAAATCACAAGCCAGACTTCAAAAAGAAGTAATACACCAATTATGTTAAATGGCAAAACAATTTGGGGAAGAGAAAGTCATCAGACCAACAGACAAAGGATTGAACAGAGCTCTAGTTAAGAGGGGGAAAAAAGGTCTGCATGAATAGAGCAGGATTATTTTCCAAGCAAGTCAAGAAGCGCTAGGCTTTGAGAGTTAGAAACAAACCTTTCTACACTAGTAAGGCCACATCTGTCCTAGTAAAGAGGTGCCCTTTCTTCAGCTTCACTTTGCTTCCTTTTATGTTCTGTAATCATTCTATCAGGCAACTCTCTCTTTCATCTTTGTTTTTGAGTTTGGTAATTCTTTCCTTACTGGTTGCACAGTTCACTATTGGAGGCAAACAAGGTACTGGTTTGTTATCAGCTGGCCTGTCTAGGAAGTAAAATGTGTCCAAGGTATAAGGACTCGAAATACTGCCTCCACCTGCATTTATGCCAAGAGATTACACGCAGCTATGAAAGTAATACAACATTTTACCACGAACAGTTCCCCTTTCCTCCCCTTTCAACATTTTGCTGTCTATTCATAACCCCAATTAATGTGTGCAATCTGTTAGCTTTCACACATTGAGATTCACTTTTTCAGTCCCCAGTTCACGCTGCCCCGTGTTGGTGTCCACACCAGACGTATGTGCAGCACAACACTGCTGCCCCTCTCTTGTTCTAGACCCCGTTGTGCCTGAGGCAGCAGGTTAGCAGATCTGCACCGGAGACCTGGTAAAGGAGAGATGAAATAAGAAAGGTAAAGGAGAGAAAAAAGCTGCTCGAAGACAGCAGCAATTCTGCCCTGCAGGATACCACTCATCACATGAGATTATTCTTGGTTGTACTTTTGCTCTTGCCTTCCACCAATCCACACTAACAGAAGCTCTGAAGGATTTAGTGGTTAGATGTACTATATAGCCACTGTATGGCAAGTGGTCTGTACACATCGAAATCCATCCTCATTCAGCATGTTTAACCCTAAATGAGACTAAAGGACAGTCTTTAAGAGTGCATATTAATGCATGTCTCCATACATCCTCTATCAATAAATGTTGCAGTGCATTCTACAAACAACCTTCAAATCCCCCTTCTATTAAAATTCTCCATTCTTTTACCTCAAACAGGCCTTTACAGACATTCACAGAAACAAACAGAAACAGCTTCGATGCATAAATGTAATTTTGCAGGCATATGCCAAAAATGTATACTTTAACATATTTATATGATGAATAAGGAGTCTCATGTTGTAATGTGCTGTCAAACAGCAACCAATTCTGAGCGAGGGGCTTCCACATCTGATTAAGCAAACAAGAAAGGATGAAGACAACTGGTCTTTAAGGCAGGAACAAGCAGAAAACCTCCCAAGAATGTACAGCAGCAGAGGGAAGAAAGTGCCTACTAGAAGTATCTTTTAAATAGGTACAATTTTAACTGCTCCTTCTACTGAACTGTCTCAGGCACAGCTCTGTTTTCTAAAATTTTTCTTTTCAGACCAAGTGTTTCATACCTTACATACATATTCCTGGCATATTAACAAAAAAAAAGGCTGGTTTTGCATGTTTGTCAGAGCAATTGGGTGACTTCTCACAATAATCACCCTAGAAGAGACCCAAGGGACCTCAGGAAGTCTCTAGTCCAAACTCCTGCTCAAAGCAGGGTCAGCTATGAGGTCAGATCAGGTTGTTCAAGGTTTACACAGTCGGGTCTTGAAACCCTCAAGGGATGCAGACTGCATAGTCTCTCTAAGCAACCTGTTCCACTGCCTCACTGTCTTCACATATTTAAAAAACAAAAAGGATATTATTCAATCTGAGCCTGTTTTGTTTCAATTTATGTCTGTTGTCTCTCACCCTTTCACAATGAAAGCCTGGCATCTCAGAAGTTTGACTGCTTAGTAAAACACGTGAGAGATTTCCAGGACACTTCTTCAATCAAGAAGAAGAACCATGAATAATACCGGCAGCATTTGTAAAAATACCTCAGAGTTCACTGTAAACTACATTTGCCTTACAGAAGGGCCAATTCCTCATTACTTCATGGTAAGAATAAACATTTTGGAAGAGTGAAAAATATTGAGGTAAAAAACAGGCAGAGTAAAGAGGTTTCAATTTCAAGGATAAAACAAAGCCGAGTATGTTGATCATGGAAATTTCAAGATCAAAATTAGGCAGCTTAACTGGTCGGTTGTGACATAAACCACAATTTTCCAATCACTGCCCAAGGCAAAAATGTCAGAGCTGAACTAAATTGCCTAGATTAGGATGTTTAACTTGACATGTTTATCCTAGCTGAGAGCCAAACAAATCTTTTCAACTGACTAGAGTTTTCTTCATCTATTTTATTTTTAAAAGAAGCTATAGAACTATGAGTAATTCTATAATAAGAAACAAGCATTTATATAAATGTCCATAAAATACAGTTGTTATTATATATCATTTATTATATATGCAAAACCTATCAGATTTCTCACCATTTGCAATGGTGGCCTGAGTGGGCAAAAGGTTTCATATTTAGCTATGGATAATTTATAACAGTCACCTTTAATATTCATAGGAAAATGTACTTTGGGTAATTAGAGATGATTCTGAATTCCTCATACAGCTTAGTAAAAGTCAATCCACTATGGTAAATATCAATGAATTCAGTTTGTGGGGATCAGCAGCCCTCTTTGCGGCTGTCCCAGCTAGAAAAGGATCAAGCCAGAGGGGGAAGAGACCAGAGAGAAACGGGCTTTCAGAAAGCTGAAGCTGGCACAGTGAACAAATGCCAGGTATGTCATTGCTTCAATACAAGGACATGCAGCCACAGGACAGCGTTCTAACACCCCATTTGAGCAGGAAGAGCAAATAGCTGTGCAAATGCAATTAGGCTTCATGCAGTACCTACAGAGCTAGTTTTGGGCTACTTTGACCATCCCCAATTTACACTGCAACACTGATACACCTTAAAAGCAATCAGTATCCTACCTTACACTCAGGGCAGAAGAAACTGCCTTTTGCCTTCAAAATTTACCTAATTTCAGTATTAGACAAGAGTCAGCAGGTACCTGGAAGGAAATGGAAAAAACAAGGATCCATTATCACATATCCCACGTGCATTACAAATTCTGCTGACACAAGTGTACGATGCATTCCAGTACGTGTGGATCAGTGAAATGAGAGTAAGGTGACTTCTGAGAGAAAAGATACCAGCCTTCTCAGGTGTAGCAACTTGGGCACTACTGGAGACTCTTCTCTCCAGTTCAGTCACGGAGGGGTGCAGCTCACATAAGGCTCCGTTACTGGAGCTCAATTTTTGGGGCTGTCTATCACTAAAATGCCCCATCCAGGACACACGAATGCACTTCTGTGAGAAGGACAGGAGAGGGGTTGAATGAGAAGAGCTGTCCTCATGTGCAAATGAGGAAAACAGCGAGTATTCTCCACCTCTTCTCACACATTTGATAGAGAGTTACTGGATCCCAGCACTATGTTCTCTACTGTCTCCTCTACAGAGACCCCTTATGTACAAGCCGGAGGCTACTGCTGAGCAGACAGATCAGGATTGAGCAGATGGAGCAGCCAGAATCTGCTGAAGGCCTAGAGGAGTCACACAGAGATGCTTTGCTTTAGAAGAACACATCCTACCATGCCACTAGGGTTTACAATTTGGGGATTAGAAAGTGCTTTTGGGGAAAATTACAATCAGAAATCAGGATTCTGCTTCCCTGATCTCATCTTGAAGATATTTTTACTGAAAGGCACAACCCATTTGCACCTACGTCTTTGGACCAAAAAGAAAAAAAAAATCTTTTTTATGTTTAGCTAGTAGAGCTTCACATTATTTACCTCTGTATCAAATTGTATCCTTTACATCAAACAATGAGTTCTGTTACCAAATTTGTGTTTCTAGTAATATCTAAAATACTAACCACTAAATGTCCATTGCTCAATGTCCTAGACCTGCTAGAATAAGAAAGACTAAGTGCATCAAATTGGACTGTATATTACATGTGTTCTATTTTGAGCTTGACATCATTCATCCTGCTGTTTCAATTTAATTATATTTAGCCTTCAATCCATCCCCAGCAGCCCTAATATTTCACATTTTGTTAGTTTGTCTGCTTTGCTCTGACTAGCGAGTTACAAAAATAACTACACTTCAAAACATCGCTTCAGAAAATTAACCCTAAAGCGGTGTTCACAACCCATCAACACTTCTACACCAAAGGAAAAATATCACGAGTGCCCAGTTGACAACAGCAGTTGCTGAAAGCAACAACAGAAAAAAAAAGTGAAAACTCAGGAAAACACACATATAGATTTCAGTTCTGAACTGTTTAATAGCCTAGAATACCAATTTGACAGCACATACTGTAGTTACTTTTTTTAATAGAAAGCTTTACGCATCTGAATCTAGGTTATAAAAAACTCTTTTCAGACGGTATTTCTTCTGCCAGATCTTAGGTAAGAGATGATACTTTTCCTTCAGTATTTTCAGAAAATCAGTTGGAAGTAGTCTTTTAATTGTAAATGTATTTCATAGATATTTTTAAGAAAATGTTTTAAAGACATGTAAATTATCCTCACTGAACAATAATCTTTTTGCTGCTTAAGACTTTTGGAGATTAAATTATAAATGCTCCAAAAACTACTTTGTAATTTGGAGGGAAAAACATAAAGCTAAAATTGCATTAATTTTCCTTGGATCATGGACTAATGCATCAAGCTGATGTAGTTTGTGCAGGTAGCTTACATGTGATTACATCTCTGTGGTACAAACAACTCATTTGATACCTATACTTCCTCAAAATCTGTTTTTTTGCAAGCATTCACTAACCTAACTTATTTTCCATGTAAAAAAACCTTTCAATGGATACACCTATTTCTTCTAAACAGTATTACCTAAAAGGTTTCATATTAATAATTTGCATACAATCAACTGTCCCAGGACTGGGCATCAGATCATCAGAAGGCTCCAGCAAGTAAAAACATCTCCAAAATTCCATTTTGCACTGGCCACCCTTGGTGGTTGCTCTAACGTTACTTTGTGAGCCACAGCAGGACTTCCCTAAGGTGAGGCTTTAGCCCGAGTCCCAGTTGCACCACACCACTTTGGAGAAGAGTTCTAGGGCTTGTTAGGAACAAATGACGCTTCAACCTTCCTCACTGGCATGTAGTATTTATCTAGCAAATGGAAATCCTACCGCTTAGGAGAGAATCTAAATTCTTTCCTGAATTCAAATGATCAGCCTGAACATAAAATACAAAGTTCAGCACTCCAACTAGCAAAAATTATTGCTGCTTTTTTGTGGTTGTTTTTAAACACAAGTTTCTTATTCTTTCCCAAATCTATCAACAAATACAAAAGGATGCCACTATAAATTGTACAGGACTCAACATTACACTAGTGGAAGTGACATTTCTGGTTTGTTTTTCCAGTCTAACATGAAAATCCTTTTCATCCACTCCTGCTAAGATGATGTTTAGCAGCATTAGGATCATAGGACAGCAAGTCTCACTTCAGCTCCTACTTTCACATAGGATCTAATGTCTTATGGCACAAATTTTTCTATTGTTCATTATTTCTTCAAAATATTTCTTTGAAAGTGACAAAGTTGTCTTTGATGTAGGGCAAGAAGACGACTTATCAGAATCACCTTTCACACAAAAGTTAGGCCGGCTCAAGGCACCAACAGGAATGACTTTGTGTGGATAAGCATATTTCAAAGGTAATCAGTAGGAAACAGCATCTCATGGTTATGTTTGGGATGTGTAAAAAGTGGAACTTAACAAATTGCTAGTGCAGTTGAGCTCTAACCTGCTATATTTCCCTCAAATCCAGATTTATCGTTGCCTCCTATTGCTAAGTTCAGCTCAGCATCTTGCCCCAAGGTGTTGAATGACACACCCTCAGGGTCCTGCTGGAAAAGAATAAAAGCTTTTTCTCTCAGCTAACCAATAAAGAGCAAGTCAATAGCACTCCAGGAACACCTATTAAAGCCTAACAGAGTCTAATAAAAACAGTTACTTAAATATTAAAGCCATTTCATTGCTAGTGGCTGGAACATGAGAGAGCAGGCATTTCAACTTGTTCAAGACTTATCAAAGTTTAAAAACAAAATTTGTGCTATTTATAGGCACAAGCATAGAAACACTGCTCTTGCTAGCCCATTTTATTGCTAACTTCAAAGAAAATTAATCTTTAAACCAATTATTTCTTCAATCCTGCAATTGAAGCTGGTGGCTGAGCCCCTACATCAGCGCTGCTGGAACCAGCCACTTAAAGGACAGCCAGCCCAAAACAAAGTATGGGCAGTCAGAACCACTAGCATCAACTACAGGGTCAGAGTTTATAAATTCTTTCAGGGTGTTAAAAACATCAGAGGAACACCATTTGTGTTTAGACAGATGTAAAGGCACAACAGATTATAGATTCACAAGGCTTAACAGAAACAAAGGGTGGAAAGGGAAGCAAAAGGAAATGGGTACAAATACGAGACCTTAAACTTCTCACCACTGAATTCAAGATAAAAAACTAAAACCATTCCTAAAATAAACTTGTCCCAAGTCCATAACTACACTAAAACTTTAAGATATTTATTTTCCTCTAAATTGAATTCTAACATTGACCACTAAAGCTACGGTTCATTTCATCCTTTCCACCCCTCCTGTTGCACACCATTTACATCCTAAAACCAAGCAGCATATATTGCTTCAGGCCAGAGACAGTTTTTGTTGTGAAAGGCTCAAGCTTCACTGCAACAGCTGTGGTTGGAGAAGAAAAAAACACTTATTGTGCTGGGAATTTTGGCAGTCCCCAGGTATAAACCTGCCACATATAACTACATTTTGGGCTGCCTGCGAGTGTCCGCAGTGCCTGCTCTCTTCCCTTTCTCTGCTCACCTGTCAGAAATATTCCACACTCAATCAAGGTTTGCAAGTTGATCTTCTTCACATTTTAGTTATTCATATGAGTGCATAGTCAAAAGCATTCAAGTGTAGGTTCTACTTTATTTCATTCCAATCTGGGAAGATTTTTGCTTTTTATTTCAAAGATGATTACACCTCTTATATTTACACTTGTTCATCTAGCTCTTTAAGCCATTTATGGATGTATTTGAGTGCACCCTTGTTCAGCAAGTTCCTTAAACACGGTCTGTCTTTTGCTGACTGGGGAAGCAGTGCTAATTAACAGCTTTGTATCTCCTTTGATGAAATCCTTTTCATAACATCACATTAGGGAAATTATTAACACCCACAAATATACATCTGGGCTACTTTTTGTAAGTAACTTAACATGTCTAAGACATGTGTATGTATGATCTAAGTATCATAAACTGATTCTGCATTAATCCCTGTCTTTCCTCAACTAACATTCTCCTACAGCCACACAGCAATTTTTATCACATCTAACATTTAGGCACAACACACTTCCATGGCAGATTCACCCTCTTCTGTTCAATATACAGTGGATTTCTATAGCAATATTGGCTACAAACAATAAGCTTTTTATGTTAAAAAAAAAAGTTATAGACAGAGGTAAGTGCAAGTTTGGATAGCGTGCAGGACAGCATCAGGCTAACATCAGAATTCCTCAGAGCAGCCCCAGAGAACACGTACCATGGACACCAGTAACACTGTGAGAGCCTACAGGAGAAGCACATCAGTAACACACACGCTGAGAGGCAGATGGTGGTCTTGACACTACTCCGAGAAATTCACACCATCCAGCATGAGTACACACCAGGAATTTTCTCACACAGATGGGAATGCTCCATCTCTTTCCAATAACCAAGTTAAGGCATACACCACTGAGAAGCACGAGCTACTGGAACACCGTGCCGGTTCAAAGAGGGGGACTGAGTGCAATCCCAGTACACACCACAGTGACTAACCTCATTTAAAAAACAGCTAAGTGTTGATCAAATGGTAAAAATCTTAAATATATCTTCAAAATTTTTTGCTATGTAACAAATAATTGAAACTTTCATGTATTCTAAGAATCTTCCTCCACAAACACAGATGTAAGAAACATGCAAATAAAAGCCCAAGAGTGTGACAGCAATGTCCATCTGCCAAGGGCACGGCACTCATCATAGATTATCCAGTTGTCTTCTGCAGGCAAACAGTAATTGGGTGGCCAAAGAAAGAGAACAGATCAAAACGAGCTATTACACAGCACTGAAAAACAGCAGCTTTGCCCTTTCAGCATCCTGAGCAGCAACTTGCTGTAGCTCAACTAAGGAATCATAAAATGGGGCCACCCATCTCATTTACTCTCTTCTACCCAACGGAGATCAACTACCTCATGCAATTCCTCTTACATTTTCCTCTTAATGATTTGTACAGAGACTACTGAAATACTACTGTAAGCTAATATACCATAGGATTTTACTATTAAACAAAGCATGGTAGTTTTTTTTATAAAAAGCCAAAAGGTCACCTTGATAGTGTAACTAAATTTAATTCCGAGTTTAAGTTCTCATCATTGGTTTCTCTTTCTCCTTAAAGACTTTTCCCTAGTAAGTTTATTTTGAATAATTCATTTTAAAGTGTACGACAATCTAAAACTCTCACTAAATGCAGCCTTATGGCTACTTATAAACTGGTTTAGCCTCTCTGGTTTCTTAATTGGTACCAGACAGAAGTAATTAAAACTAAAATAAACACTTTTGTTTGACTTTGCCATCCCTGCAGTAGTCCCTAAGGCTCAAAGAACCCTGTAAAACAGCGTATGTATGAAATGTTTCAAAGACTGCTTCACATTGCATCATCATGGATTTGCAGCACATCTCCTGTCAGCACTACATGCCAACAGATACACAGCACAGTGCCCTGACCACACTGAGCCTGCCTGCTCACCATGCCTAGTTTGGGAAGACACCGGTGCTTCTTTCCTGACCGCTACAGAGTCAGATCCCAGCACTGTGCAGATAACAAAATTATTCTTTAGCTTGGGGGGTACAGTCTTTAGGAGTTCAAACTAGTCAGTAGTTTCTTCACCTGTTTCTAGGCAGGTACCAAAAAAGGAGGCACTGAACTCTGGTTGCACAGCCAGAAAGTTTAGCCCAGCTTTTTCCTCCCCACCTGGTTAGAAACCAAAGTGCTGCCAGCTCCTAGTAACGGCAGGGGTCTCACAAGATTAAGTGCCTTTCTTGAAGGGTGTGCTGCACAGCAAAGCACCTACATGACAATCCCAGCTTTTAAGGTAGAGCCTCTAGTTCTCGTGACTGCCAAGATATGCTTTAAAAGTCATAATGGCTCATACAGTAGAGGGCAGTGAAAAATAACAGTTTGTCACGATTTTTAGGTGAGCCTCATGTTCTTTGGTAATTTCAGCTGTGATAGTGTCAAGTTTAACAGGTTCCAAGTGTGCAAATCGCCTTCCTCTGCATACCCTGTCTATAAATGCATTAAGTAAGGTACTTCTAATTATTTTAACAGTAGGATACACCTGGCATGAAGAATTTCTTCAGTACTACTTCAGAATCAGTACTTAAAACGTATTCTTCACTTTGCAGCAGAGCTGGAAGACAAATAAATCTGAGCATGCTGTCCACTCAAAATATGCACTTCACAGCTCAACCTGCCAGCTCCTTTCTCCTGAGTCAGCAGGGAACTGAAGGAGACAAGACAGCTCCCCCCTGATAGCTTCAAGAGGTTAACTTGCCTAATTTGATATCCTACCAGTTCACAAGAATTGAGCAGAGAAAGTAGAGGGCTGGCAGGAGATCAACACTTTCTAATTTAAATGCTAACATTTCCAGGCTTTTTAACCCCCATTTTAGCAAGCTGATGGATTTGTTTGTTCCTTTTCACGCTGTCAGTGGATCTTTTTAGAACCAACCCCTTTGACATTGGGATAAAGGTGAGTGTGTGCATCAAGCAGTTTGAACATGTTGCCTAAGGAACAGAAAGCCAAATGCAAAACAATTCAAGAAAGACCTGGAGAAGAAACTTTGGAAAAGAAGCATGGGGTATATCTCAAGATCAGTGCTTTCCTCTAAAGGGGAATGCAACATCTAAACTGCAGAAGAAAAGGGTCTGTTTTGTATGGTGCTTATTTTTCTACAGAGAAAAAAAATGAAGCTTCGTAACAATAAAAAACATTTTTATGAACTGTCATGCTGTTCTGATCACATAAAAAAATTACATGCAAACAGGGACACTTATTAGCATAATCCTAGAAGCTATCTAAATGTGATAAACCATTACATTTGTTTACTAGTTATAAGGGGACATCATATAGTGATTGCACACACGGTATTCATAGGAACATTTCATTCATTTCTTCGGATACCAATGGCAGACTTTAAGTATGTTTAATTTGCAATGGAAAAAGGACAATCTAAACCCAAATCGAAGGAGCCTTCCATTTTCAAAGTTAAAAAAAAAAAGATAAATAAAATCTCTGTTGGAATAGTGTTGATGATCTAGAAACAGAGAACACCAGAAAGCAGTTAACTACCCAGTTCAGACTACATTTAATACACTTTTCATTACATTAACCATTATTTTGCCATTTATTTCCTAATAGCCTTTCCTTAAATCCACCCAAAGTGACTGGAAGTTTCAAAGAGCAAAGAAGCAGGAATGGAGACTTGAGCATTTGGATCACAGCCAGAAAAAGCAAAGCTGCTGCCATATGTTAAATGCATAGGTACATGTCACTTCAGTAGTTACTTCAAACTTCCCCAGTGCCTGCAATTTCACTTTAAAAAGTGTGGGATGATATGAAAAGACATTTTAATATCAGTTTCAGTAATTTTGTAATATCTGAGCAATGATTTTGCAGCAAATGACTCCACTCATAAGTGATGTACATAAATTTATTTATGCTTATATAAAAAAGCAAATCAATAGAAACTCATCAATATAAACTTAAAAATAAAAACAACACTCTGCTATAGGATAAAAAAGGAGGGCAGGAAAGTGAAGAGAACAAACAAGGGGAAAGAAAATCGGCAATTAAAAAACCACTGGAGAAGTCAGTAAAATGCACTAAGCCTTCAGAAGGGGGGAAAAAAGCAGAAGTGCCCAAAGCTTTATATATTCTAAACACTTTTGATACCAATTTACATAAGGAACTTCGAAGGTAGTGACAAAATAGTGGGTTATTGATGGGAAACAGAGGTGTGGGAGTATACTGGACTGAAAACTGACAAAAAAAGATCTCTGGCTATTCCTAGACTGTTTGGACAACATATAACCAAGCAACTTTCCATCAGCCCGGAAGGGGAAAAAAGCCATGTCAGGGAAAACAGGAAAAAAACCCAGGCATATGCTTGATAGCTACTATGTTAAGCTCCAAATAATACCACTGGGTAATCCTTTCACTAAAAGCAAATTAAGAAGTACTGTAGGCACTAGGTTACTTAAGAAAGACAATTCTGATTCCAGTAACTGTTGAATAAGGGCTTAGTTCTCTCCACTCAAAAAGTCCAACGAAAAAGAAATACTGAAGATTTAATGAGGACATACATTATTGTTCATCTCCTGTTCTGCTGACATACCAATCCTCTACAAAATCTCAAATCATTAACAAATAGGAAAAACAAATTACAAGAAGTTCACCCAAAGGTCAGCAGGCTGCACCCAACCAAAGATGCAGAGCCAGTAAGAAAGTCTTCAATGGAACCATATTCTGTGAAGGGATACTGGCTTAGCATAGGCAGAGTGCTTTGGGAAAAATGCACCAATTGTGGCAAGAAAAACCTGTCAGGTACGACAATGAAAGGACAAAACTTCCGAGAACATGAAAATATTTCAGCATTCCATGAAGGAAATGTGACAATGTTTCATTTTAAGTAATGCAATATTAATTTAGTATTACATTATGCTAGTACGGTTATCAAAAGGAAAACATTTTGATCAGGGACATTTCTCTCACTCATGGAGAATTTGAAAACGAATCAACAGGGATCTTAAGCAAAAAGGAGAGGAATACCGAAGGCTTAAACTCCTCACAAAATACATCAGAACATGTGGTGCACTGCAGATAATATGGCTGATCTTCCCATCAAACTAGAACTGCTCTAGAAACACAGTATACCACTACTATAACTGTTTCTTTGTAGATTTTTTTTAAGGGGGAGTGAACTTCTCAAATATTCTAAGTCAGCAGTATATTTCCAAATATTTAGGATAAAATCGACCCACGCTAACCCACATTACTACTCTTGTTCCATGAAGACATGATACTCATTGGAAAAGCCCTTGCTACGGCTATGTGGATTTCATTATGGTGCTCCAAATACACTTTGGATTTTGCATGCTAAGTGATTCCTAACGACCTAACACAATTAATTCAACATAAAGACATCCAAAGTTTTTTAATTCCAAAACAATATTACCTGAAGCACATACACAACAAACAGGGAGTAAGAAATTCAGTTACTATTTCAGTATATCATTCACATTCACCCAGCTGTAACAGCATGAGGTTATGGAAGGAATGTGAAAACTAGTTCACTAAAGTTGCATATATTCACCTAAGATTTGAAAATAATTAGTGATAATTTTCAATAAAATTGTTATCATTAATATGTCTCATGTACTATAGAATTAATAAATAACTTGATGAATGTCATTCATATTGTTAAGGACCAGAGGATGAAGCTGTAGTGGTTTCTCTGATTAACAGTTGGAATTTGGTTGCAGTGAAAGGGTGAATACACCTTAGCTGGCTTTTAGGTTGTGACAGGCAGCAACTAGCCCCAACAGAAGAGAGTTCAGCATGGATTTCCTGTCAGGCCTACAAGGACTCACATGGCTTGTGGATGACCATATTTTGGAATGTGGATGTGCTTTGTTACGAAATAACTCTTTTACAAGATCTCACTTCTCACCAGCAAGCCACTCCGACCTGAATGAATTCTTACTTCAACCATGCCTCTCCATCACCTCTTATCCTCTATTCAACTTACTTGTCCTAGCAGCCATTTCCAACCATTACTCCTCTCCCCCTTTCTCATGCTGTTTCTCACAGAGCAAAAAGTTCAGCATGAAGCAAGAGTAGACTTGCAGACAACTAATGGACAATAGAGCAATGTATTGCCATTGCAAATATTTCTGTATCAACTCCTACTGGTGACAAATCTGAGAGTTCGCAAATGGAAAAAAGAACATTCACGTTCTCTGGGATTTTCCGAGAGCTGAAAGATTCATCTGCAAGGAAAAGGAAGACAAAGTGAACTGTAAACGATGCATTAACAGCCACAAGTTCTGTTACTGGTGACCAGAATTTAGGATCATAAAAACACAATTCCATGGAACACAAAAACACAATTCCATGGAACACTTTCCATCAAGAAAAACAATATGAAATTCAAGAAGTTACAGAAACTCTATTGACTGGAACATGGCTTTTTTTGTTCTGTATCAAATCCAGAAGGATGACAGGCCATTTCTATCAGTCTTTTTTAGGCATGAGGACCAGAACTGAAAGTTATTTTCAGTTAATTTTGTACAGCTGTTTGTAGACAAGTGCAGGAATTCTGGAATTGCAGGGAAAAAACCTGACTGGCTGCTTTGTGCCTCTGGTGAGAGAGCTACAACGTGACTCGAGACTGAAAACAGGAGGAAATGGTGTTTTGTTTCCCCAGAATCAATCACTATGGATTGCCTGACAAAATTCTCTGGCACTGGAACAGAAGACAATAAAACAGATCTATTAACAAGCCTGGGAAGCACAGCTGGGGTATACCATTTTCCTCATGGAGGGAAAAAGTTTTCCAAACCCTTTTCCTATAAGGTGTGAGAGGTTCACAGCACATCACAGACCTTAAAAAAAAAAAAAAAAAAAAAAAAAGAGTAAGAAAAAAACCAAAAATTATGTAGAGAATACAGAAAGAGAGAAGACTTTATATTAATTACTTTTGATTGGTAGGAAGGGAAAAACAAAGACCTCACGTACATGCTAGACTGCCACCAGAACCAGACAAAACCAATACATTTGAAATAGTGGTATCATAGCTTTTGCAGGAACTTATAAAGATTTTATTTAATCTAGGTAGCATGTCAGTAAAATAGGAGGTCGAAACTGTAACAGTAAAAACAAATGAAAAGATGCACCTGGACCTGCCAGGAGACAGAGAACAGAAGCACCTCCAGTTCTGCTGGTGTGGGCTCGTGGAGCTTCCCCATAATCAGTACCATGGGAGCACAGCAGGCATTCATAAAGTCAGTCTCCCCTTCCCTCTGTTGCAGGCAATGTACGCTGAGCTGCGTGCTACAGAAACGCTGCCTGGCCTGCAATTCCCCACCCGCTGGGGATGAACATGCTTTGCAGGGCCATCTACACAAGACAGCGACCTTTCCCAGAGAAAACTTCCCTGGGAAGTAAAAAACTTCACTGAGAAACACAAAACTAGAGCAGGCAGAGATACATAAAATACAAAAAAGGAATTACTAATAAAAGAATATTTAGTAACACACATTGACAACATCCAGAGATAGTGGCAGACCTGGGAGGCTAAGCCAGTTTCTTTTCCTAGGATGTTTTGAAGACTCATGAATTGGGGGCATGTACAACGGTATGGACATGCAAAGTATTATGTAAAGGCATAAAATCATTATTAACCAGCTAAGAATGTGTGCATTACATTAAAGTTCCATCATCCTGTGTGCATTCACTGTTTCCATTATCCTGTGTGCACCGAAATGTACGATTACATTAATCTTCAGTGGTGTAATTACTCCTGGTTGTAATCAGTAACAGCTGTGACATTCAGACTGGAGTTCTATAAGCAATAAACTTCTCCCAGAATTTAATAAGCAGAGTCTTTTTGTAGTTTTATGTTGTGTTTGTGAAACTGTTAAGGAAACTTCATGTGTTGGAATACCACCTCTCCTCCATCTCCAGTACCTCTATTTACAGAATGTTTCACAATTGCCGTTTTCTGCACAGTCCCAGCTTTTCCCCAGTGACTTTCCGAAGTCTCTCTATAGGTGCAGCGAGCAGCCTACAAGCTGCAAACAGCAGAAGCCAAGCCTACTCTCGCAGCCCTTCTGACTACAAGGCTGAAAATTCAGCCTTCCCACTGAATGTGCAGACAACCTGAAACTAAAATATTCATAAAGAAACCATTTATTTAAATTCAAGTGTTGATTTTGAAGCTCAGAGGACAATTGTTCAAATGTAATTTCATAATTACACAGTATAAGCAAAACCTTTCAATTAACTAGATTATTCCGGAGTTCCAGCTATCTTCCACGTGACAGATCCACTGAACCCTATTCTACTGCCAAAACACCTTTTCTTTCCTCTGACAATTTCTGGAAGAAGCCTCTATAGTTTCAGTATACTTTAAAAAAATAATTCAGTACAGCACATACCTGTTTACTTTCTGATTCAAAATAAAAATTCTTTTGATTACATTTATTTCATTTTCCATTTGAGAGAGAAAATAAATAGCCTTTTAAAAAATTTAATTACCTGAAGCTGCTGGCAAAAAACTAAAATAAATTACAAAATCCCTCTACATGCTGCATTTGATTGTCAGAATCTATGCTATGTTAAAGTTGAACTTTACAGAGGGATATACAAAACAATATAAATATTACATTTATATTTAAAAAAATAGGTCAAAAATGTTTGTCAAGTATAGCCTGACAGTGGAATAATGTAAATGCATGTCAGCTGTAATAACTGTCATAAAAATACACTAAATACTGCTTAAGACTGTAAAATGTGCAACATAATTCCACATCTTTTTCACCAGTTAACAAATTTAACTCAAAATCTAATTATCGTATTGGGAGGTGGGGGGAGGCAGAAGGCAGTGAAATTCAGACATATCTGTGCCTTTGTTGTCTTTTTTTGTTTTCAATAGGAAGTCTTGAGATTTAAAAAAATATATATATTAGTTTCCTTTGTTTAGAAAGCAGGAAGGCTTAATTCACTAAACCCCTAATCTGGAAAAAGAAAAATACTACTAAACTCGATACTAGTAAAATCAGAGATTGCTAGGGAGCTCTCTTTCTTAAAGAATTCTTCTAAAAAGAAAACAGCAAACAATTAAAAGCCTCAAAAATAAGTTATCAAACATACTTTCAAGAGCTGACCTGTAAGACCATAAGTCTCCCATTTCATCTCCTAAGGCATCCATACAATAAAAAAGGCCAGCAGCACTGTATACATATTCATAACAATCTTCTTGCTTTGTATTAGGCAACTTAATTCAGATTCATTATACTGAAACCAAAGCCAAATTCCCAGATTTTATCCTCATTTAGAGAATTAAGAAGTCTTTAGGTGGTGCTATAAGCAGTTCACAGACACTGTGCTGATGAGGATTATGAAATAATTCAGATTCGTTGTCATAGATTATATCACATACAAACATGGATGAAGATGTTAAAGGCCAAAACCTCTCCACTGATCTTGCCAGGATTTTCTCCTATCACCCTGCCTCCCCCTGCAACTGATCATATCCCAGGATTGTGCCTAAGCCCAGACACAAAAACTGAGGACATCACTATCCAGCTATCCTGTTGGAAAATCATTCATTAGATCAATTGCCTGGTTAGTTCACTTCTATATCTGATATCCTAAATAACCTTTGTAAATACTGTGACACCAGTACCAAAACTTTGACAGTCGCACAGAAGTTGTATTTGAATATTTTCTGAGCAATGTGGTGCTCACAGCCATGGCTAAGCTGCCCCCTTCAGTGCTGCAGCTAAAAGAGGCAAAAGTCATGCTGCAACACCGGGTCTGTTCAGCTGCTTCCCATTGCCAAACATCCCTGCAAACTGGCAGGGCAGCTAGCTGGAGAGCCAGCAGCAAGCTCAACTCCAAAATCCAACACAGTCAGGTTTCTGACACGTCCTTGAAAACGTGTACCGCAGCGGAGCCGAAGGATGCTCTGTGTCGGTTAACCACTGACAGTGCGTGGAGGGGAGAGGAGGGGCAGGTAGGTAGAGAAACTGTCTCACCAGGACACTGATGGTAGGGATATGCTGTTGGGATCCCAGAGTTTACACTAACGCAGTACAGTTCACTCTTGTAGAGTCCAGTGAAAGCGTTTACCTTTCCATCCCCTTTCAGTATCTAGATGTAGCCAGTCTGTGAACTGAAGAGCCAGTAATAAACAGAAAACACTATTTAAGCTTCATGGGATGTTCACTTCCTGACCAGGATGTATTGATAAGAAAAGATGCAAACTGAGCTCTCATGGTGGTTAAGCAAGGGAGGAGGGAAAAGAAAAGAAAATAGAAAAGTAAAGCAGGACCTGCACGAGCTTAGGGAATGTTAAGTTTAAAAAAAAAAAAAAAAGAATATCAAAAACCACTATTTAAGATCTCGTGATTTTCAGGCTAATATTGCAATGTTTAAAACACTTGGTTTTGAAGTTAACAATGCTGAAAAATAATTTACTTTACATGCAATAAGTGGCAAAACAGAAATTATACAATGTGTTAGTGATGAGATAGCTTAACATCACATATCACAACATTAAGTTCCCTGGGTTCAGAGTTTTCTTTTTATTTAATATTCTTTCCATGCTGGCACAGCCAAAGAGCTTGTTGAAAACGGCTTTAATGAGATTACCCAGATATAGGCCCAGCCTGTATTATAAATCCCTGAAAGAAGAAATTAATAATGGAAACACTGTCAGAAACTGAACTATCTATCATAAACAGCAGTGTAATTACTCTGTGTAGGTAGCAGAAATGCATTTACTGACTTGCATGCTGCAGCTCCACATAATAGCTATTAACACCTTAGGATCCACGTTTCACATCCCATCACCTCTTCCTTTGCTGTCTGCCCTCCACTGCTTTCCCCATCCTTCCTCCTTACCCCCACAAAAGACAAAACCCACAAAAAAACAACCAACACCCCCAAGCAAATAAAGTTGGCACAGCACTCAAGCCACGGATCTGTAGTCCGTTTGCAAGGATGTATGTATCCATCAAAAGGCAGATCCAGACCAGAGACAGTCAATTTACGTGACCAGTTCAGAGCTCAGATAAACTAAATATCCAGATGTCAGACAAAGGAGCCATGTTCTTTGAAAAACATCCCAAATTGGATTTGAAAGACTAAACACAGAGATTTAATTATTGAAATGTGGACATGGATCTAACTGGCTGCAGATAAAGAGGAGAGACAATGCTACAAAAAGTTGTTCACAAAAATGCACAGTCTCATTTCTCCAGCGCTGAATCCTGCAGTTGTGAGACATCTTCATTTTTGTTCGCCATCACTAGTTGCTTCTCTCAAAACAAACATTAATTTATCAGAGAAAAAAAACAAACATTAGAAACACATACTGTGGGCCTGAACTAAAACCTGAATAATATTTCAACTTGGCTCCATGCTGAAACTCAGCAAGAAAGAGGCTGGAGTCCAGAGCTTATTCCAACCAGGTAAACAAAAAACCTGTGCTAAGCATTTCTTTTGATACTCCATGGAAACTCTCTTTTCACTATCCACTTTTTTTTTTTTTGGCACAATTAGCATAATATTTTTTTTCCCAAGACTAATACTAAAAACCTAATCCTAACAAGTTTTGGCTGACTTGGTGGTATTACCAACACACGAAGCACATTGAAAAAAAAGGTTAATTGCAAACAGGATTTTGAAAATTCATCAAAACCCCTACAGATCAAAAATCTAAATGACAAGCCACTGATTATAGTCAAGATTAAGATTTTTATGACAGATTACAACAGGCTAATATATCAGCTTTCAAACCAATGCTCTTTGCCCTAACCCTAACTCTTCTTCTTCAGTATTACTTACATTTTGCATTTTTTCTATTTTCTCCAAAACTAGGCTACTGCATTGACGATTGGCCAACAGCTCATTCACAGACACTGATATTGATTTATTTTTAAGCAGCTACATTCTAAGAACGAAAATAATTGATTTTTTTTTTCTTGTCTCTGACTTGTTACAAAAGTTCACAGGGAATAACCAAATAAAGCTTTCAGTCAAGATAAAATATACTCGCTAATGCAGCTGTAAAGGGTGAAGAGAATGAAGAAAAGCTTCAGTAACCAATACAGCAACCAGAACCTTTTCTCCATCAAAGAACTTTTCTCCATCAAAGAACTATAACAACCGCTCCCACTCAGGTGCTTTTTTTTTTTTTTTTGGGGGGGGGGGGGTAACTACATCAAAAAAAACAAACAAACCAAAAGGAACCGGGGCAAAGTAGGGCCCAAGCTTTATTCATTACCTTTGCTTTAATTTGCTCTCCCATCTGCTGGTGGCAATTAGCTCTCCATCACAGAAGACAGTGGGCTTGTCCCCATCCTCAGGAGAATGCAAATTCGTTCCTCCTGGCAAAGGCCTGCCATGTTCTATACCAACACGCTGCAATACAAATGAGGCATATAAATTACCATTTGTAAACACTAGTTACTAAATCTTTCAGTGTTTTTTTCTACCAAAAAATGCTTTGATACTTCTTTGGCTTTATACAACACCATTAAGTTGCCTCGCCTAGCACAAAGTCTTCATCTAAAAGCTTTTAACACCCCCAGCGACACATGGGAGATTACATCTGGAGACTGAAAAATCAGATGTAGTGTACGCTAGGGTTTTTAAGCCTCAGGGTTAGAGATCCCACCTATATTAGCACCAAACAAGTCAGCTTTCAGTCCTGGTGTTGCTACAATGCATAACAGGAGTGCTCGGTACCCGCAGCACTGCCTTGTTTCCTGACAGTGGTGTCCAGTTTGACATTGCCATCACACCTCTGGCACGCAACACCAGGAGCAGCTCTTGCCTGGTGGCTTTCTGGTTGAGAAGCAGTCAGTGACAGAGTCTGGACATATTTTAAGTGTACTTCATATTATCTATCCCATAGTCTGTTTACTAGACTCTGATAAGATGCAGGAAATCACTTCTGTTAGGAATTTCAGCTCAACACTAGAAGTTTTATGGAATTACTTCACCTCAGGAACTGGTTTTAATGAGGAACCGAGGCCATGTCCCAGCTCACACAATGCTCTCATACCTATCCTGCATAAACAAGAATCACCCTAAAGGTCTTCCTGAATATAAGTTAAAACTTAAAAGTTAAGCTTTGATCTTAAATCAAGAGGCATATGTCTCAATTTACACACTGTAATTTGCTCCACTAACAGCGATTACTACAACTCAGAGCAGAAATTATTTTTTCACACATATTCACACATATTTTTGCAATGTGACAGCAGGAATGTTTCAAAACTCTACAAAAATAGTAAAAAGAGTGTAGAGTAGGTAGGCAAAAGCCAGCTGGTTATATTAAGACACTTTCTAGATCTACTGCCTAACAAAAGAGAACAAAACCAGAAAAAACCCAAAGAAACAGAAAACATGGAAATACTGTTAACATGCTCATTTGAAGTATGGACTAAATGAGAAATTTTGAAGACAAAATAGTCAAAATCATTAGCAACATTTAAAGTTACCCAATTATTTTAGAAAGATTTACTCTAATAACATTAACAATGAATCAGTATAGTTACATTAATTACTGTGAAATTAAGTTCCTTTGAAGAAAGACAAGAAAAAACTATTGTTTTCTAAAATTGATTTCTGCATTGGAAAATGAATTCATTATAAGACACAACGATATCTAGGCATCAAAGCAATATAGTTATTTATATAGTTGCAGAGTTGTTATTCATGGAGGGAGAGCATTTAAGGCATTAGCTGTTATCACTAATAAACTCAAAACTGATTTTTCTGTTAGAAACAGTTGAATCAAAGCATCCAAAAAAGCAAAACTATATATATGTATGATTTCAAATTGTCTTGCTATTAAGGCACAGCTTCTAAAAAAACTACTGCTACTCCAGCAAATGAGCAAGTCTGTCACTGATTGAGAACCTGATAGCTATGACACATTAGCAAACAAGCTTCTTAACAGCCCAGCCTTTCAATCCTGGCATGATCAAATCATTGAATTTTGACATAAATATGTCATGCCTTGAACTGTGTGTTGGAGGCACCACAGAGGATAACATCACTAATCATAGAATCATTAAGGTTGGAAAAGACCTCAAGGATCACCAAGTCCAACGGTCAGCCCACACCACCTAACCCACTAGACCACGTCCCTAAGCACCACATCTACTTGTTCTCTAAGCCCTGTGTTTCCCAAAACCATAGCTGCTGAAATTATACTGAAATTGGTATATACGGAAAAATTACAGCAAGTTGTCCACTACTTTATACACACCACTAAAAAGTCAAGATTCCCATCAGTCAGAGCTATGCTGTTTAACACCTGACAGTTTACTAGTTTCGCACATTAAACTTATTGCCTCATTTTATAGAGCTGCCATTGAGACAGAACGGTTTAACTCCTTACCTAATTATTACTACCAAATTATACTTAGTACAGGGAGTCACACAGCACCATTGATTATCTGATAATGCAGAATGTAAAGATTTTAAAGGAAACCACTACATCTGAACTGCTTTAGAGGGCCCTATGCATATTGTGAGCATGACAGACCAGACATTGCCAAGAGATCAGCCTTCTTAGAGTCATATTTGTGCCTCAGAGAGGCAAGTAAATAGATCCTGGACTCTCCACAACATACTGTGCCTCGAGCTCCTTACTATTTTTCAGCTTTATATAAAATTTAACTTTAAATTAAGATATTATTTGGAAGACTCAACATTTCCCTCTTAAACACCTTTAAGATTTTTGCTTTTGAAGAAATTAAGGTACTGATTAAGCAGTGTTTTATTCTATTTCATTTTTTTGGAGCCAGCTATAGAGATCTTAAGGGTCCTTTAAAATGGATACCTACGGCTATGAAAATACCCACTAAGGCAATTGCGGCTTTCAGAGAATTTTCTACAAGCATTATTTACAATTTGTTCTGATCAGCAGCGGCAGTGTTAGCATCTGCACCATAGCAATCTTAATCAGAAAAGGCAACACTTAATTCTGGCAGTATTCAGAATTCTCTCTCCTAAAAGCTGTTCGATGTTTAGGTATCTTGGTACTGTAATTTAGCGTTCAACTGACTGTAATTAATCACATCGTGATGTAATAAAAACACACGGATGTTTCCATTCAAAATGCTCAAACAGTAAGTATATACTTAGCCAACGAATCAAAATCTGCCTAGAAATGTTTACAGACCCCACTTAACTTACTGACATTTACAAATGCCACACATCCTGCAAATTTACATTCGTGCAGGCAATGAACTTTCTTGCATGTAACAGACCATCAAGCCATGCTGCTCTGGCAACTGAGTACCCGTGGTAACAACAGCAACCTCAAAATTGTACTTTCTCATTTAGAAAACGTTATTTGCTAAGATTCCAGACGGTTAAAGTGTTAGAAATACAGACACTAGCTTTGCAGAGTAAGCTCAACAGGGTGTTAGGTTATCATCCCACATTTTTATGGTTTTGCCCAGTCCGGCTTGACGGGTCCAAGCAAGCCGCTGCCATCCCCCTGAAGCTGACGGGCACACACACTGACACTGCAGTAGCAGGGTAGCTACTAAGAGAGTACATCTGCTAACGCAAATGAACCTCATTCACATCTCTGGCTTAAAATATAGATGTGTACTCTCACACTACCTAACTTTAAGCTCCTAACTAAAATGGATCAACAGCGATTAGAAACAGAAACACCTACGGAGCAACCCAGAACCACTGAAATGCTGAACCAGTTTCGGAAAGCACCTCCCACTTCAGAGTCCAGCACAACTAAGATTTTAATTTAGCGACCATAGTTCATTATGTGAAATTAGTTACAAATAGTAGTGATTCAAACCAAGAAGTCCTGTAGCAAAGGATTCACATTCAGGATCTGAAAAATTAAATCCTTTTTGTTACTGGCAGTTTGTTTTTGCTAGCAAAGATGTCAGATCTTCGTCTATTATGTTTAATTTTTACAATTACGTCATATATGGCAGGGGGAGAGATGAACAGAGGATTTCTAGCCCCTACAGGCAACATTTTCATGTTTTGTGTGTTTTGTAGGCCTGTTATCATTTGTCCATATTCTTAGCTCTATATGGCTGACACAGGTGCACAGTAACTCCCAATTTAATGTACTTATAAGTTTTACTGGCATGCCAGTTTCTCCTTAAAGGTAAGTCACAAGACGATCTATCAATCCAGACCTAACAGCGAGCCCCAAGGTACCATTCTTATCTCCCTATAGTTCAATACTTTCCTTGCCATCATTACTCTTTTTTCCTGGTGAAACTATGGGTACAGTAAATCAGCAGCAACACAGCCACGTTACCCTGAAGGGTTATGAGCAAATGGCTCTTAGAAGAACGCAGACCTCCAAAGAGAGTAATCACACGTCTCAATGTCTGTAGCCCTGATATCTCACCTCCTAACCAGAGTAAAGAAATAATTAATTAAGCCCTTGGTAGAGGAAATAGAAAATAATACAACAAAAAAGCATTTTCATTAGGATATGCAACACAAATCTTTCTCTATGACCAAAACCCACTATTTCAGCTGTTCCATTTATGCCAAACACATTCATACAACTCAGTAAATGTTACTGTAAAGGTAAAGCAACCAGTGACCATTTTCTCCTGGAAGTATGAGCATATGCATCATCATACTCTTCCTAAAAGAGGGGAAGTCTGATGTAAGGTGACACTACACACATCTATAAGGAAAAAAAGAAAAAAAGAAAAAAAGAAAAAAGTAATTAAATTTTTGGCCACCAGCCCAGTTAGCATTTACTCAAGGGAAGAAGAAGAAGAAAAAAGTGGTGCATGAGATTACACCTGTCCTGAAAAGCAGAAACATCTGCTGAACTCATAAACTACTGGATTAGTTCTGCCCCAGGAAGCCAGCCTGGTATACATACTCTCTACAGACCAGTTTCACTGTGTGCAGTAAGAAACAGGAAAAGTTGTGCTGAATTAATTTCCCATCAGAAACAAGGAGGGGGGGAAGAAAGCTCAATGCTGAGTGCCCGTTCCTTCTGCAAACTACAGCATTGCCTCCATTTGACAGCACACTTCTCTGAAACATTTAAAAGTACAAGCTGTAAGGACACCTTGGCACATTAATAACATTTTAATGGACTGGCATTGCGGCCTAGTTTATTTTGAAGAGCGACGTTTCCAGACAAACAGTACAAAACAAAAATTACATATTCATCACCCTAATTACCACAATTAAAAGTAGCTCAAATTTTGGTGGTCTGCACGACCACCCAACCCTACTGGCTGAAAGGGTTCATGCTACCCTTCCCCCTCATTATGGAGACACCCCTCTCCACTTCCTCTGCTAATTAAGGCCCACCACTTCCCACGCTCATTGGAGAAAGTTGGGCGGAGACCTGAGAACTTTTGTCTAGGAAAGGTGAACAAGCAAAGAGAAGGCGTGCGCCCAGCACCTCAGGACTCCTGAGAGGCTGACAGACTCCTCAAGGGCAGACTCATCCCAGGATCCAAAGGGTGGTGAAAAAAATCCTTTCTGACTCTCTGAAAACTTTTCTCTCTCTCTTCTGTCCTTTCCCTTTCTCTTTTCTCTTCAAGCATTTCTTGATTTTGCTCTCTGGCACTTATGGTAACACCTGAGAAGTTTCATGGCAGCTCCTTTTGGGACTCGTTCAAGCAGGTTTGCTTATTGTGACTAGTGATTGCTCATTTTAATACTGTCATTCCAGTTAAATGCTCATGAACACTGAGTATTTGGAAGTAAGTGAAATCTTCACAAAGTCATAACACAGACAAGAGTTTTTTATCCTCTGTAAAGGAAGGTAGTGCCACTTTTCTTACGTGGCTGGAATTAATGCAAACAACAGTACAAAGAAAACTTCAGACGTTTCTGCTTTTTGTAACATTTTAAGGTCCTTCCCCTAACTTGCAACATATTTTAATATTTTTTTTTAAATAAGGCATTCATAGTCCATCCTAGAGGATAAACATTTCATGATGAATTCCTCCTGAACTGTGAAGGTCACAAAGGAGAGCTCAGTACATGGAAAAGCATCAGTCTTAATGCTACAGCCATAATGCTGCCTTCCAGCACCAGGCTCACTGGTATCGCACGGACAATGCACATCTTCTCTGACCGTAATTCCTTCTACTCCAGCATAGAGGAGAAAGCAAATCATTTGTCTCTTGCACTGATACTGTATCCTTTGCTTAAAGGTCATCCATAAATTTTGAAGTTTCTAACCCAGCAGGTGTTTCCAAATAAAGCATTTCTAAATCAAAGTTTGACTTGAGAACTAAGAAGTACTTAAAAATTTCCTAGAGTACGACTTCAAGTTGTCAGTCAGTTTCCAGTTCACCCGAGGTAAACAATCTACTGGAAATACACTGGATTTTTCTCTTGCAAACATTTAAATCAGCACATCACAGTTTTGCTTTTGTTTTTGCAAATATTTGGTCTCTGCCAGCTAAACCTACCACCAATACGGTTACAATTCCACAACTGAATTTTTGGGGAGAGGGTTGAAAGAACAAAACATACCTTGTTTCTGTTACAAGCACGAGCCTTTTTTGGCTTACACTTTTGATCACACCTGAGCTAATTATACTGCAATTTGCTACCAAGAATCAAATGTGTTGTGCACTGACAGGGATGCAAACAGAAAACACAAGTAATACCTGGACAACACTCACGTCTGCCCTAAAACAGGAGTTTCTCTCTGATGAAGGTCCTCATGATTCATCACAGCACGAACAATGGAGCAGAACTCCTCTTAAGTCTAGAGAAAGCTTTCCTTTCAAGTAGGCAACTATACATCATGTCATTGTGATCTGACAGCATCTAAAGATTACTATGTTTCTGATAGCTCCAGGAGATAAGGTTAAACACACAGCCATTTACTGAATTCCTTTACAAAAAAACCTCACAAGCAGAAGTTAGCCTAGTCTTGAAGAATTGCCTCCATTTCTGCAGATGTAATTTTGTGCCCACAATTATTTGCAAGTGCAAATTATGGGCCCAATCCAGTATTTACTGAAGTCAACAGAAAAAAGTCCTATTGATTTCCTGAGGGTTGAAAATGAAGCCTACTTATCAAAGTGCAGCTGCAAATAAGACACAATTCCAAGTCCTCAATGTAAGAGGTAAAATTGAGTTACATCTAAAAGTCAGGATCAATAGCTGTTAACCCGCTGGGCTGACAGCACTTTATTACTGTTCAGAAGAAACTGATTTTGAATTACTTACATAACTACTTATTGTCATTTTGCAAACTACCCTGTGTCTTTATGACCACATACAAGTAACTTCAACAAAATGAGAAAAGAGAAGATGGGTATTTCATGCCTTTAAAGATGCGTGTAGTGGGCACCTTGGGTGCACTTATTTTAGCAAACAAAGTAAATCTTTATGGCATGCTCCCAACTAGTTTCTCACAAATACAGCTGAGAACTTCAGCTAGCAGCTGAGGACAGCTCACTATCTTCACCTGCTTGCTGTGAAACAAAGATATCTTGATTCCCTCCATAAATGAAGTGACAGTTTAGAAGCAGTAAATATTTACATTTTAGTCTGGCTTACTTGAATTTTGAAGAAACTAGATTATCTTAAGGATTTTTCTCTATAACAACTTAATACTAAGAAAAGCAAATAAATCCCCAAAGGAGAAGTTAATAGCCTATATTTATGCTGAATATGAGTATTAAAATATTTAAGTTTAAAGTGAAATAATGGTACTTTTCATCATGGAAATTCTTGAAATCTATCAGACAGGCACTTGAATACTATGGCCAAGGACATACTTAACTTGATGACTCATTTTACCTTATCTATTTCATGACACTGTATATTTACAACAGAGTATTTTTCTTGCTTCAATATAATAAATGTATTTGCACTAAGCGAAGCAGAAAAAGACTCTGATGTAGTAACTGAAAAATTCTGGTAAGTTTTTGCAGGACTTAGAAAAAAAACAGGAGATTTGATGGACAAGTCTACAAATCAAAAATACATATTTGTTAACAAACGTTAGAGAAGTAAGTGATTTTATAAAGCCTGTAATATTTGAGACCAGATTGTCCCACACCCAGCTGAGCATGCACATCCTTAAGTCCTTCCCCAAGTGCTTGGGATAACTTCAAACTCCTGGTGAAGTTTTTAAAACTGACAAAAAGAGGCTCAGAAGAAAGAAACAAGCCAGGCTCCACCAAAGGTATCATTTGTGCCCTAAAAAAGGAAAGACCAAAACCATCAGTTACTTTCTAAACCTCTCAGCAACGTCCCCCCACCTCCTGTACCACAAAGTCAATAGTCAACAGACTAACAGGAATGATACAATACAAAGAAGCAAGAAGCATACAGAATATGTTTTGGGGAAAAAGTGGTTGAACAAAGGAACACATCAAAATTAAAGTAATCTGAGGCAGGTAACCAAGAAGAAGGAATTAGTACAACATACCCTAAACCTATCTTCTGCCCCAACAGACACACATAATGACTCACCATGACTACTGCTGTCTTGCTATCAGCACATTCACAGCAAAGCATTAACAGCACATCTGTTTCATTAAAAATAAATGATCAAAGGTAGGGATTATAAAACTTTATACTTTCATGAAAATAACCGCTGTTTTTACAATGCACCTCAAGGTACCAGGAACTCACCATACGCACTGCTTTACCTCTCTACTGCAGGCAGCATATACAGTAACTAAAAATTTGATCGATTAATAATCCTAAACAGAGGTATCTTTAGTTTCACATATATACTAATTTCCAATAAACACACACTTGTTTTGCTAAGGACATTATTGTTTATCTGATAAACAACACAAGTGTGACATTTATTGTAAAAACCAATAACGGAGTCTTTTTCCAGCACCGGGACACAGACAGCTCAACACCATTACGTATTTGAGTCCCTGACTTCTGTTGAATGAACTCAACTAACAACTGCGTGAACTCAGCATGAACTTAGCAGCAGTTTTACCTGAGTCAGCAGACTGCATTACTTATCTCTTTCAGACAACTTAAAGGAACCGGGCTCAGCAGCAACCATTGGAACGTCCAACACTCAGGCTGTTCATTAGGAATGTTCAGTTTAAGATGGTTATCAGAAGACATGAAAAAAGTAAGCTTAGTGAGGAAAAAAAGAACACGACCAAAAAAATACAGCCTCCATTCTCTTTCCCTGTTGCTGCAAAAACCCCCCAGTCCAGGGAACCCTGGTGACTCTGAATGCAGCCATGATCAGACCCTAGACAGCTCTGAAAAAAAGAAAGGCATCAAGATGCAGAGTTCACATTTTGTATGTTTCTCTAGGTATGTACAAATTATTTCAGAGTCCACAGTTGTGAAAATTAATTCTGCTTTTACAACTCTGTGCCAAAACCTGTTTGAAGGTAATACAAGCACATTCAGAAGTCTGCATTCCAGATGTTGCAGGTTCCTATGTACATTTTCACCAGTAACTTCAGTACTTTATCCCAAAGTTCCCCTGATTTTCAGAAGCCTTTTAAGGTGTTTTTGGAAGCCTTTCAAATTAACAACAGATCATCACTGCTCCAATTACTGCCTCTTCACTTCTCCTCCTTCCTCAAAAGAATACCCTCGAACAAGGACTCCCTCTTAGACTGGCCTGTAAGATCAATACTACAAGATTTGAACATATGAATTTTAAAATACATTCATCTGCAAATCAGCTGGACTGCAATTTATTTTGGAGTAGCAAAACAAATGCATTCTTAGAACATTTCTGCTCCAGTACAGTCTGTTGCCAATCTAGATTACATGCGAGGAAAAAAAAAGACATCACTAAACAACCACACAAGATATGAGAAAGTATTTCCCCACCTTAAGTGACACAATATTCTATTCTAACGTACATTGCACTGAATTTCAAAGAAGTGGGGATAAGACGTCTTTGATACAGATCAACCTCTTCTCTAAAACCAAGTGGATTTGTGCAGCAGTCAGGAGAGGTCAGGAACTCTGCTGAGAGCAGGTGCTAACGTGTCCCTCTATTCCACCCCAATAACCAGAGCATATTCTTTGGCACTGACAACCTGTAATTGAGTTTACAAGCAGAGAAGTCAGGTAAGACTAATGGCTCTATTTAACAGAAGCCTAAAGTAGCAGTTGCATCCGAAGTCCTATCTGTAGAACTATGACTATTTCATGATGTACGGTTTTCAGAAGTGAATATTTTATTTTCATTAACTTTTTCTATATTCTGGTTTCCAAAGGTCTTTTAAATCTAAATGCTCAGGTACTTCTGGAGTAAATAAACGGCTTGTAATCATCTAAATGCACCAGGAGACAATTTGTTTGAACCCCAAAACCTTCACATATTTTGATCTGTAATATTAACTCATAATTCCTACATCTCCTGCGCGTAATAGACAAGATATTAGTAGCGTTATTCACATAGATTAATAACTTGGTGCACAAACAACTTCTTGCACAGGATGTCCCCCCAACATAAATGGATAGGTGACATTACTGCTGTCTTCATTACTACCAAATTTACACATGCTTAACTCCACATCCACATGCTCTGAGCAATCACTTGTGGATAAAAACACCAGAGCCAGTCAGGCCATCTCAGTGTGCATAATTGCAAGCACATACAGTTTTTGAAGAATCTAACTTTTAAAAGTAAGGGTATTGCAATGGCTCATGAAATGGCACTATTTCACAAAAGCATAAGCTTTGCAGACATATCCTAGAAGAACAAAAGACAAACTTTGAAAGCTTCTATAATAAACACAACACACCTGCTCTGTGTGTGTACACACCAAACACATCTGTATCCAAATAAAGGATACACACAGATGGGTATTTCCATGTCTAATTAAAGTTTCCACTCAAAGACACTTCAGTAACAAAGTAGAGCATAAAAAGAAATTCAGAAATTACAGGTTGAAAGCTGCACATGCAGTCTGCTGACAGCACAATTAGCTGTGGGGAGGAAATTACACTTATTCACATAGTCATAAATAGCCAGCACTGTGTTGCACCTGGAACTTGACAATGCCCAGGCCATTTGTTTTCTTCCAGTTATTATCTAAACAGAGAAACTTGCACCAAGTGACTTCTTCTGAAAACAAACAAACAAACCAACCAACCACCCACTTGCACAAAAAGTCAGAAGAAGGAAAAAAAGGATTATGGTATTTGTGATGAGAGTGCACACAGCTGATTTCCTTCTGCAAGCATCACCTCTGCTTTCAACAGAACAAATACCCACATCAAGTGTCAAACCTGTTTCAGCTGCCCAAGTGAGACATGGGGAAGGAAGAAGAAAAAACCATGAAATTACCCAGGAAAAGTCAATAGCATGTTACTTAACTTTACAGGCAGAAGTAAACATCATTCAAGCTGTTGAATTAAGGCAGTATTTTGGATAAACCAAATGTGCATATGATTTGCTGTCATGGGAATCTCTGCCCCACAGTGTTAAACCCCCAGTGTCTCCCTTGACTGTATTTTTTTTTAACTGCTGATCAGGCTCCCTGCATGAACAGACAACACTCCCATTCCTCATCTCATCAACTTTCCTTCACATTCTCTGGGCACCAAGCAAACATACAGGTATGCATAAACCGAAAAGTTGTGGCAGTTCTTAAAGGAAGGGCAAACTTATCTATGCTATTTATGCAAAATGAGGAAGAAATAAGCACTGATTAACCTAGGCTAGGTAAATAGCAGAAAGACTTGTTAACAGGATTGTCATAGCATTGTCTGACTTGTTAATAAAAATCAAAAAAAAGTAACAGTACGAAAGGTCTGAGGGACAAAGAACACTGACACTCAAGCACACGTAATGAACAGGGAAAAGAACCACAGCCAACATGGAAGATAAGCTGACATCTCAAACTGTATTAATGGCCTCCTGCGAGTGGCCAGGGCACCCAACAGCTAACCCTTCTCAAGATTCCTCAAAAGTAGGCTCACTGCAAACTGGAGCTGTGCAGAAGGAGGCTAACTCCAGAACAAAGGACTTACAGAGTAAAGAACAGACTGCCAGCACGTCATTCAGAATCCTACCTTTAAGAAGTCTCTCTGGAAATCATTCATCTTTCCCCACCTTTCATTCTTCCAGGAAAAGCAATTGTGTACAAAGAAACAACCTACGATGAATTAATAACCTTTTAAAAACGGACCCTCTACTTACCAGGAGCATTCAGCTATTTCTAAATTGGATGTTATTCTAAGCCAACAAAATAAAAGTGAAGGGTGTCAGTTAAGCACTGCTCTACCTCACCTTCAGACTGCAGGTTATCATCTTTCCTTCTGCAGGGCCTTGATCCCTTGGGAATACTTTACAGCCTCCTGGCTACCCAAGGATCATCACTTTAACATCTAATTATCATCATGAGCAGCCACCGTAAAGATCAGCAAACTTCAACAGGGCTTCCAAAGGGCAATATGCAACACAGCACAGCCAGTTCACATTAAGGTTAATTGGGCTTTCAGGAACTCTTAGTATCTGCTAAAATAAAATACAACTGTGGTCCAATAAAATTATTTTGTTCCTTTGTCTCAAAGCTGAAAGACTGAAAAAAGCTAGCTTCCCTCAACAGTAAAAAGGAAACATCCAGGGCATATTTGGCCATAACTGATAAATTCCACCCTTACTTTGTTCAACAGATGTTTAAAATGCATTTGCAGACTACAAAGCTTATTATTCACTAGTACTCTGTGACCAGACCATTTCTCAGCAGAGTTTTAAAGGGCAGTTTTATATATAGACAATAGAAGATTCTTATCAAGAAATTGCCCTTTTGGGTTTAAGAGGTATATAATAGAGCATGCAAAAATAGTCAAAAGATGTTCAACTAACAAGACTACTGGAACACACCAGAACAGGTGTCTAGAATAATGTAGGAAACGCCCGCTGTAATCTTTGTTTTGGGCTACAGCTTAACACAATAGCTACACCAAAGCTTTGTAAACAAAAAGTCAAAACAATAAAATGAAGACTTACCGACTTTCTGGTTTTAACTCTGTTTTGAGAAGGAAGAATGGTTACATTAAGTTGGAAAGGACCTAAGTTTTCCTATGTAATGCAGGGTCCATTCACAACATCGTGGGAGTGGCTCTGAAATAACCTCCCCTTTACCAGAGTGATGAAGATGGCAAGCCCAAAGAGGAACATGATCACTGTTCTCATTGTTGGCTGTTTGCCCAGCCGTGTACCCACAGCACACTTAGGAAGAGCAGAGTGAACACTTGCTACTGCTGCATTGGTCAAATCCCATGTATGAGGAGCCGTGCTCCTGCCAGCATCAAAGCACATCCAAGACACTTCACAGACACGAAGCAAAGGAAGTCAGCTCAGCTCCTCTTCAAAGAGAAAGTGAGACAGGACCCAACTGCAGGCATGCACCACACTCAACTGGTGTCGAAGACACAACTAGATCTGTGTGCGCTTTAACAGAGCCTGCCTCACAGAAAAGGCACCTCAGATGGAAATTCTCTTAAGAATTAACGTAAGAGAAGTAACTCCACTGAAAACACATAATTCTTATGACTATTACAAGTATAAATGAGAACCATGCCTTTAAAATATTCAAAATCAGGGCCTTGAACACAAATACTATTTATCTTAAGAAGCAAACCCACTATGTATAATTAGAATCCTTGCACTGAGAGCTGAGTTACCTTGCCCCTGTTCCAGGTAAGATCAACAGTCCTTTACACTTAATTGTGTCTTAGGGCTGCTTAGCAGCACATGGCCAATGAACAGGCTTTGAGACGGAGGAGGCTTTGGGGAGGCTGCAAAAAGCTTTATCAGCAGCTTCAACAGGAGTCAGCCTTTTCACCATCAGAAACTGCAGATTTGTCTAGATTGACAAAATTACATCTTTGATTAGGCAAAAACACTTAACGGTGAGCTTGGTAATTCCCAGTGTGGATGCTCTCATTTAGAATTAAAGCAGCTTGCACTTTGAAAACTAATACAAACCAAAGCAACACTGCTTTAATTTAGGCTAATTAAGAGCAAATTTAGTGATTCAGTCAAATCATCTCAAATGCCCAGATGGATGCATTCCAGTCAGAACTGACCCTCTCAGAAGCAAGCTCTGAACTACTTGAGATCTCTCTCTCTCACCTACTTCACCACCTGGAGCAGGCACTCAGAACTTCACGTAAAGTTAGTCTACGGAGTTTAAGAAATTTTACCAGTCTAAAACCAGAGATTGAGTGTCTCTAATGATGAAAAAGTGCCCAAGACAAATGGATGTACCACTGGTATTTTAAAGGTTGGTAACTCATGAATGTTCAAAGTTAAAATCAAAAGCTTTACTCCAATGGAAAGCTGAAATACTTTTCTTTCAGCTGGTTTAATGCGTGAGTTTAATTTATTTTATCAGCAGTTGGTAAACTTGCACAATAAACCAAGCCTACATAATAAACCAAAGCAAAGAACACAAGCACTAGGAAAAGCAAAATAGTAATAGAAATAGAGTTTATGGTCTGATGCCACCTAACGAGCCACTTTGATCCGTCAGTTCAAATTGTTGTAGGACCAGTTAACATATAGAAAACATCAGTCCCAGACTTGCATCTAGAAAACAAATTAGTCTCGGTTTAGGAAATTCACTACCTATCCTTATGAAATTAAGGCAGCAAGAAAGTAGAATTTGCAGCCTCATGTGCTAAAAAGAGCTAGAAACCAGCAGTGTAAACCAGCACTCTTCGGGGTTTTTTTAAGTGTATTCCACAGCTACAAAACTGCTCATGTGAAAACCCTGGAAAATAACAGCACAGCAACAGAATTGCTGCCTGCATCTCTCGTCTTATTTTCCTTTCAGTAAATAACCATTGCATCATAATGAATATGGGTCACAATCAATACAAACGTCCTTGTGAAGTGCACATTAAGTCCAGCTCTCTCCTCTTCAGGTTTGATCCTGCTGCTACAATGAAGACTGATGAAACTCACTTTTCATTTGAAAAGCTCAGAATCAAAACACAAGCCCAACCCAAAACCTGAGCTTCTCTACAAATTCTTCTGTGACAGCATTTAACTTCTAAAGCCTTCCACATTTAAATAAGGATTAAACACCACGAATGTCAAATGCAGATGTAAGCATAATGTTGAATAAGTCTTCAGTGACAACAGCCTCTCTGTCCTAATGGTCCAAAGGCCCCTAAACTAAACTAAACTAAACTATTATAAGGTATCATTTAAGGAAGACTCTCTAATGTTGAATTATTAAAAGAGGTGCTTAATGAATGACATGATTTTCATATTTAGTTCCACTGAATAGGAAGTCATACGTAGGGTTTCATGCACTCACGTTAAAATACACATCAGAATCTCTCCCCACAGAATCATATTTTGACACATTTGGTGTCAGCATTCATTGCAAGGGGCACAAGAACCCTTACCCACAGGGAAGCAGAAAGGCAAATACCCAAAGGATTAATCTATTTGCACCACAAAACCCTTTCCAGAGAGGGGAGAGGGTCTGAAAGTTCAAGAGTCACCTGGGCTCTAAGGGCAGTTAATGCAAGATCAGGAAATTCCACGTGGATGTCTCTGCTTCTTCCAGATCCTCTGAGATCCCACAGGTATTTGGGACAAAAGGAAAATGAAAACCAGGATTATTCATTAAGATGCATCTGCAACACACCGGAAACAAATGCTTGCTTTTACCCTGTGAATCCTCTTTAAAGCCCTTTGTGTTGTATCTTGAAAAACAACATAAAAGTACAAGTTTAAGCTATTTTAACTTCCTTGTCCAGCACCCAAAAATCCAAGGAGATAACAGATTGAAGCAAAGTATGAATTGAATTGTACACCTCTTCAGCACACTACAGGAATTCCTGAGCTGCGCTATGTGACAACAGCGGTATCTACAACACTGTGTGAAAAATGGGGTGGCAAAAATACCATTTTGCCACAAGCCTGAATGAAGATTAAAACCCCATCCCAGACAGATGCCATCGGCCGTTGGAAAGGAGGTCACCTGCGACACTGCGGGGCAGTGCCACACAGCCTCCTGGCTAGCGTTATTTAATAATCAATTCACGGCAGCACTCACTGCTTCCTCGGGCAATCCTGCGCCTGCCGAAGGATGCTCCAGCATCACCCCAGCCGTGGCCTCACCATTTCCAGACACGATAACCTTCGGGACATAAAACCAGTGAGCATCCTCGGCCACTCTGGGTATTGTGGACATCGTTTAACATGTGAAAGGTACGATAGGTCAGCAATACAAGCAAAACAGGAAGGAAATAAATCAGATAATGTTGATAAAGCACAGTTTAAAAAAGGTAATTAAATCGGCAGTATCAAATATCTTCATCCCTGATACTGAAGGCATTTAGCACTCAACTGTCGAGGCTTCGGAACAGAAACAGTTCTACTTTTCCCCCTGCTGACGGAAGAGACCCAAGCTGAGGGGCGAGCAGCGCCGGGGCACCAGCCAGGGAGCTGCTGCTGGGGCCGGCAGAGAGCCGCCAGCGACGCTCCGCCCGTGACCCGACCCGGGGAGCGGTGCCGCACGCTCCGCCGCGGCTCCCCCGCCACCCTCCGGCGCCCACAGCCCAGGGGCCGGGCGGCACCTTCCGGCCGCGCCTCCCGCCGGGGAAGCCCCGCGTGCGTGAGGGGCAGCGGCGGCCCAGAGGGGCCCGGGAGAGGTGGCAAACCCCCTGAGGGGGCCGGGGGCCGTTCTCCCTCCCGGGCAGGCGCGACGGGCTGCCCGCTCCTCCCCCGGGACCGGCGCCGCTCTAGCCCGGCGGCAGCCACGAAGCCGCCTGAGGCGAGGGAGACGCGGAGCCCCGGCAGCCCCCGCCCCGCCACCGCCTCCCGGGCCGCGGCCGCCCGGACAGGGAACGCCCCCGCGCTGCGGGAGGGTCCCCCGGTGGTGGCCGCGGCTTCACAGCCCTTCCCGCCAGGGAGCGGTCACTCACCCGCCGTCCGCGCCGCCCGACAGCGCCGAGCGCGGCCGGGGCCGCCGGGCCGCGCTCCCCTCACCTCAGCGGGCTCGCGGCGGAGCGCGCTGCGCGGGTCCTAGCGCCGCCCGAGGCCGAGGGGTGCCGCCCGGGCCACGACTCCGGCCCGCGGGGGCACACGGGGGAAGCGGCGCCTCCTGGTGCCAGCCGCGCCCCCCGGCCGGGGCTGTGCGGGACCCGCCGTGAGGGGCCCCGCCCGCGGCCGGACAGCACCGGGAGCAGGGGGGACCGCGGAGCTTAGGAGGCAGCGAATCGCTTCAGGAAGTGCTAAAGCTCCTAAATCGGAGTTACGAACACCTGTCCGCCTCATAACTTATCCCCTCGGGCGTAGGAAAAAAATCGAGCTCTACACAGATGCCAACAGAAGTTCGGCGAAGGAGGCGTGGGGCTCGGCCAGGGCAGCCAGCCTTCGGCCAAGGCAACGCCGAGGAGAGACCGTGCGAGGTCAGGGCAGGGGCTGCGGGGTTGTGCTGGAGCTGCCGGGAAAAGCGGGACAGCTGCAGCAGGGGGGGATCTGCCCCATAGCTCGTGCTTGAGGAAAGTGATCTGCTGGAGATACACAGGGAAAGCATTGAAACCACCCCAGCGCTGCTGCGACATTTGACAGTTGAAGGTTGAGGTTTGAGTTCAGTTCTGCTGGATAATGTGTGAGGAGAGAAGGGGTGTTCCGAATCAGGCACAATAAAACTACGGCATATTACCATAGAAGTTTGTATTTTACTTATAAAACACGTTGTTCACAGAATCACAGAATGCTAGGGATTGGAAGGGACCTCGAAAGATCATCTAGTCCAATCCCCCTGCCAGAGCAGGAACACCTAGATCAGATCACACAGGAACGCATCCAGGCGGGCTTTGAATTAGACCATTATAAAAATTGCTCAAAATGCCTTTTACACATACCTGTTATGCCTTTGATTTTGAAAAGGCGGTGATGCTTCACAACAGGACTAGGGGGAAAAGGGAGGATGTGATGTTTGGGAAGTGTGAAGATATCTTTTTTCAAATGTTACTAAATTATTCTAATTCTGATGAATCATGACATTCCAGAACCTAAGAATTTCACTGATCAAAGGATGAATATTCCTGTTCTGAACATCACATATCTGAAGGGGAAATGCTG
>WKFP01015558.1:15338-35414 GCA_011057875.1 Pterocles orientalis | reverse complement strand
TGCGCTGGACTCTCTCCAGCAGTTCCCTGTCCCTCTTGAACTGAGGGGCCCAGAACTGGACACAATATTCCAGATGCGGTCTCACCAGGGCAGAGTAGAGGGGGAGGAGAACCTCTCTCGACCTACCGACCACCCCAGGATGCCATTGGCCTTCTTGGCCACGAGGGCACAGTGCTGGCTCATGGTCATCCTGCTGGCCACCAGGACCCCCAGGTCCCTCTCCCCTACACTACACTCCAACAGGTCAGTACCCAACTTATACTGGAACCTGGTGTTGTTCTTGCCCAGATGCAATAATTTTTGAGATTTTTAGCGTTTGCATATCCTACCACAATAAATCCTTGCCTATTTGATATTATAAATCCAGTGACAAGCAAGAGTGAGTTACATCCCATCAGCTTTATTAGAACATTATAAAAATTGCCCAAAATGCCTTTTACACATACCTGTTATGCCTTTAATTTTGGAAAGGCTGTGATGCTTCATCACAGGACTAGGGGGAAAAGGGAGAATGTGATGTTTGGGAAGTGTGAAGATATCTGTTTTTTCAAATGTTACTAAATTATTCTAATTCTGATGAATCATGACATTCCAGAACCTAAGAATTTCACTGATCAAAGGATGAATATTCCTGTTCTGAACATCACATATCTGAAGGGGAAATGCTGTATTTGGAATTAAAAAAATTTTAAAAACCTTATTTTTATTAACATGTAATAATGGCTTGAAACTTTCACTAGTTTGAAATGCTAATGATACTGTTCTAGAAACTGACCAGAGGGAAATGAGTAGTGTAAGTGGCAAAGTACTCACAAAAAAGAGAAATATTGATCTTTTGCCCCCCCCTTTTTTTTTTTAAATCTTACCATTTAAAAGAATCAAACATTCTTATTCCTGATGCCTTTTGCATAGTCCAAGTTAGGAGGCAGGATACATTTCTTAGCAAGCCACTTCATAGCAGAGCTAAGAGATAATTTGCTCATAATTTCATGTTAGAAATATCATGCGGATGCCATAAATTTAAAAGCCAAGCAGTGCGTATCAAATTCAGATTAGTGCACCATACATGTACCATTGAAGAATTTAAAATTTTACAGTTCTGTATTAAAGCCAATCAACTTTAAGATTATTTTAATTGCCGCTCATGACATGATAATGAATTTTAAACAGAACTCAACTTTGCTAGTGGAGACTTTACCCTGGGGATTCATTTAAAGAAATAACTCATATATATAGATATATACACACATATAATAGCTATATAGCAGCCATATTGAAGCATCCTCTCAAAAATTACAGTTTCATGATGTTAAGAGATCCAAATAACCATTCCTCCAGGTTGATTTATTACATGGTTCATAGTGGCAGAAACCAGCAGAACTCCTGTGACACCTTGTCCCAAAACCTGGCACCAGGGAATCTCATGCTGCAGCAAATCCAAAAGTTACAAATCCAAAAGCACTGTGTTCATGAATGTGCACACAGCACAAGGGCTGTAATGCTGGTGAGAAGCACAGCTGCAGGTTGCTGTATGTGGCTTCTGTCCACCCCAAGAGCTGGCACACTGCAGAACAGCTACAGACTTGGGAAGAAAAGCCATCTGAAAGGCAGCCCGAGAAGACGAAAAGCCTCCATAAGCCACTGGTCACCCAGGTGATCCTGGAAAGGAAAACAATACAGAACAGAAATGAAGCCAGTAGTAACAACCTCTGCCATTGTTATCAAGGATGCATGCCAGTTTATTGTCATATTTGCTCTTTTACAGTTACTCAACGCGTTTTTCAGAGCAAGTTAACGTTCTTGTTCTTCAACAAAGATCCGCACGTTAGTAAAACACAGGGGAGGCTCATCTGCAGGGAAGTCCTGTACTGTTAGGGCTTTTTGCTTGTTATTTAATAATAATTATGACACTATTCATTGACAAAAATAAAATAAAGGTTTACAAAAAGATTTTAAAAAGTAACCATGCATTCCTGCATTAGGAAACAGTAGCCTCCAAATACCATGAATGAATAAATGTATGCATAATTTTGACCATTATTGAAAGAATAATTAGGCGTACTAGCATAAGAGTAATCATCAAAAATAATATAGCTCGCACGTCAAAGTTCCAAAGGTTCTGTGTGATTAATAGCATAATTGATGTGCTTCATAAGAAAATTTATTTTCGAGACTAAAAAGAGAACTGTATGTTTTCTACATATGCAAAATGGATTTGGCCCTTCATTAACCTAAGCTCAGCGGGGGACAAGGCAGATCTGGGGGTGGGGAGGAAGAGTAACAAAAATCTTGCCAAACCAATTTGTTGCACTAAAGATGAATAGAAATAATAGCTTTGCAATCGCAATAATAATTTGTAATAACTTGTAATTTCCCAGTTGTAGAAAATGCTTGTCACTGCAGTTTCTGCACACAGTAAGAAATTCAAAGTTTAGCACAATATTCCATTGCCAAATTAAAGATACAGTAAAGATTTTCTCCTGAACCTGAGTAACCTCTTTTAGTAATAAAGTACAGATAAGCCTTCTCACAAATCATACCACTGTTTCTTACTGATTTAGCACAGTAAATCTATTACAACTTGTCCACTGCTCACTTAGGAATGGTGTTAGGAGACCAGATCATCCCAGTAGCACACACTTTTTGTCCAAGTTATTGAGAGCTGAAGAGAGCCTTCTGAAGTCAACTTTGATGGAGTTACTGATCTATGTCTTGACTTATCTCTAAAAATCAAGTTTATGCATATGACTAACGTAAGAGATAAACTGAAATCTGTTTTCAATCACAGCAACATTACAGAGGATGACTTTGCAATATTTTAACATATGATTCTAAGAAAAGTTAAATATTTGTTGTCCAACCCTAGAAACTACCTCCTGAAATGTTTCTTTAAATTGTTTTAACAGAATTAAAGATGTGGCAAAAAAGTAGGTAAAGAGTCTCCTAGAAAATAGTGGTGTTTTACAAGTGTCTGACAGCTTAAAGTTTTGTACATTTTAACTGAGTTAGGAAATAATTCACATTCCTACAGTTTTCACCTGTGCTTTCCAGCATGGCCATATATATTCACAGTCAGTAAATTTCACTGGAAAAAAAGCTATATGCAACTTACCACAATGACCATGTCTTGTGCGTGACTTGTAAACATACATTAACACTTTTCCCCTACTACTGTCTATTTTATTACTACTATTAAGAGCAGAGCAGGTAGAGCTGCCTTTTGTTCAGGTTTTCAAATACTTGTATTACAATGTACTATTTTTTCACTTGAGTATAACTTAGAGAGGGGGCCAGAGCTGTAAATCCTCAGGGGACTTATGAACCTAGATAAAAAAAAATCAAACCCCCAGTGAATTTAATGGAATAGCTTTTTAATTTCCAGCTGTTTGGCTCCAACCTCATCCCCTGGGTCACATCTACACTTGAAGAGGTAAGTTCTGTTCAGTGCCAAGTTTCATCTTTGGTGCCAAACAAGTTTTAAATTACTGCCAAATCTTGTACACTATCTTGTCATGAGCAGTTAGCTTTTTCACAAAATGTGTATTGAGCTGAAATAAGAAAATAAACCTTAGTCAATGAGCATTTGAGTCAAATCAAGTTTGATCACTATGCTAATTTTTTGATTTAGCAATTCCCTTGTGATTACAGAGATCTCACCTTGCATTTCTTGACTTGCACACGATGAGTATGCATTTCTACATAACATCCAAGAAAGTCTTTTGCATAGTTTGCCAAAACCAATAAATTACTAGTGTTAATTCCATAGTGGGGAGAAGTCATGCTTGTTGTTGGAATGGATTAGTCCTCCAGCTATCACAGATGTCCTTAAAAATCCAGGATTACATGATATAATCCAGTGTATTCAACAGGGATATTTTCTAAAACATGTTGACTTCAGCAGAGGGGTTCAAGTCAGATTTTAAAAAGACAGTTAATCCACCAGTTTATATTCTTCCTATTATTTTACTTTATTTTGTGCTAATTTCCTATTCATACTGTCTTTGAATACAAATACAAAATAAACCTGAAAGTCAAAACGGTGAATACAAATTTGAATATGAAATGTCAGGACCTATAATCATTCCTATTACGCCTGTATGCTAGTGGAGATAATTCTGGTGCTGCTGAACATGCAAATAAGTATTTTAAAGGAACTTGGAAATGAAGGGACGACAGCTTGCAATGGTAAATTGCCTGTTAGAAGTTCAGCCTTTCCCTGACACTGCTGCATTTCACCAGTGGGTAAGAACAATCGCGCCCTTTGAAGTCAGCGCCAATTTAGATATTGCCATGAGATATGTACATCCTGAGCTGCCAGTGAGTGATCATTAAAAAAAGTGGTGCAATATTTAATGAAATGTTTAACGAATATGCAAATGTCAGACAGGAAGATAAGCCAGCAAATGAAAATATGAGTTAAGTAAAAGAATAAATTACTGAACATAGAGGCAGGAGTCAGCCACCTGTGAATTCACCTGGCAAGGAGTGAGTAGGAGATGAAAATGTTCTGTTCGCTACCTCATTTGCACTGAATGGCCAGAGCACCCTACCTGCGGCCAAACCTGTCCTTTGTCTATGAGATAAGACGAGCTCTGTGTCCTGGCTGTGGGTGGAGGATGGCTCAGCTCCTTCTGCTTTCTTCCACAGAGAACATTTAGTGAGTGCAGAGATCTCTCGGGAGTGAAGCTGCCAGACATGTAGGCCAGGGCATGGGGAGGGCTCAGAGCCATGCCTTACCAACACCGATCCTGTGGGACCACTTTGGGCTTCGCTGCACGTGTATCGGATGAGGTTTCTAAGCAGGGCTGGAACGTCCTTCAGCCCCACCATGGACAAGGCAGACCTAGCAGTGAACACCAGTAACCCACCAGGCTGGATTTCATCACCCCAGTCTAGCACCAACTACAAACCTGTGCACACTCATGAATGCCATCTACAGATGCCAGTACACTGAAGCCTGGACAGCTGTTGGTTAACTTAATTAAACCTTTCAGCAGTTTTTTGGTTGTGCAGCTTCCCCCTTAGTCTATCTGCTGCCCGAGAGACTGCGACGATGGGGGACTGCTGCTGGAGGCAGGGCCAACAGCTCATCCCCTCCAGGCCTCTGACTAACAAAGAGAATTCAAGACATGTCATTTGCTCCTTCTGATACAACGCAGTCTTCATTAGTTTCCAGGTTAAGAAGATAATTAAATGAAGTGTCTTAGCCAAAATTACCCTTTTTTTTTTTTTTTGGGTGAGGAAACACTGAAGACAGAGTTAGACTCTGCTGTGTGGAGTGACACCACAGGCACAGGGCTGATGTCAAGGTGCTTCACTAGGAAACATGAAACAGATCCTGTCATGAAGAGTGATTTCATTCCCTTGATGTCATTATGTAGCACAATCATAAGTGAAGTCAAATCTGAAAAAAGCAAAGTAATATTGTTCAGCTATGGAACCATCAGGTATAAGCTGCAGATGAGTTCCCAGGCAGCTTGTGAACTAGATGATCTGAATGGAAAGTAAAGTCTGCATGGTACCCAGCACTGGGTTATAATAAAATGGCCTAAACCCTGAGAATTCGGGGTATATGATTTCACTCATTAATTGCTTCTCCCACAAGGTGGTTCATGTCTAGTTGGAGTAAACTGGATTGTAAATATTGATGGATAGCAATTAGGTGACTACGTAACACTGCAATTTTTCAATTCACACCAGAAACGACTGAGCCCTCTAATTCAACAAGTATATTTTCTTCTCTCCCTTCTTGACCTTATTATACTTTTTTCCAAATTCCAGTGTCTGCCATATAAATAACCAGGAGTATAGATGACAATGTGAATTTTAGAGCAGTCAGAATCAAGTAATCGCTGTAATTGGCATTAGATATGCTTCAATTGCTGAGGAAAAGATGGATTATTGCCATGAATAAACAGCAACCAAACTCCATCCCAGTGTTAATGTAATAAGCAGAAATTTAGCTTGTGACACTCATATTTGTTATATTCTTGATTTCCATATACCATAGTAGCAAGCCCAGCTCCCAAAGCAAAAGCAAGCCCAGATGAAATATATTAGCTGTCTTTTGTACAACTAAGAAAAGCAGAACTACTGATCAAAGTTGAAACATAACTTTCAAATGACTTTGTGCCATGAAATAATACTGGCAATTGGAATTGACGAATAAGCTATCGAAATAATGTTCCTTCAAATGATGAAAATACATTGTTTGTATGGGATGGAAGTTATGGGACAAGGAATATATAGTACAATTAGGAAAAACAGTGGAGCAGAACAGAACAGTCTATGACAAATCCGTAGGCTGGGAAGTACACACCAGAGAAACGTTTGGATTATAGAGCAGAAGCACCAACAGGATCTGTGCAGCACAACTGCCTATTCTCAAGAAATGAAATTAAGAAAATCCATTTGCTCAAATACATACTTAATAAAATACCTGACGCCTCTAGTGAAAACTTCTTGGTAGAATAACAGAATGAGCTAACTTCCATTTTCCTGTGGTAAGGAGAATCATGCAGATAATAAACATTAGCTTAAAATTAAGATGAAATAAATAACAGTACCTATTTTTAATAGTTTGTGAATGACTCAATATTTAACACTAACTTGAAAAACAGAATTAAGTATTACTTACACTTTCTCTACTATCCTACAGCATTTTAGCCACATGGTTTCAACAGCTTGGACCAATACAAGTAGCTACATGCAACAGAGGACATCCATGATCTGTGCTTCATGGTGAGGTGTCATGCTCAAGTTATGTTTATTTTTAGAAAATTAGACTCCAATTATGAAATTTAATTTGAAGCTGAAGCTTGACTTGTAACGCCTTATGGTATAGGTGCAACTTTTTAATAGTTCTAAAAATACCTCCTGTGAGAAGTGCCAAATTTTAAACAGAATGGAAGGAATTTTCTGCCTTCCAAAACTTCACTTCAGATATTTCAAAATAGTTTAAATATTATGTTTATTTTTCAAGTGAAATCCACTCCTGGATCATTCCCAATAGAGCAAGCTAAGTCCACAAAAAAAAGATGAAAATGTGAGAAATATTTTTGCTCTTAACTAAACTTATAACTTCACCAGCTTGTGGCAAACTTTTAAAAAATGCAATGGATGTTCCTAGCGGAGGAACAGGCAGCCCATGGATATTGATGAATAAGTACATATCTCACCCTCTTTTCAGACCTTAAAGAAATTGTTCCATTATTTTTTTCCTCTTGCAAGTCAGTGGAGAGAACCAAAAAGCTCAAAATTAATAATTTCTTGCCTACTGCGTAAGTGCTAAGTTAGGAAGTACACATCATCCTGAGACACAGAGAAACATGATTTAATGATGGTTCTGTGAAGAGAAGTTTCTTAATGAGGAAGTGAGCACAGAAACTGAGCTGCTGCTTGAATTGTGAATGAAATGCTAGTTTTCATTTTTATTGTATATCATCTTTATTGAAAGCTATCCACAACCAGATGCTGACTCCAACTTTTTCTAATCTCATCACAGCAGGAGAAAATAATCATAACCTAGCTATAACTTCTTTTTTTTTACTCAGCAGTCAATCATGGAAGAAACCCTGTCATTCAATTTCTTCAGTAAAGCTAATAAAAATAGATTTTTTTTTCCCCTTTCTCAGGCAGTACAGATGATCAGAAAGAGACCAACAGTAGAGAAAATGTCCTCAGCAAAATGGAGTTGGAGAAATTATAGTACCAATTGCTGACAAACTACACATTAAATCTGACATATCATTCCAAAACCCTCAAGTCAAAGTATTTTTCAGTATTTTTTCTGAAAGCTCTTAATTAAATAAAAAGGTTAAATGGACAAAGCATAAGCAATGATCTAAAATTCACGCGGATTTTTAAATGAGGTCCCATTAATTTGATAGAATAAAACCTAGTAATTCCCAGAAAACTCTTTTGGGTTTTGTTTGTTTTTTTTTTTCCTCCCAAGCTGATCCTTTCTTTTGCAAGCAACCAAATGTGAGCAGATGCTCCAAATGGCATGGGGTTGCTCTGACAGCTTTCAGCACAGCTCCTGCTTAACACAGACCTGGCTTCCTCATTGTTGGATATCCTAACAGCCTTGCAAGTCTTACCCTTCAGATTCCGGGGGCAATCCGGGACGAACTGTCCAACAGGCACAGGCCACAAAGCAACTGACTCAACTCACGAAATTCCACAATATCTTAGTATCAGGTGATGTCTGTCTGGAAAAGGAGGAGAAGCTACCTGTGAGAGCAGGCAGACACGTTCACACACCATTTTTATGGTTCTGCAGCCTACTGAGCACCCATTGAGAACAGATCCTCCACGAGCAATTTTAAAATGTATCACACTGGATAGTAACAAGCTCTCAGTACAGGTGATTGTTTCTGCTCTGCTTTCAGAAGGGAGCTACAGGTTCTGTAGCCATGCTTTCCCAGGTTATTAATATGAGCAAGATAAAGATGACTGCACAGACATCTCTCCTTTCACGCTGAACTGCCAGTTTCATCTCTGTTTTGCTAAATACAGCCTTTGATGACACAGAAAAGCAATTATCAACAGTGTCACAGGCATGCTAAAAATAATTTCTCAGCACACAATAGATGGGTAGGTAGGTTAATTTGCGTAGTCAAGATCTTGCCCGCTTTCTTGGGGTTTTTTCGTCTTGAGTGCATAGCTGCTGAATTTGAAATGCAGGTTTCCTTCCCTTCCATTGGAGATTTCACCTGAAAAATTGTCTCATCGTTGGATTTATTATAAAGACAGGCACAAAGCCTTGTAATCTTTAATTAGCTCTCCTACTGAATTCAGGTGGTTAAAAAGCCTGAGGAAAATCTGAATGTGTCCCAGGCAGAGCTTGGCTGACTAGTATCACTGCTTTTAGAGCAACAGAAGTTTCACCCCTGTGCGAGTGGCAGCTCAGCTGAGCTCCCGTATGCACCTCAGACACCCCTAGTGACTCCCGGTGATGCTCTGCAAGCAGCCAGATCAAACACAGCATTTGTTTTACTCTTTCTCCAATACAAACACTGACTGATATAACTTCATGGCTATGCCAGACACACACCAAACAGGAAAGTGACAAACTTATTGAATTCCTACATTAATGTGAGGGCATGATGCATTGGCTTGAACTCCCAATAACCCAACTAAAGCAACTTAAGGCATGCCTGCCTACAATTCGTGGCAAGAGTATCAGGGATGCAGGGATATAATGCTGTTAATTCATCAGAGAGGCAAGGACAAACCATGACTGTGCTGGGCTGGAAAATCGGAATCACAAAGACTTTTCTTTCTGTTTTTGTTTGAGAAAGAGAGGTTAAAGAAATGCATTTGCTCTACTAGATTGCCTAGGGAATTGTCCTTGTCCAATTTCTTGATAAAAATGTATGCAAAAATGTAAGAATTGCTAATTATGAATAATTCAAGAAAATGAAATGCTTAAGTAGGTTTAAGAGGTAGGGTGGACATTATGAATCATTTGCCTAATTAAAAATGCATTTAATTCAGAAGAGTAAACTTCAGTTCAAAATACTCAAACACCTTCAAACTATTGCCTGGCTGGCAGGAACCCAACAACACCATGCACTTGATGGTGAACCAATACATTTTTTTGTCTGTGTGAATGAACATCTAATTCTCAGCTGTTGATGAAATACTTATTCTTCCTTTAAAACCAGACATAGCAAGGGCAGTTGTGAAGCAGATCACGTCAAAGTCAGAGCTGTTTAAATAGCCACTGCCACACATCATACTTGAAAAAAACCTCATGAAGTATTTCCTGATTGCAAGTTTTGGGCAATCACTTCACTAGAAATCCCTAGTTTGGCTAACTATGTATCCTGGCATTACCTACAAACACACCTGTCCCAGGACAGGCTGGGTGTTGTCTTCACAGACCTCAGAAGCACCGTGATGCCACTAGAAGACATTGCAAGTTACACGATGGACTTCCACAGGCAGGCACGGCTGTGATGTGCCCAATCCACTCACACAGGGGATGGATGGAAAAGATAACACACACGTTTAATATCTAGTTCACAAGTGCCAGACCTAAGCCATTACATATATCTATGCATCATCATCTGCTTAAGCATATGGATGTGAGCCACATGGGGGTATAGGTATGCTCTGGGGCTTATCACCAACAGGCTTTTCCATTGTGAGCAGTGGATCAAGCAGCTGCCCAGCTGTCCAAACTGGAGTGTATATAAAACCTGCAGTTTTCATGAATACTGAAAGTCTTGACACAGTTATTTCCCTATTCCTTTCCCCTCTTCACTATTTACCCCCAAAGCATTTAGGAAAGAAATTAAGGTATTAAGTATTACAGATTATATATTTACTAAATAAACAGTTTAAAAAGAAAATGTAATAATGAAAAGAGCTGACTTCAACTAGACTTATGCACGCTCCCTCTGCGGCAACTTGTAGGGGTTACTCAGCTACTTGTATCACGTACTTTGGCTCCATTCATCGATCTCGCTTCTCTAGAGATGGGGGACGCATTACATGCACTTGATCATCATGTTTTAAGTACCATTTTAAACAACTGGGCAGTACTCTGAGGGTATCATAAAAAAGCTCCTAGAGTGAAGTAGCTGCTGCTTTCAGAACAAGAAGAATTTACTGCTTTTGGTTTTTTGATTCTCAGAGCACAGTACACCACTTTAGTTCTTGAATGTCAACAAGAGGAAAACCAAAATTATTATATAAAAGCCTGCAGAGTGGATACACATGATCATTAAAGTGTTTAGTTTTTCAAAGCGGGGCTTTTTAAAGATGCCAATTTAAGAAACTGAGCTCTGCAACCTGTTATTGCACAGAGCACTGAAATGGAACAGGGAGAGACTGGAGCGTGAACAGGGAGGCAGCTGAAGGTGACCTAAAGGAAAACTGGAGAGGACTGAATCACTGGGCAGGGAACCTCCTTATTGGTGCACTTCTTTACGCTGTACCAGGCACATTTTCAACACACTACTGAACAAGAGCACCACGGGACAATGATGGTAGAGAAACACACAAGTACCTGGTGAATAACCACATCCTCTAGGTAGTTGCGTGCCAGTGGCAATACATGAAGGTAGCTGGCTCTTCTCAGCCTGTTGCAGGCAACTGAACTATTTATTTCTTGAAGGGGATGCCAACACTTCGGTTTGATGCAGAGGCAAGGTCACTTTCTAAGACAAGGAAAAAGCAGCAGACATTATGTAACATCATTATTTTCTGTTCTGCTTTTCTGTGATGCCATCTGACAGCATCAGAGCAAAGCAGAATTCCAGAATATGAAACACAGAAATTGTGAGGTGCAGACTAGCCAGCCTACAGCTGTTACTCTGGATGACAAAGCATCTCTCTGATATCTGCAACAGAGCCCAGATTTAATCTCCTAATTTATTCCATTACTCACCCTGGAACTTTCTTTCAAGGAAGCAAGCATTTCTCTTGTTGTACACTTTCAATTTTTCTCTACTTAGGATTCTCATGTGCAATAGACGTACTTTAGAGGGCCATAAAGGTTTAAAGATGTCCGAGTCAAAAAATATTATGTTACATGATTTTAAATTTTCCGCTAGACCATAAAAAAGGAATAGTGCTAGTTAGCACTAACATTTCCCCCATTAAAACCATGTCTATGAGACAAATTCTTGCATTACCAATTGACAAATTTTAAAAATCATTTAAGGAGGAAGCAGGAAGACCATTACAAAAAAATCACAGAACAGAGCTCTTCAGGAGACAGGCTTTCTGTTGATTCCTTCAGGGACTAAATGGAAGTTCCACAAAATGGAATCTCAACCATTGCCACAGTACAAATTATAATACCTATTGCAGAAAGGCAAAACAGTACTTATTCCCTGCTTTGAGTCCTATCTTACTATATATTGTTATAAATGCCTCTTTCACCAGGGAAGTGTTAATGTTTTGGGTTTTTTTCCCCCCCTATTATCCTTATATAAAAGCAGACAACTGAGCCCACATCTAGTCTGACTGGTATATATAAACTTACCGACTGTGATTTGTAGCCAGATGGAATACATTCTTACCTTCATTTTAGCATAAATCCAGTGAGGGGATGAGAACTTACACAAGTTGGATGGGGAATCAGAAGAGACAAATCAAAGAGAAATCAGGATCCCTCTTGTGACAACAATAGCCATGATAAACCTTTTCTTACGACACTACTGGCATGTTCATTAAGAGCTGCCGATCTCCGTTCATACGGAGCTCTCTGTGGTGTGAAAGGGCTAACAGGAGATGTACGCTGATAGTTTGCCTAATGCTTTGATGAACCCGCCTGGAAACCTGGATAGCTATCAAGCCATCCATAATGTGCTATCACTGAGGAAATCAGAGGGCAAATCTGTCTCTCCCTCATGCAATTGAGAGGAGGATTCTTGGAGAAAAAAATAAAACTAGTAAACCAGACCCAAAAGAGCTACAAATATGCATTTCTGCAAGGATTGCTGGGGTACTGTTTCTATACAGTGGGATTTTCTTAATAGTAAGCCTGGTTCTGGAATATTCTTCAAATGCATAAACGCATGTTTGAATTCCTCTCAAATATAGCATTGCCTAGCTCTCAGACTATTTTTGATGGAACATTAGCTCATCCATGTCTTAGGGAAAAAGGTGCAAAGTGCTGAATTCCCAGTCTAGGACTGATACATGACAGACTCAGCCATTAACAGGCATCAAGTTTCTTCCTTTCTCCTTGAAAACATATGCAAGGCTGCTGGTTTCAGATTAGCACAGCTATTTTGTTTCCATGACTTTGCAAAAGCTTTGTCATTTTCAACTGTGGGAACCAAAGCAAAAAGCTGCACTTGTCATTTTTTTTTTGCAGATTTTCACATAACAAGTGCTTTCTGCATTATTTCAGCTGTTACTCAAGATTAATCACTGTCAGACCAGACGAACACTTTGGGAAATTTCCCCTGTCTAATGCAATGAAGATGGGCAGAAATTAGTGGGGGTATGGGCGGGGAGGGGAGAGGGGAGCAAAACTGCTGCTTTTCTGACTGAGTGCTCAAAAAGCAGTTAAGGAATCAAGTTACCATTAAAGCCAATAAGCCACAAATTTAGGAAAAGTTTCTTCTGGCGAAAGACATTCGTTATCATGCCAACGGCACCCTCATTCTTATGCATTTCATTACTGTAACATTCAGCTCCACGGGATAGCTGCTGGAATAGTAAGTCCTATTGCCCTACATAACCTATAGAGACATCTAAACGTTACCCAGCCGCCAATCACAGCGGTGCAAGTTTTTTTTGTGAGCAGCAGAGCTAATGAAGTTTCCTTTCCTCTATATTCACCTCCCCTGACTGATTGAGAGCTTTTGCTCAGGCTTTGGCCGAGATCTCACTACCTGGTGGCTTCCCAGGCTGTGGGGTTCCCCTCTGTAAGGGCACTTTATTAAGATCCTTTGCCTGAACACCACCTATTTGGAAGCAACTTATTTGACCACAATTTTTACTGTTGCCTCAAACAAATTTGCCTGAAATTAGCCAACAGGGAGAGAAACAGACTGGCAGAGGTAATTTGAGAGACACAGGACAGACACTGGACAGACACTAGCAAGGATAATGGGAATTCATTAGTCTTTCTTCCTTCAGAAATCAGGCTAAAACCAGCGGAAAGCAGGACAATTCCTCTAGCATAATAGACAACAAGATCCAACATGTGCTATCTCATTTTCTCTTGATTTGCTCTCAGCAAAATGCTGTCAGCTTGACTGCACCAGTCAGAGCTACAGCAAAATGAGCACCAACATCCAGACGTCAGTCAGGGGCTCTCCATAACACAGCCCCACGCCTTACAAGATATCACTTGCAATGGTAATTACTATTAACACACTTTTCCAATTATTTGCCAGATTAAAATATTGTCTGCCTCTGTTTAGACAAGAATATTGGTGGCTTTATCATCACTTCCTTGACATAACTGTTATCCAGGCCCACGAAATGCACATTTACGCAGTTTACTATTTGTGTTGCTAAGACCAGTGCCTCTGCATGTATCTAAATATAAAGACACTGCTTGAAGATAAATGCTCTTTTTTTAATCCAGCTGCTCAAGTGAGCCCTACGCTTTAATTATACGGACACTTCCCTCTCTACCAGTGAACGGGGAAGAATTACAGAGACAAAGAGAGTCCCAGGAGGGATGTCTCTGGCTATCTAACATATCAGCTGGCAAGTTCTGAAGGCACGAAAATGAAACCCTTTATGGGTTTGATTTTTCTCCTTTCTGAGGTCATGACGTGCTTGCAGTTTGTCAGCCGCAATGGAAAAAAAAAATAAAAGTGTGCTATGGAGGGAGCACACAGTTCATGCGCTATAAGGAAGCATTGCTGTATCACCCCCTGCTTACCTTGTAACCCTGGCTTATTTTACTCTAGAGAAACACAAAAGATACAATTGCAACCTAGGATATTCTACCTTCTTTTCCCTAAATCCTAGCCCTTGCAATAGCCCTAACACAGGTCAACTACCTAGACAACCAATGTATCTCTGAAATTCAATGTAGACCTGGCAGCATCCTTTAAATGCTGTTGCAGGAAAAAACCCCAGACCTAATCTAAAAGTAAGGGAGGATCTATCATGGCATCTTCTCATCCGAGCACAGAACTCTGGACACCATCTAGCCAGAGCCCTGTGCCGTGTATCTCTGAGCTGTGAAAGTGCAACCACCACAACAAAAACTAGCTAACACCAGAGGTAAAGTTAAATGTAAGTTATGAGTGCATGCTGGTACAGACAAGTTAAAAGTCTTTGAGACAGAGAAATGCAACACAGGCTGCTGATTTTCAGTCCTCTTTTCAAAGCCCATTCTAAGCTCCAGCTTTAAACCTAAGCAAAGACATTATCCAGGATACATTTTCATGAAAGAATGCACACAGAAATGAAACATTCCGACATCTTCCCTACAAAAATGCTCTCTGCGTGATGCACTGTTATTCCAACGATATAACTGCCAATCAGTTCAGAAGGACTTTTCAATATGTACAATTTTTTTTTTTTTTTGGCTAAAACAACACACAAGCTTTGTAAGTCAAAAATGAATGTGGATACTTCTAAAGAGTAAGATAGCTATAGTTAATTTAACATAAAAAGAACTTGAAAATGGTGCCAAACTTCTCAATCACTGGAATTTCAGAGAATAAAAAGTATGTAAATTAGATAACATATGCCTTTAGTTTTAGCATAATCCTCTTTTATCACCATCCACTGCAGTTTTGCCAAACAGGATAGTTTTAAAGTAGCACCATTGTGTTCTCAGCAGGAAAAAAGCCATTTGCAAGTTTTCACTGCTCCTTCATGGACCCACTCTGCTCTTGACCTTGACACTTTAGTCCATGCCACCATCCTAACCTTGGCTCATGTCAGTTTTAGATTATGCTTCAAATTGCATTCAGTTAACTAAATCCTCAAGCATGTTACCTTTCAATTTTCAGTGATTGTACTTCAGTGTACCAAGATACATCAGATCTTCCATAAAAATCTCAGCTTGGCACAAGCAAACAACTGCTAGAAAGCAAGGCTGCTAGAAGAAAGGACTAATTCAGACACCAGAGAACATACCATCCACGTAGCTCTCTTTCAAAGGAGCACCATTTCCTTATAAATCTTTGCGTAAGAGAAGCCATGCTGTACACCTTCACAAGGCTGAACACCCATACATGCATTTAAAAAGCCACAATGGAAAGATTTGTGCCTGTACTAACCTGGTGTGTTGCCACAATGATTTTAGCAGAGGTTCCCATTCAGTGATCAGAAGCCAACTGGTGCCTACAGAGAACAGACAGTCCCTGATGCTGAATCTCTCTGTAGTGTCTCCCTGTTAGTATCCATCAAGGCAGAGATGAAAGCCAGGCTAAACACTCTCCCATGTAAGTGACTGCAAGGGAACAGATTCTCTGGGAGGTCTCAACAGGAGAATTTCCCACAGCACAAGCCAGACTGCTAAATAATTCGAAACTGCCTGCACTGGCACCATCTGAGGTTGTCGTGCTGCCTTGCCATAAATGACACGGAGAGCAGATACATCTCCCTTTAAGTACAGCATGCATTATTATATGTTACCTGGAGGCAGATGGTCACATCTGGCAAATACTACAGCAGAGATTTTAAACAAAAGGTGTCAAGGATACAAAGGGGTTTGGTGCAAAGCCTACAGCTATTTCTGCCTTACATTGTCTTCCAAGGCTACACCTGGGAGACACCTGGCAAAACAGAAAGCCAAGAGAACAGAAGAGAGGAGTCTAATGTATTGCTTACGGGGCATTTTGTGAGCCAACAAGAAAATACCCTCCCTTCCCAAACATTAGTTGTTATAGTTACCTGGTAACACACCTATTAATATCTTCTCCTTGACTTAGGTCCTACTGCCCTTTGGATTTCTTAAGACTATAATCAATACTTGGCTGCATTTTACAATCAAACATGGAGTTTACATAATAAAATTCTTGTCATTATCTCAGTAATGATTTCTGAACTTCGTTTTAAAGCACGTTTTATTTTCTGCATTCTCAAGCTGGATTCCTCTATACAGATGGCATTTGCAAATGAAGACTAGCAACAGACTCCACAAGCCTACTTCTGAGCTACAGAAAACAAAGGCAAGAATTGGACAGAGTAACTTCATTTTTTCACCCATTTATTTGGTTCTCAACTGAAACACAACATTTCCAAGTGCCACAAATGTCTCAGCCTGACCTGGAAGACTGCTTTGTGCTGCGTGTGCCTGAATTTTATGTTAGGTGTCTTTAGCAGTGTGAATTTTTGCCCTTGAGAATTAGCATGCATGGAAACAAGCTAGGGATCGTGCTGGCCTTGCAGTTGGGAGGCAGGCAGGCAGATGGGACATGGTTTGTAGTAAAATGAATGGAAGATAGACTGTCATCCTTCATAACAAATTTAAATGCTTCTGTCAGTTTAAATCACAGCTCAGTGTGGGGAGTATGTTCACAGCAGCTTATCAGGGATACAGTTCCATAAGTACTACTCACACTGATAGGAAATGCCTTATTCTATTCACAGCTACTTTTGAACAGTTACTGACCCGGATGATGGGTTCTAGCACAAAGACAGCATCACTGAGCCATATGGTGGCACTGCTCAGAATATCACGCCATCAGTCACCATCCAGGAAGGAGCACCAGCTCAGGGAAACAGATGCTACAAGATGGATTAGTGGGGAGGAAACAATGCCAGGCACTGGGTAGGTCACCAGAAGGGACACCATCTCAAGGGCACATTTCTGCATCTTTATCTTGGCTTCTTGACTGTCCGCACAATAATTTATCCCCAGAGAAAGCAGAGTATCTGAGCTGCAGCAGAAGAATCTTGGGACAGCAAATACAACAGCTCTGATTTGAGGATTATTTTACCGCAGCTCCTCTAAAAATTATTTTTAGACTTACTTAAGCCTTCTGTAGAGTGGTTAAATGGACACTTACTGCATGGTGCATAGACTGTATAATATCCACCGTACGGAGACCCTTGGATCCATTCACCAGCTTGTTAGATACCGACATGACCACTGCCATGGAAAGGTTGTCATGGTGACGCGAAGGAAGAAGAGGGCAGTTAAACCCTGACAAGGGACCTGAAAGAACCCAAAAGGAATTTGTGTCATCTTTGGCATACACTAGATTGCTGCCCTCTCTTCTCTTACAGTGTTTTTAGTAAGTACATCTCCCCATCCATGCTGATACAAGTGGAGATGAGGATGCAGTTGTTTTGGCCAAGCCAGGCTTCCCAATTGCTCAGCCCTACAAGTCACCACCACTTCCACAAGCTCCACTGAGATCAGAACTTGCACAGAACCTTGTGATGCCAGGAACCTGAGTGGAAACAAGTCTGTGTGCAGGCACTGATTGATCCCTCCTGACCAGCCAGCCATACTTAGATTCCTGCAAGATCATGGTTAAACGTGGCAACTATGCACATGGAAGCTCAGCTCTCTCTGAAAGCAGCTAAACATTTTTACCACTGAGTATTTTGTATTGTTTTTCTTTATTAAAAAGCCTGTGCAGTTCCAGCTGAGAAGGTGGCTCAGAATGTTGGATAAAGAGACTTGAGAACAAGAGATCAGGACCCCAAGGCTGTGCCATACTGCAGGAGGCTTTTATAATGGTTTAGGACTGTACTCTGGCTGCCCAGCACTGGTTCCTCTCCTGGGTGCTGTAGTTGCTTTTGTAATGCCCCTGAGGAGCCAGAATTCAACAGGCTTGGGATGGCAAAGACCATCTGAATCACCATCACGAAAAAATAGTTTTGAGGCCTGAGTGAGGCACAAAAAGCAGGTGGTGGGTATATGGGCTTTAAGGTTGCCCATGCTATACAGTGAAAGTTTCATATTAATTTACCATTTAAATGTCTGAAACTATTTTTTTTCCTTTCATACTACAACAAACCCCAACAGGGCATCATCCACTTCGGAGGCCCAGGACTCTTAAGGAACATGATTTACAAATTCTACATAACGTGAGGTCAAATATTGTCTGAGTAAGTTGTTCAGAAGCATTCAAACAGGGCTAAATCCAAAACCCAGTGAAACCAATCAAAAAAACTACAACTCTTCCCTTCCTTAAGGCTGGGATTTAGCTCGTAATCTGGTGTTCCCCGTCACGCTTTAAACTGCCACTGCATCCCTGCAATGTGTGAAGTCAGCTGAGACCTGAAGGCATCTCCCTGTCTACAAAAATTCAGCATCAAGTAGTCTTTTTTCTCCCCGTCCCTAAGGAAATTCTGGCATTTAGAGGCCTGTCGTACATACATATTTGCTGAAATAGATCTCCTAAATCCAAGTTTTAATATAGCTTTGCCAGCTTTTGCTTTCAAATTCTTTAACCACCATCACAACCCTCAACTCTTCCTCTCTTAGCTCCATTTTCAGCAGAGCTTTGTTTCCACAGACTGTTTTCTGCTTCATTAAATTTAGCCAACAAGGCAGCAGCTATGAGAGATCTGAGATATCTTGGGGTACAACAGTTTAATGCCTCAATTACTTCTCTGACTGACCAGTTCCATGCACTAAGATAGTCAGAATCACTACAGAGACATAAGCAAAAGCTCTGCCAAAAATCTGTCAGATTGATTATTTACACATTTTTAGAAGTGCCTTCAGTTTGAAGATCTTAGACCTTGACTTAAGCCCAAAGGGACCTCCTGCCAGCTTTACTTCTCCACAAAACAAACACAAATGCTTCCTATTTGTGGAAACAGCTCTATTCCAATAAACTCAGGTTTGCTTTCACTGAACTGTGGTATTAATTTCAAATGGTAATTGCGAGCTGTCTCCGCACTAAGCACATGCAAGAGATCACCACTTGTCTTAATGAGAGCTGAGATTTCTCCTCTCTTCCCCCCAGGTGACCTGCCCTTGTTTACAGCCCTTGCGCTCTTGTGTCCTGTTGCCTCTGAAATACGGCACGAGAAGCCTGTGAACACGTACACCTTACAGATGTATTCTGCTCATCTACCATCTCCAGAGAGCCCATAAGCTTCACACAGGAGCTAGTCAGTACCTGCATGCAAGAGTCAGAGAACACATACAGTGTGCAGGGATAATTAAAGCTGGGAATCCGGTGAGCAAGGGTTTCTCGAATCCTTTCACAGCCTGGCTGGCAAGCTCCACTGCAGTGCCTCACAGAGAACCTGTCGGTCACGGAGACCATCGAGATAGCAACGCAACAAGTGATTGCATGGGAACACATACCATCAGGAAACCAAGGCTCTGATGCTATTTAATCCAACAAATATTCTGCCCCTTTTGAGGGAAGCACAATTTAGCACTGAAACAGAAGGACATCACTATTTACTAATCAAAACACTGAGTGTAACATCCTGGGTTTTCCTTCTCAGTCTGAACCAGAATGAAGAATGCTGTTTGCAAGAGCCGACCAAATCATAGCTCCAGATGGGATGAGCTGCTGTATCCAAAAATTAAACATGTACTAAGAAATACTTATTTTTGTATATTGCAACAAGACAAACATTGTGTGTGAATTTATATTACGGTCAAACTGAACAATTCCCAGGGGATCATACCTGCACTGACATCAACAGACAGAATCACAG
>WKFP01015558.1:2714-15309 GCA_011057875.1 Pterocles orientalis | reverse complement strand
CCCCTTCTGATACACCCCAGGATGCCATTGGCCTTCTTGGCCACGAGGGCACAGTGCTGGCTCATGGTCATCCTGCTGTCCACCAGGACCCCCAGGTCCCTCTCCCCTACACTACTCTCCAACAGGACAGTACCCAACTTATACTGGAACCTGGAGTTGTTTTTGCCCAGATGCAAGACTCTACACTTGCTCTTGTTCAATTGCATTAAATTTTCCCCCGCCCAAATCTCCATCCTGTCTAGGTCTCGCTGGATGGAAGCACAGCCTTCTGGCGTGTCAGCCACTCCTCCCAGTTTCGTATCATCAGCAAACTTGCTGAGGGTGCACTCTATTCCCTCATCCAAGTCGTTGATGAATATATTGAACAGCACAGGGCCCAGTACCGAACCCTGGGGGACTCCACTAGATACAGGCCTCCAACTAGACTCCATCCCATTCACCACAACTCTCTGGCTTCTTTTCTCCAGCCAGTTCACAATCCATCTCACTACCCGATCATCCAGATCACACTTCCTCAGTTTAGCCGCAAGGATACTGTGGGAGACGGTGTCAAATGCTTTTCTGAAATCGAAAACTTCCCACTGTCTTAAACGGACAGAATGGCAATCTGTAACAGTTTACAGAAAATTGCCTTCAGTGGGTGGGGGGTGGATTGTGGGGTGCTCTGTGTTAGGTTTTTAAACCAACTGCTTTACCCTGGTACTTGATAGTCAAAGAAAACTCCTAGCCAACCTTATGAGACCTGTAATGGTTTACAACAGCAGAGAACTGAAGGCAAAGCTCTCAAATCTTTGGCAAGCAACCTAACCAACATCTTATTTTGTATCACTATATTCAAAGCTTCGCAGAGATACGGAGTCACACATTCATTTTGGTTTCTGGATTCTCATATATTAATAAAAACAGTTTAATAGCTTTCGTTTGAAAAGTGTGATAAAACCCTATTAAAATGTATTTACTTCTAGATTCAGCAGCAAGGAGACATGAGGCTATTTTTTCCAAACTTGCTGAGACATTTAGTTTCACAAAAGAAAATTCAGTGCAAATCAAACACAACTCAAGCAGAAAATACTTTATCAGCCTATCCTCCTAATGAGAAAAGAAAGAGATGGAAGCACACATTTTTGGCAGCGTAACAACATTAGCTAGAGAACATTAAATAATTAGTTGGCAGCACTGAGCCTTTGATTCAACTTCTTTGCTATGAATGAGTTTTGCATTGCAAAGCAGGTTTGTAAAATTTAATAGTGTTTTCACACCATAATTCTTTTTTCTTATGTTAAGTATCTCAAAATTAGCTGGGCCTGCTGGACTTTAATGCTGTGGCACACGGGCAAAATAAAAGGGGATATTCTCAAAGACACAAATAGAAGTTAAACACCCAGCTCCTGACTTTCAGGATGACCTTCAATGGGAACCAAGTTCTACTATTTATATTAGTTCTAATGGGAACCAAGCTACTATTTCTGTAGGAGAAAGATGTGCATGTCCAGTAAAGCACAGCTAACAGATACCCTCCTGCAGGTGTGGGAGCTCTTGCCATATACATCAGGGGGTGGTCAGACAACACTGTTCTGTCTGGATCATTGAAACGCGTTATTACTCCCAATCCCTTCTCAGCTGCTTGCTTTTGCTGCAGCATGACAGAACATCTAATCATACTCTAATGTCTTCCTGACAAAATGATCAATTTAAAAAACCCACTATACCTAAAACATAATCTAGATAATTCTGAATTATTTCTGTTAGAAAGCACCCTCATCTAGATGCACATGCCTGCACACCTGGAAAACTGCCTCCAGTAGGGAATGGTAAGAAGCAGGTGGACCATGATGAAAAATCATCTCCTCAGGCTGGCCCAGGAAGCAGCACACTCAGCTACAGCTCTACTTCTGCACCGCTACTTCCAGGGCAGGGGAAGGGTCAGCTCCAGGAGCTATTCCAGAACTGTCAGAGCTGTGGGTAGGGGGGTCAAACACAGCTTCCAAGTCTGAAAACTAGAGCTGGAGAACTTGATACATACATGCAAGAAAAAGAATCCCTGGTCCCTTCAACCTACAGTTCATGCCCCTTCATCACTGTGAAGGGCACAACCACCCCTACGACAACCGGAATTGACAGCTCCCCTTCAGAACAGAATGCTCAATGCAACAAAATTTACACTTTTTTTTTGTACTTGTTATCTGGGTCTATTTAGATTTGCATTTCAGAACTGTTTGATTTTTGTGTACTGATTTTTAAGAAGCCTGCTTTTTTCATTTTACATGGTGGTGACAGGTCTTCACACGACAACACAAGAAACCAAAATTCTTTCCAAGAGTTCTACTAGCAGAAATCCTTACAAGTAATACAGCAGATTTGGAAGCAAGCCCACAAATAGTCTAAATACCAATAAATTCAGCTGTTCCCCATATCCCGGCAAGGCCATACCATGAAGCTGTCAAGTTGTACTATCTCAAGACCAAGCATGATGCCTTTCAAATACCCGATTGCTTCTCACTCAAATACCCCAACTACACACCAGTTCATCTTCCAGCACAGCACATGACCTTAAAATAGTGTCTGACCTAGAGAAACATCACAAGGAAGTGTGCTGAGAGCTGATGACATGTATGGCTTGAGACAAAAGCCAGCCCTTTTCCGAGATGCACTACTTTGAGAAAACAAAGATTATGATATATTTCCATTTTACTCACTTACCATAGACCTTGAAGCAATGCTTTGTTATTTCAAAATAAAACCCCTCTCTGTCTCAGAACAGGGGCAAAAATGCAAAAGATGTTCATTTGCAAAATATCAACTGAATTATAAAGAAGGAAAATCCTTAAAGTGGTCCAGCACTGGAATCACAGAAGTTGTTATTTATTTCAGTTTTTTGTACTATTTCAATGATAAACTAACTTCATATCATAAAGACAAAAATAAACTCAAAGCATGAGTATGACAATTAGATTTCACAGTGAAAATGTTCATAAACTGTTAAACATCAAGTCATTCACCTCAGTTTCATAGGGTTCCCCAAATCCCAAAGATAATTCAAACAAAATTCTAACAATAAAAATGAAAATTAACCACGAATTGGCTCATTTAAGTCTATAATTTGACTGCTATGCATCTGTAATATCTTCCCCATTGGGTCATGTTAGTTTAATGGCTTCACTTAAGCAAGATAGAAGGGATACAAGTTATTTTGTGCACATCACTTGGAGATTTCAGAGATCACAACTGCATTTCTATATCCTTTATGCCTATTCTATTACTACTTTGACAAAAGCAGCATGTCCTCCCTAATGAAATGTTAAGAACTAGCTTATATTAAGAAGGCTGAAGAGAGTCTAAGACAGTTCTAGAAAGTCAACAGTGTGATGAAAGGAAAGGAAGAGAGGTTCTGGCCAAGCTCAAATCTCTCAAGCCACTTGCTCCCTCTTGGCACCAGAGTAAACCCCTTCAAGCACACCTGTACAGCCCCACCTGACACTGAGCAGCAGCAGCCACAGCATTTTCTCTTTCCCTGAGAGGTAGAGCACATCAGCTTTCATCTTGGCTGCACTAGCATACACCCATTGCTCAGCTCCCCAGGCAGGTGACACAGAGTGGTCTCAATCATTTTCTATGGTGCAGTGAGGAGACACCTCAGCAAATCATGGAGCCTTTAGGAGTGCCAGTAGGGAGGATGCAGGCTCAATAAGGAGCTCAAGAACAGTCCACTTGAGTGCCTTCATGTTTGCTTTTTTTGCCTTATCAGTTTTAGGACTTATAGTTGGGCAAAAGTACCCTACATCAGGTCACAAGACAATAGCCTGAGGGAGAGAGGAAGCTGGCATAAATTATCATAGAATGGTTTGGGTTGGAAAGGACCTCAAAGATCATCCAGTTCCAACCCTCTGCCATGGGCAGGGACACCCTCCACTAGCCCAGGTTGCTCAAAGCCTCACCCAGCCTGGCCTTGAACTGGGATGGGGCATCCACAACTTGTAATAATTTGACATTCATCCTTCTGTAGGCCTGATTCTGCTATTCTAGCTTGCCTAAGTAAATCTTCTTCATTTGATCCCATTTGACTGCGGGACACCGCTGGCTGAGTTGCTGGTGCTAGCCTACAGTATCATCTCCAGCTCTTTCAGTACCACAGTAAAAGGCTATCCTCAAGTGAGTGCCTAACACCCCAGTGCTTTTAGCTTTCCTTCCTCGTTGTTGTACACTTCACAGTGCTCCTGTAACACTGGAGAAAACTGCTGTCCTAATGTTCTTGCACAGTGTCTCTGACCTTCAAGACTACAAAATCCTTCAGTGGTTTGGTTGTTTAGAACTCACAAGAGAGTCAGCACTTCCATTCCTGACTGCAGCTGTGCCACATATATCAGTGTGACTAGGAAATCATCTTGGCATCTCTGTAGAAATTAGCCACACACTGACAGGCAGCAGATATAGCTAACAATACGTGTGTAATGGGAGGTAGATTCAGCTGATCTGATTTAAAAATGTAGTGGCAGCTGGTCTTTGTTACAAATTTCATCACTGTTACTGAAAAAACTAGCTTTAATCCTCCCATTTTTTTCTGAGAAAGTTTTCCCTTTCCCATATTTGCTGCTGGGAACTATATCATTCATCAAATGAGTGACTGCACTGTATTGATTGAAGTTAATGCCAATAGAAAAACTCTTTTTGGGGAGGGAAGAAATCAGTTCCTGTAGAGAGTTATATTGCCAATTCTTATTTTAAAAAAAAAAAATAGGTGCACAATCTGTCTTTATTTGCACTACTCCTGATGCTGAAGAAAAACAGATGCACAGATATTTTGTGAACTATGTAAAAAGCTGTCTTACTTTTCCCTTTAACAGGAAAAGCTATCTACTAATTTGAGAAGAGCCTTCTGTAGACTATACTTTCATTTCTAAAGTTAGACTGGTTTCCTGGACTCACCTAGATGAGAATTTGTTACATTCAAAAGGGATTATACACATTGGACTCAAAAAGCCTTAAATTAGTGTCACCTAAGTATAACCTATGATGGGGTGACATCATTGGTGGTTAAGGGAAGAGCAACCGACATAATCTACTTGGACTTGGGCAAAGCATTTGACACAGTCCCACATGACACTCTTGTGTCTACATCAGAGAAACACTGCTTTGATGGGTAGACCATCCAGTGGATAAGGAATTGGCTGGATGGTCACACTCCATCCAGAGTAAAATTATTGTAAAATTATTACAAGGTTGTATTTCAGCGGTATTTTCATTTCATGTATAACCAAAGGAAATTTGGTCTCTATACTGTAATAGAAAAACTTCTACAAAATGTATGTGTCAATGCTGCAAACCAGCACTTTAGACAAGATACAGCAAAAACAATCCAAGAGTCAGTCTGAACTCATTGCTGGGGATTCATAAAAGCTGAGCCAGCTGTGCTATTTGTTAACTACAAGACACAATAGCTGACTGATTATTCAGATTTTTTGTAGAAATATGAAATTAAAATAATAATAAAAAGACAGCATTATTACTATGCAAATCAAAAAACAGGGCAACGTAAATCACTCTTCTGTATGTAAAACACTTCCTCATGCTACTCAAAGGCAAAAGAAACCCAGTAAAGAACGAAAAATCAAGGAAACTGCTTGTTTCAAATCTAAACAGCATATACCAGAAGTGACTCTTTAGAGGACTGTCTGCATTTACTGTTACCAGTTATGTCAATTTATATGAAGTATTGCTAGGACAGTAAATTAGAGCACAGTTTCCACACAAGAAAGTCAGGTTTTGAGGCAACCTCCCAGCAGAACAGGTAACCTAATTAGTTTAAAGACAAAGCCTGGTAGATTTATGAATGGGATTATAGGCCACAAGTTCCCATAACAAGGACCTGGACTTAATCACACAAGAATCCCCTTTTGGTCTTGCATTGCTAAGCAAGCGGGGATGAATTTCCTGTTATGCGCCTGTAGAGTGCCATGGCTGCTACTCGGCCGTTCCACAAGAGTCCCAGAAAACTGTAATAATGCAGATTTACACCAGGCTAACAGAGTGGCAAGCCCCTTCCCGAGAGCTGGGCAACAATATTTCTGGACTGCACAAGTTATTTACCTTTCTAACGTTCTTAAGCTTTCACTGGGGAGTCTGCTGTCACCATTCCCAGACCACTTTTAAACGATAACAAGCCGGCAAATCACACTGCTTCTTGGTAGTAACGGTACACCTACACATTAAGTCCCACTTCTTAAAGTCTTACAACTCCTTGAGAGATGCATTGCAATCTATATGAACAGCAATGCCGCAGAACAGTATGACAAGGTGTTAGATGGTTTCATCTCATACACAATTTACCGACTTACTACATTTATCAGTCATGTAAAAAAGCCTGCTAACATCTTTATACACTGATGTGTTCAAGCTCTGTCCAGGCTATTCAAGTCAATGTATAATACCATCCTATGTTGACACCTCAGCTCCACTGAGACCCGAGTCTTGGCTTTGTTGCACTTTGTTAGCATTCCCAGTCTGAATCCTGCTTGCCTATCAAATAGTTATACTGACAAACTTCATCTCTTTCTGGAGTCTTACACCTTCATCTCTGGAGAGCAGGAACATTTCAGACAGATCGCTCTACAAATTGATTCAGCAGGGAGTAGATAGTTTATTTGATTTGTTAATTCTAAAATTTGGTGTTTAGTGCCTTTCTTAAGTAGTGTGGGTCAAGCTTTTTTCATTATGTCAACCTAATTAGCAATCAGAAACTACGACTACAGAATGAACCCGCCATCATAAAAAGCTCAGTAAAGAGTTAAATCCAACCCGAAGAAACTGAACTTACGATTTATATGTACATCTCTTTACACTCAGTCACCCTAAATAAGAAATAATTCCTATGTTTCACATACTGAAGGAAAAGATGGGAAAGCTCAAACATACTACTTTGGTTCTGTGAGACAGGAAAGATGTCATTTATGAATGTGAATGTATGCGGTACTTCTGTGAGTGCTATGACACATTCACGATTCACTGCTTGGTGACTACCTGTGCTGCACACAATTTTGACTGTAAGATGGTATTACCACTGTCTGTCACATTCAAAGTGCTTTCATAGACAGTCTTGGGCTTTTCATCCTTTTATGTACCTTATATTCACATTAGGAGATATCTGATTGCCTGTAAAGAAGGAAACAATCAGAGGAAATTAATCTTTTAGGCATTAGTGTAATTTTACCTTCATTAATTCCATCTTACTGACTTCCTACTAACCTGGAAAAGTTTAAGTGGGAGTCCGCAGGGCGGTGGAAATACTGCTCAGAGAACAATGACTGGAATTGCTTTAGCTGGTATGCAATTCCCATCAGACCACACCACTGTTTCTGCACAGAAATTCTTATGACTAGAAAAACAGTGGGGAAAAAACATGTTTCTGTATAAAAAGCTGCTTTTGATAGAAGGGGGGGATAAAATTTCATCATGAAAAGACATATTTGCGCCTGAACAAATTCACCATTTTGCCCAGGGGGAGAAGTCCAGTTATTTACACCATGAATAGGAGCACTGGCTGGCAGAAAGAGCAAACTGTACACACTGGATCGAATTTTCACATAGCTGCAAAACTATCAGTTTCCGTATTAAGTGAAAATTGGTAGTTTTCTATAGTTCTGGTTTTGATATTCTCAATCAGCATCAGTCCAGGGAGCAGAAATCTCAAGGTCAAGAACAAGCCTCCACTTTCAGAGTCAAAAGTTTAGAATGACCTTTTACCAACACAGGCATCTTTTCAGTAGTCCCTCTAGGTCTCCTGCAGTCTCACAGCTTTTTCACAATGAACCACTTTGTAACACTTCAAATTATCAGGCTAAATAACAGCTCTGTTAAATAAAATCAGATATTACAGGTGGAAATGCTTTTCTTCCCACTAAGACTCCTAAATCTTCAAAAACTAAAACTGAGAGTAAGCTACATTAAAAATTAATGTGACTACACTATTTACCCAACTTAATCTGCAGAAAATCAACTTGCATCTATTAGCAGTGACCTAAAATATTCTGTATTGACTGAGGTCTGCTTATAAAGGCAACAGAGATTCCTCTCTAAAGGAGTGTGTCTGTGGCTTACACAGGGAGGTCCCAATGAATGACTAACACCCCTCAGCAGTAGCATAATAATATCCATTATAATCCAAATTCCCTCAACACAATTCAATGAGACTCTAGCTGACCTACTGATTTTTAGAATAATTTCATATGGTCATCTCACCAGTCTTTCTTAGAGAAACTGACCAGGAAAAAAAATACCATGGAGCTGACCCACCAACACTTACTGCAGCAGACCTCCTCAGAACAGCTCTCATGGGTTGCAAAATACCTCAGAGAGTTAGACTTTTAGTTTTTTGGGGTTTTCATTTTTTTTTTTAATTTGATGTGGGCTCATCTGAAAGTGACAGTTGTGTTCTTGAAATACAGCAATACCTCAATGGTTTTTGACCAGTGGATTTGGGGTTTTTCAATTTGGGAAGAGCAAATTATTTCTTTGTAGAGTTGCAGCTGCACCCCTGTATGCTGTGGCAATTTTTTACCTACAAAAAACAATCAATAACACCAGGAAGAGAGTCAGTGAAGGTTTGCATAAGGCAAAAACACATGTAGCATTCTTACCATATCCTCTCTGCCCCTACTTGTTCCCTTCTGTTGTACATCAGCTTGAAGCACTTCAGCACAATCTTTTATATATATATACACATATATATATACACATATATATATGTATATATATATACACATACACACACACACATGTTCTGTCAGCACACATCTGCTAGAACAGCATTGAACTAGGTGCTGGTGTTCTCCTGCTGCAATATTGGATTTTCTCTACGTGGGGTCCCCTTTAGCTGGTGTTTTCACATGTACTGATTGAAGTTCATCACATCCTGCACCTGGGAAAGTAGTTAAGGTCACAGGATAAGCAAACAGAAAATGTAGCAGTATCGAGATCTTAAACTCTGCGTGACAGAACACTACTATTGACCAAAGCTAACAGAAGGACAAACTACTTATATCAGGCACAACAAAAGACTTAAGCTAGCTTGCCGCTTTGCTGGTTCCCTGTCCTGACAAAGGACCGTGAATTCCAAGTGAAGTTCCAGAGAGCCCCATGTAGTCAGCATACACGTACAGTCCAAGATCTCACATCCTAATGTAGACTAAACCCACAGAAATTCTGAATATTCACATTATCTGTAGAGAGCAAAGGAAGAGCAAATACTGAGGCAAAGCCTCAGCCTCCAAACCCCAGGTGACCACCAGCACAATGAGGACTGTCCATCCAGCCAAGACAACAGCCAAGAGCTCACCTGGTAGGTTGGATCCACTTTCTTTCAAAGAACCCCAAGAAAGGCAAACTGTCTTCTGCTGTGGGAAGTGGCACAGCAAACTGAAGTCTCTCCTTCACTAGAGGAAAGTCAATTGCATGGAAAGTCATTTATCTTGGAAGAGACAGTCTCAACTTCTAGTGCTGGAGTGGAGTTGCTGTGCAGAAAACAAAACATCTTCAGACAAGGGAGGTCAAAAAGTGTGCCTAAAAAGAAAAATAGGCTTCACACAAAAGACAAATCACTCTCCAGGAGCAAGGCCATGTTCTTTGCCATTTTTGCCAGTGACTCGAGAAAAGAAGCCAGAACTAGCCAGTACAATGCCTGTCTCTCCCTCCTTTCTTTTCTCCAAGTTTCTGGAATTCTTTACAGCTGTGATGCACACTGGAAAGAGAAGCAGGAAAGGTTCCTCTGAACCACTAACAGCCTGTCACATGCTTTTGAAAGGCAACAGTCTTCTACACAGACAAGAAATCTGAATCTGTGTCTCCTGTCTTCCCTGAGCACTCTTACCTTTATTTTTGCAAAGCAAAAAAAACCCCACTCAAGTAGAATGACACCAGCCACACCAGTAAGGAAAGCAGCAGTCATTTCTTACATTTTATTTCATACCTCTTTCTAGGCTAAGCTCTTTAAGAAATCTGAAGAAAGGAATGCTAAGTTTCAGGATCTCAGCTGAGGTTAGGGCTGAGCTGCATGTTCCTGTCCCACTGAGGCATTTGTGGATATAAGAAGAGAATAATTTCCAGATGTTTGGCAAAATAAAATGCTTGGAAATTTCTGCAGTTCATCTACCATCAAGATGAAGCAGCAAGAGGTCTTTGGCAAAACATAAGTGCCCAAGTCTCACTTTATACTCCCAAGTCCTTTCTAATCTATAGCATCATGTGTCCAGATAGGTCCTCTTCAATCCCTAAATTTTGAGATTAAGTAAGAGGAGTTAACTGGAGATTCTACCTGTGCTGCATCATTAGGAGGTATCTGGTTTTGCACAATTACACTGTTGCCGTGCTTTCCACTCATGTTGAAGGACATGTTGATAGCAACAACTCGTAAAGTACCTACGACTTTTCACAAAGGTGTTTGTCAGTGAAGTTGCAGCTTTGGTTACAGCACTGGGCACCAAGCAATCCAAAATCCATCAGGTACAAAGGCTTATGTTTTTGCAATTATCTTCTCTCTGGTCTGTAATGCCTGGAAATATCTCGACTCCAGTGCCTATGCTACAAAGCAAGCTCTCCCACTTCCAAGTTACTCAGGGCTGACATGCTCCTTTGAGAAACAAGCTCCTTCCAGGACTATCAGAATAGCAAGGCGAGGCTCCTCCATCTTCTGCATCTTGTTCCATCAAGTACAAGGGAACCTGGGCATGCAAATTATGTAAAGCTAAATTAACCAAACTCTCCATATTGATGTAAAATGAAAGAATAAGGGATTCTTCTTAAACCAACCATTAGAAGCTGCACTTTATTATTTTGATGTAGTACAGGCAACTTCAGACATGGGGAAAGGACTGAAAGCTGTATCATCGTGTTATGCTGCAGTATCACCAAGTTGGTAACAAAACGCTGAAAGTTTGCTGCAGACTGTGGTGGATGATTGCACTCAGGCTTCAGTTCAAGAAGAACCGCAGCACTGATCAGTCTATTCAGTGAGGCCTTCAACCAAATGTTCCAGCAGACAGCTAATACTGACATACTGCATGAGAAAAAGCTCTGGTCTACATACTAGGGTCTACTGCACACAGCAACATTCTCATTTCCTAAATTAACCCTAAACCTACTTGGGCATAAGCCATTGTGAGAACACTGCTGTTGGACTAGTCCCTGCTCTGGAGTGAGCTGAGAGAGAGCTCATTTCTCCTTATGCAAAGCTTCACTGACTAATATTTCAATTTTTTTTCCCTTTTGTCTGAGCCTTAATTTCATGTAATAATGAATTAACCAGTTTCAGTACGAAAATAATTCGGACTTCTTACATATAGCCCACCTCATTTTTTCAGGGTGTCCACTGACATTCTGCTCTCACCCTGCCTTTAGCAGAGACTAACAGGCTTCTTGCTCCATCACAAGAATGCTGTTTAGACTGTCAGCTCAGGCGGTTTGTAGACGTTACTGTCAAAAACTTTTTTTGCAACGCTGACTTCAGTTTTCTTGCAGAAAAACCAATGTATTCTGACAATAGTGCTTTTGCCACCCATTACCCCTTTTAACACCAGAAGTCTGCAACGCGAAGACAAACTACAACCGCATACAAGGAAATAAGCATCTAGTAAATAGATGCAAAGACAAATTAGGAAAGCTAGGCAGTTTCTTTGTTCCTTGTTAATAGTTTCAACCCACCTCCTTCTCCAACTTGCTTTTATATGTGGCTTCAGCAAAGAGGGGCAACACTGACTGCAGAAACAGGCCCAGGAGTTGCTGTGGCTTTATTCCATCTCCCTTCAACGGGGCATTTGGACACAAGGCTGAGGAGAAACCAGATATTAGGAGAGTTCCTCCACCGATTCCCCAGAACATGCAAACTAGAAAGACTAGATATAACCCAGTAAGATGCATACAGTATGTTAACACTGAATGCATATTTCTATTTGGAGCCTTGTTCATCCCAGTGACTCAAACAGCTGAACACCATAGCAACTCCCTCTTCTCTCCAGATACTGTCTCTTTGCCTGTATTGTTCTTTAGGAAGGGATTTACAGCGCTGAATCCCAATGTTATTTCATCTATAAGAAGGAACAGAAAGCTTGGCAGATACTGCCACCACTTGTTGCCAACTCTCAATTTGAATAATAAGAGGTGTCTTTTCACAGCTAGGGAGGAATGAAGCTCTAAGTTTCTCACAGATTTGTCTTTCTTGAGATATTTGGGAAGGGGGGGGGGGTTATTACATCTTTTGGTCTTTTCCAGGAAGCCAAACCCCTCATATTTTGCTTCTTATCTTTCAGTGTCTTTTCATGTGTCATCTCTAAAGATCCCATCCCTCCCAAATTAATTCTGCACACCTTTTCAGGGAGGGGGAAAGCATGAGATGAATGGCAGCCCAAGTAAAAAGCTCAGATCCTGAGGATTATCAGAATGCTGTCCCACTGAAATATCCCATCATGTCTGAAGGCCACTCCAGTGTCCCTGCCCTGCCATAAGGAAACAATTTTCTATCCTGGGAAAGGTGATAGGAAGGAAGTATAGTTCTGGCTGAACTGAGCTATGAGGAACTGCAAGCTCAAACTGGTTTGCCCCTGTGTGGTTA
>WKFP01015557.1:1092826-1144248 GCA_011057875.1 Pterocles orientalis | reverse complement strand
CTGGATGGCATCCCTTCCCTCCAGCGTGTCCACCACACCACACAGCTTGGTGTCATCGGCAAACTTGCTGAGGGTGCACTCGATCCCACTGTCCATGTCTCTAACAAAGATGTTAAACAACACTGATCCCAGTACCGACCCCTGCGGAACACCACTGGTCACCGGTCTCCACTTGGACATTGAGCCGTTGACCACAACTCTTTGAGTGCGGCCGTCCAGCCAGTTCTTTATCCAGTGAGTGGTCCTTTTCAGTTCCTTTTCAGTTTTAGCAGGCTTTGTCGCTGGCAGTTATTTACCGTGCTAGGAGCTTTGTTCCTGTTCCCTTGGGAAATTTTGCAGTATCTAATGATGGTATCTCTGAGGTTAAAGTGTCTGGACTGCAGCATTAGTGAGTCAGCTGCACTATTACATTAACTGTAGTTATTTACAAGTAAGTAAACTGTAGAAGCTGCTGGAATAAAAGATTATGCTTGAAAAGATTTAGGCAGTCTTTTGTAATCTGCCTGTACCAACAACGAGGATGGCAGAGCTGTGCAACTAAATTTTTAGATAGAAACAAATACCAAGAATTCATCAAATTTGTTTCAGGCTAATCTAAAACGAAGTTTTTCAGAGTTTGGGACAAAGGAAAATGAAATTTTATAGAATGGAGAAAACAAAAGTTTAGTCCCTGGGAATTATCAGCTTGTTTGTTTTGATTGAAACCAAAGGATATTCAGAAACCAATGGGTAGACCTAGAGAGGGCATTTGATCTTTTTCAACAAGGGGAGTAGATGTAACTTTCCCACCCAAATGTCAGTAATTCAGATGTTCAGCATCCTCCCAGGTTCAAGTACCCTGTTAATATGATTTGAAATAAAATTCTCTCCTTTCCCAAGAACACCTGCCTGAATGACCAGGTTACAAATTATCCTTGGCTAAGTCTGTCTCAGTTTCTCACTGTATTGTCTCACACTGTGAGTGATTAAGCTCTGAAGGAGACAAAAAGGATGAAATAGTCATTATGGTGTTCATCTAACAGTAGAACCTTGCTCTGAAAGAATTTTGTGTAAATTATGTTGAAATAAGTCGTTTCATAAGTGACGCTGAAGGAAGCAACCCCAGAATAATGTAGGCATGCTACTGAAAGGTATGACATCAAATCTCTGCTCTAAATGAGACAGTGAGAATGTGAATTTGAGTCTTCTACTTCTTGAGTACCCTTAACCCTGGGATTCTGGAGTGATGTCCCTCCATGATTTTCAGAGTTCAAGCTTTTACCCCTTTACATTACTGCATGTCAGGGTACTTCCAAGGCTGCCAGCAGTCACTGCAAGCCGGTCCTGCTTCTCCTGGTACTCCTTCTCCTACCTGGCCGGTGTAGTACGGATGAAAGCTTTTTGCTTACTCTCTGGATATAGTGAGGATGTGGTGGAATACTGGAACACCTGTTAAGATGTCTCAGAAGCCTGGTTTGCAGTGTTATTCTCCTTCATTGAAGAGTACTTTTGCCTAGCTCCTTTAAATTTTTCTTGTCTGAAATTAGGTTGTTTGTAAGTAAAAGCACTCGTTCAGAATATTTTAAAAAAATGACAACACAGATACAAATACTGTTAACTCAGAATAAAAGAAAAACTACATTTACTCTCTTTACACTGCAAATATATGTCAGTTCCCATCTTCAACTAGCTTTCTGCTTCCCTCTGAATGAGGTGGTTGTCAGGAGTTTAGATTTTGTGAGTGTTCCTGTCTCCTAGTGTACTACCTTACATGCTAGAGTCACTCTCATCTTTCCAAACTTCTAGGTGGTCTAGATGGATTTAATATTTTCCTTGAAATTAGCAGAACATATGACCCCAGAGAATAAGTGAAGCTTTGTTTGAATAAAGCTTCTTTCTGTACCCAGGAGTTACGTGGTATACTTAACTGTTCAGTAAACAACCCTTTGCTTCCAGGAGGTGGGAAACTCTTGAATCTTCCTTCGGTGGCTGTTCAACATTTTTCAGCTAGGGTATGTCTTTCAGTCAACCCGATATGCTGTGTCAGCTTTCAAATAAAAAAAAAAAACTAACAAAAACCCACAAAAACATGCTGACATATAAGCAATTTATTTCTAGCCTATTGCTTCTTCTTGGCTGAAATCAGATGTGATGGCACTCTGTTGTGGCAATGGTTTTGGAGTGAGTGATCCCCAGTTCCTTAGGCAAACCGACGCAGTACAGCTAGGAGAGGTGAAGGACAGAGGAAGAGGCAACTCCTATTTGAGGTCAGAAATGACTGAGGGAGGATGCAGAATTTCATCGCAATAAGTGGCCCACTAAAGATACTCCAAAGCATAGATCTTGGCCACCTTTCGTGGGGCCATTCAGAGCACGGTTCCATGACAACTTCAGCAAATCTAAATTACTGCAGCTGCAGTTTGGTTCCTCGATCATGCTGGCGTGCTGCCTGCACTGGATGCTAGCTTGGAGAGCTCATATAGCAGAACACTAACCTGGGAAACCTATACATCTACACCCCAAATGACGACTTTGCCACCTCACTTGGTTCCATGTCCCCTGCGCAAGACAAGTTGGGGATGCACTGTTGGGCATTGCTGGATGCTGGAACCACTGCCACTCTGGCTAATACCTTCACACACTGCCATAGAGCAGAAACTTCACATATTCTCTCATACCTCTTTTTAAAATAGCGCTTATATAGCCTTTTCCATAGAGCAGTGTTGGTAGAGTTTTTCAATATCTGACTTAGCAGGGACACTCAAAAAGTGTAATTCCATCAATTCTGAAACAAGATGCAAAGATTTCTTTACGTGTCTTGGTTATGAAGTTAATATGAGATTAAAATATACACCAATTTGTCCTGAAGAAATAATCTTAGAGCTGAGTCTGAGTGCTCCCTGAAGAATTTTAGGGTTGTATGAAGATAAATATTTTATTAGAAATTAAACCAAAAGAATATAAGGCAAACCACTTTTCCTTGCTTGACTGAAGGAGTTATATCTAATACCTTGATCAAAGAGGTCTGTAAGATAAGAGTGTGATGTGTTCCTGCGGCAAGACGAGGACAGAAATGAAACAATGACCTAGGCTAGAAATTCCCTTCTCTAGGGAGCAGCTGTAGCACACTGATTCATGCTCTCAGGTATGAATCCTTGCAAATCACTCAAGATAAATCCAGGTTTTGGGATCTGTTGGAATAAATGCATTGTATAAATAATTTAAAGTTATCTAGCCCTTTAAAAAAGAAAAAAAAAAGAGTATTCACAGTTTCTGAAAAGGATTTACTGAACTGAAGAGTGAATGACTGAATGCAAAAATGGGGGTGGGAATGAGGAATTATGGCATGAAAAAGCACCAGAACTGTTCTAATTTTCAGAGATAAACTGTTGATGGAGCTTTGCTATCCATTTCCCAGTAACCCAGTGTTAGTTCTAATATGCTTTACCACTAAATCTAGCCATTCTTGACATTGATTTCAGTGCAATTTGTGTAATAGGTCAAGTAAAGTGGTGCTTATTGACTGCTGATTGTATACATTTTTCCACCTGAAATGTTATTGTTAATTGACATCCTCTTTCATTTTCCTGAGATAATTTTCACCCTATTTGAATGACTGCCTGAAATTCCCCCTTTGTAAACTGGGTCCTTTTCATGGCAAATATCAAATGTAGTTTTGAAAATCAGATAAATTGCAAACATTAAATCACTCCTTCAACAACAGAACATTAAAATAATCAGATTCAAACTAGTTTGTCAGATATAATTCACCTCTAGTGAATATGTACTGTCTGCCCCTAACTAAATCACCCATCTCTAAATGTCTTGTAATCTTGTCCCATACCATTATTTCAAGTAATATTCTTGCAACAGAATGCTGGCTAGCACTAATGGCCTGAAGTTTTCTGAATAATTACTTTTGTCTTGACATATTGCAGAATGTTCTACCTCTATTCCTAGGTGATTACAGATCTTGTATTACCATCACCTTATCTCAGTTCTTGGAGGTTATAGAATCATAAGAAAGGCTATCTAATTGTGGCCCGTTGCTTTCCCTTATGAAGCTTTTTTCTTCCATTTCAAAGGTTGCCTTGAGAATTTTTTTTGTAATTATGGTTATACGGCTGGTACTTACCTATCTGATGTCAGGGATGCATGCCTACTTCCTTCAACCAATGAGAACAAATTGGATGAAGTAGCACATGTGAAAGAAACTCAAACATCATTTTAAACAATAGCAATCTGATTTTTGCATTGTGTTTCCTCTGCATACTGGGATCCCAGCAGTACTCCTTTCTGAGTTACTTTGAGGAATAACGTGACACAGCCCGGCATCAAACCTCTTACTGTCTCTCTCATTCTGTGACCATGAATGTGTTTACTTCATTGAAGCTGCATAACTTGAAAAACATGTTTTAATATCTCTCAGGTCTGTCACTACTCTTGGGAAAGTCTGGAAATGTTTCCCAGAGTCCACTCCACAAGGGAACCACCTTCCTGGGTACTTGCACCTCATATATAGTCTTCAGGGTCACACAGCTGCCACAAGCCTAGTGAAAACTTGGGGCAGAAGAGTGGTACTGGACACTCTACAACAGGTTCCTAAATCAAGGAGTAGCTTTTTAAATCTCTCTTAAATGACTGTGAACACCATATTTCAGCGCAAAGTCCAGGCTAGTTACTTTAAAACAGTGCTGAAAATAATCCCATCCTACTGGTAATTCTGTCCACAAGTTTTCATTGTACTGCAAGGCATATGTCAGGAACTGTATAGACGTGTCCTGCTCTAATAGTTCACTACAGCAAGGTCTTAGGCACACCAAATAGGCTCTGTAGGCATACTATGTTCTCGTTTGTCACTCCCCATCTCCCTGCTCTGCTTTTTTTGGGCCAACTGAGTACATGAGAATAATACACAGCCTACACTGGTACCTCTGTGTGGACTTCTCTAAACAAGTAATTTGCGCAGGTGCAACTGAAAAATCCACAGGGGACCTCGGAGGGTTGTGACCAAGTGTCAGATAGAAAGAATCCAGCCTGATTTGCTGAATAACTGTTGTTGGTAACAGTTAAAAAAAAATTACTTTTTATTTTTGTACTCGGTACACTTGTCCCCAAAGGCAATGGATTATTTAAAATATTAACTTGCCATTAATATAAACTAGTGTTATATTAAAAAGTTAAGATATTAACTTGCTTCAGTCTTCACTGGTGGTATCAGGTTTCCCATGTCTGTCAGGACCCTGAACCTCTAGGTGAGGGTGAGAGAAGTGGAATCCCTCCCGCTGTAACATCAGAACAAGTCTGAGACCGCCTCGTGTCACTGAATGTAAGTCTATGGGGCCAGATGATATGCATCCCAGGGTTCTGAAAGAACTGGCTGATGTGGTTGCCGAGCCACTCTCTATAATATTTGAAAAATCATGGCTGTTGGGCGAAGTCCCCGGTGACTGGAAAAAAGGAAACATTACTCCTATTTTTAAGAAATGGAGAAAAGAAGACCTGGGGAACTACAGGTTCCTCTGTGCCAGCATTGATGGACAAAGGAAGGATGACGGATGTACTTTACCTGGACTTGTGCAGAGCTTTTGACATGGTCCCTCACTACATCCTTCTCTCTAAATTGGAGAGGTATGGATCTGAATGATGGACTGTTCAATGGATAAAGAATTGGTTGGCTGGTTGCAGCCAAGGGGTTGTGATTAACGGCTCTAGGTGTGGATGGAGGCCAGTCACAAGGGTCTGTCTCAGGACCGGTGCTCTTCAACATCTTTACCAATGACATAGATGACGGAATCAAGTGCACCCTCAGCAAATTTGCAGACGACACCAAGCTGAGTGGTGCAGTTGATACGACAGAGGGAAGGGATGCCATCCAGAGGGACCTGGACAGGCTGGAGAAGTGGGCCCATGAGAACCTAATGAGGTTCAACAAGGCCAAGTGCAAGGTGCTGCACTTGGGCTGGGGCAATCCCAGGTACTTGTATAGACTGGGAGAAGAACTCCTTGAGAGCAACCCTGCAGAGAAAGACTTGCGGGTCCTGGTGGACGAGAAGCTGGACATGAGCCAGCAGTGTGCGCTTGCAGCCCGGAAGGCCAAATGTGTCCTGGGCTGCATTAAAAAAGGGGTGGCCAGCAGGGAGAGGGAGGTGATTGTGCCCCTCTACTCTGCTCTTGTGAGACCCCATTTGGAGTACTGTGCCCAGTTCTGGGGTCCCCAGCACAAGAAACAAGTGGAGCTCTTGGAACAGGTCCAGAGGAGGGCCACAAAGATGATCAGAGGGCTGGAGCACCTCTCCTATGAGGAAAGGTTGAGGGAACTGGGCTTGTTTGGCTTGGAGAAGAGAAGGCTCCAGGGAGACCTCATTGCGGCCTTCCAGTACTTGAAGGGAGCCTATAAACGGGAGGGGGAGCGACTCTTTACAGGGGTTGATAGTGACAGGACAAGGGGGAATGCTTTTAGACTAAGAGAGGGGAGATTTAGGTTGGGTATTAGGCAGAAATTTTTCACTGTGAGGGTGGCGAGGCACTGGAACAGGTTGCCCAGAGGAGCTGTGGATGCCCCATCCCTGGAGGTGTTCAAGGCCAGGCTTGATGGGGCCCTGGGCAGGCTGCTCTAGTAGTTGGCAACCCTGCCCACAGCAGGGGGGTGAAACTAGATGATCTTTAAGGTCCTCTTCAACCCAGGCCATTCTATGATTGTTATTTTCCAGATAATTATTATTTACAGTACTAGTGACCTACTGTCCTTTGTGGATCTGATTCAAACTGCAGTTTTATAGAACAGAACCTCATCCTGAGATATAAAAAAACCTAAATTCACTGCCAATCCTCGTAGAAATCTCTATCATGTTGTACAAGCTAACCTGTAAATGTTTGGAAGCTATGTTTCTTTGCCACCATGTTATACATGTGAATTATTTCTATTATTTTCTTCCTATGTGTATCTGAAAATAAAAGTACATACTATATAATATTATATAAATATATACAAGGTTTCTAGAGATTATATTCATTTCAGACATCAAATTCAAGCTAGGCAAAATGTCAAATTTTGTTTACTAATTTTGTACTTATCTCTTCTTTTAATATCCTGTCTTGGTTCTCTAGTTATAACGTAGATGCACCTAAAGTTCGCTACAAACATTTGCCATTAGCTTCTTCTAAAAAAAATTAAATTTGAGGATAATCCTACCTCCAGAGCTTATTCTGTTCCTGGCCATTGACTGTGACAGTGAAAGGCTCATCTGAAAGCAGTGGAGCATCCCATCTAAAAGCATAAAACATATTACATTTCATGAAAAAGCTAATTCAGATTGTTTAATTCTGGTAATATTGCCTCTGTCACCTTCAAAATCAAAATGTTCTTTCCTGTTATTATAAAGAAAACAACCAAATTGCTTAAAAACCCATTTGAATACACAGCTGCCTTATGTTGCATACTAATTTGATTAAAAATGCTTGTGCCTCACCAGCATTTTTCACATGAAACACACTGGTGAATTTAACAAAGAAATGTAAATATATTTTAGCAATTTTTGATGACAAAGTACACGATAATGTCCACAATACCCCTGGACTGAACAAAGATCTCAATGCAGTATTGGAAGACTTTAAACCGAATGTCTTGCTGTATTTGTTTGCTCAATGCTTTGGGCACTGTGCCAACCTCATTGCGAATAACTGCATTAGTCAAGTGTATCCAAATTATTACAACACAGCGTCCATCCCAGTTATTGCAGTTGAAGCATTTTCTGAATCTTCACATCACTAGAAACATTTAATTGAGGAGAGAGCTTTGCATAAATTCAGTACAATTTTAATTTTAGACAGAAAATCTTAACATCTTTACAAGTTGCTTATGTAACTAGGTTTTCCTAGAAAGCATAATTAGGAAGTAATTGCACTACTTTTGTTTACCTATTATGAACAACTTGTCTAAAGTGGTGAGCTGCCATGGCAATAGAATGAAGAAAAAAGGAGCCAGAAAAGGATTTATTGTATTTATTTTTTCAGATGATAGAAATAAGTATTGTAGATAGTCGTCTCCCCTTCTTCTGTCTTCACTCTATCACCCTAATTCTTTAATTCTTGACCTGGATGATGACGTTGCAATAAGTCTTTGTGGATTTCTGTTTACCATGCTTTTAAAAGGGAGATGACAGCCAGTATGTGTTTTAATCTTTTCTTTCCTAGAGGAGATCCTCCTCCTAGTGCAGAGGTCCAATCTTCCTTGCATAGCAACACTTGTGCTAAAATATGTCTGCAAGCTGCAGAACATGAAGGTCCTCTTGTTCTCACCTTTTCATTTCAGGATAGCTCAGGTCAGATGGAGTCCCAAACAACTGAGCAACACTGACCTCTGCATCCCTTGCTAGCTCATTTGTTCTGACGGTTGGCCATTTGCATTACTCTGCAAATTCCAGCTCAGCATAGCCCTGGTCATGAGGTGTAGTTCTGACAGGAGAAATGTATTTGAGCTACTTGATAGCTAAATGTTATTCAAGAGAGGCAGTCTGATCGTTCCTGTTATATACAGCTGGACTGGGAAGGCAAAGAAATTGCCCTCCTCCTTGGTTTGCAGTTGGTGTTTTCCTTCTTTTACGGCGGACGATAGTATTTTTTTTTAATTATCTAGCCCCAGTGAAACAAGATTTCAAATTGCCACATTAGTGGTATGTCCTTAAGCTTTTATTCTGGACACCAGGTCCATCAGTGATTTGTATTTTGATAAGCCCCTTGGCTGGGAGTGAAAATTCCAGCCTCTTGTACCAGCGTGTATGGCTGAGTTTGCTGTAGCTGGTGGTTTTGTCTGGTGCACCGTATTTTACAAGAAAGTACATATTATCATGCCATGAAAGTCTAAGTGATCATCTCCTAAACTTGCTTAGAAACAGGAAGTTGCAATATTTTTAAAATTACTTGACATTATTTTGAAAAAGAAAAATCTCTAAATCTCCTATCAAAGAAAATTTCTAAAGCCATTGCCTTTGAAATTCTGATATTCTTATTTTCATCAGATGAAAAACATATTTTGACATAGACAATAAATTGCAATGTTGTATTTACAATAAGTTATCATATTATATGTTGTATGTTCATGACAGTTTTTCCTACACTGTACTAACTTATGATTAATTTAAGCAACTGTAGAGACAATGAAGCTTTCTGAAATTATCAAAATTTAATGAAAAAAGCAGAAGTGGCTTTTGGAAGTAGTTTCCTGACAGAAAAAATCCTGTAATAAAATGAAATACTGGAAGAATGCTCTTTTCATGGAAAATGGAAACTTTAAATGTTTTTCTATCTATCATTGATATACACATGCACAAATACACGTTTTTGCTTCTTTTACTAATAAATTAATCTTGATTTCATGGTGAAAAATATAAATAACAAGGTATTGTAGAAACTTAAGCCACTGCCTTCTGGATAAACTCCAGAGCAACGTTTTCAGAAAATGTTTCCTCTTTGCCTCACTAGGATCACTACAAAATTACAAGTTTTAATGGCAGCCTACCATACATTTGTTTCCTCAAGAAAAACATAGTCCTGATTTTTGACACACAAACAAGTTATTGTCCATCAGCTGCACAATGGTAACTGCCTATGTGCCCAGTTTGGCAGATAGCAACATGTACTAGCAGTATGGTAAATTGTCCTACTATGAGTGAGGGATATGTGATTTCCCAGTCAGGTGTGGATGCACCTGCAATACAGGTAGATGGAGAGAATTTATGCAAACCATTTAACTAGAGGCATAAATATCATGTTTTGTGAGGCTTTTGATTCGTCTTTATAGGCTTTTAAGCTACACCGTGATACTTCTGTGCCTACCTTAAATTATCTTGCGTTGAGCGCTTGTTACAGAGTAAAAGAATGCGTGGTGACTAAATGACAGAGCAGCTGATGTATGGCAGCCTTTTCATGGGTCAAAGCCCTCTGACAACTTGAGTTTTACATATGCTTTTTGGATTTTTTACATCAAATCATCAATCTGCCAATGTTGTTCCCAAGTCAAAGAATTTTGATGTTGAGTGATCAGAGACTACTTTTATTTTATTTGGGCAAGATTGAACGTTTCTGGGAGTTCCTTAGATTTTTGTAAGACTTTGGGGGAAGGATTAAGGGTGGAGTTTTTTTATCACTGAATTTCAATTTGCATCAGATTGTATTATGGTGATGCCATTGATACATGCATTTTTGAAAACAATTGTTCATTCAACAAGAGCTCCATCTGCTTGAATAGTTTCCCTGGGCAATCTGAAGTTCTATATGTATGCTTGTTTAACGCTTTAAGTATAGTCTCCTTGCTTCCCCCCAGCTTAGTATTGTCAGGTTTTGTATACAGTCAGAAATGTCAGAGTAGCTGAGGCAGCCATACCCTTTTAATTCCTCAGAAGCATTTACGGTGCACGTACTCCCCAATGCCAGTATGTGTGTACAGTTTACTCAAATGTACTGGGAAGGCAGGCAGCAATGATAGTCTTTGTATCAGAGAGCAGAGCTGAGAGACACACAGGTAGGATGCTAATAACCAGCTTTCTTTCATGTTAACCTTTTGACATTTGTTGAGAGGTTTGACATTACTTTCTACCATTTGGAAGATGCTGTACCCAGCAAATATTTCAAACTGTGTTTTTCCTTTGATGGGGAAGGAACAAAGGGTTAGGATAATTGATTTGTCCCTGCTACCACGTGGAGCATCCTGTAAAAGGGATTATCTCTGGTTTCCTTAGTCAATATTTTGTGGACATATTTTCTTCCCAGAAAGGAGGTCTTGTGAAGAACAACAGAGACCACAGAGATAAGCCTATATCTCCTTGCAAAATGATTTCATCTGCTACACTTCTGACATATCTATGCAGGAACACATAGGAGCATGAAGGAGAGTTAATTAAAGATGCTAAATCAATGTACATAAGATTAAATATGTTCCCCCCCTTCCTACCTCATCCATTTTCTTCTATTTAGATGCAAGGTGATCAAAGTATAGCAAACAAGCCTTTAAGAGACTCTCTATGGTACCTGGAAGATCTTTAGCTACTCTGAACCTCTGTGTGAAATCCACATTCCTGCAGCCATAATTTCCTTCATGAATTAAATGAAGAGACAGTTATGGTTCAGAATTATAACTAGAATGCTGTAATTTTCTAAAGTGTTGCCCGTGATCATTAAAAGTGCCGTCAGCCACTGAATAGTGACTGACAATCAGTTCAGTGAAGTCCAGCTGCTGCTTTAAGTCTGATATTGGAACATGCGATCTGGGACACTGGGGCAGCTACCCTGCAAGGGTATTTTATTAAATTAACAGTAGTGAATGGTGCATAAAATTTTTACTAAGATAAATTTATTATAGCATTATTTTATTCTCACATTATTCTGTATGGGATGCTACCCCAACAGAGTTTCCAATTCAGTAGTATGCTTGAAGCCAGGGATTTTATCAGCAGTGTGTCAAAGAATGTCTGGCTCTCATTCGTATATGATTTACTCTTATTACATGAGATATTTCTATTTTTCTGCACTAACAGTTGTATATTTTCTAATGAAGGTTTAAATCAACTGGGAACCAGTGTATAAATAGTTTCAGTATTTTGTGCCAAATATGGATTGTTTGTCTTTCTGTTAGTTGTGGATTGTGAGTGTACTATTGCTGAAGGAAATTTTTTTAGGGTTTTATTTTTCTTTCATGTATTTATTTATCATTTAATATAAATTATAGGAACTTTTCAAGTGTTAAAAATGAATTATATAATTTCACAAAAATGTCTGAGATTACTAAGAGAAACATATAAGCCTACCTAGCCTGCCTAGGTCAGCTTTGTGCTTTGCTGAACTTGTGATGGTAACTCTGACAGCATCTAAGTGTTTAGTATTTACTGTCTGGATCTAGATAAGAGCTGAATGACTACATAGATGCAAGATTCCATGATGACATTTTCCTCTCCAGATAACTCTCCCTTCAAAATTTTGAAATTTCTCAAAAATGTATTTGTTTTACTTGTATCTGTTGTATCTGCTGTGTTCATTGTGTCTAACTACAAAGCTGTATGTGTCTTGTGAAATGTTTAGCAAGTGCTAACCACTTGCAGAACTGAGAATTTTTCAAGATTCATATCAACACTTCAGTCCTTTTTCCGTGTGTCCTTGGTGAATTGGCTCTTTCCCAGCCTTCTGGGGAAAGGCAGTCCATCGTAACTGGTTTATGTAATGATGGAGACCTAGATGTGTGTCCTCCTCACTACACACATTGCAGCACTTCAGGATTATGTTCCCATAGTCATGCAAACTCTCGTGGTGGTGTGTAAATTGGTAAGTAGAGTCAGGCCTGGCTATGTTCCACACTTGTCATGGTGGAGGCTGCTTTCTGCACATACTACTGGTCATTAAAGCATCCCAAGATTATGTCTGAAATTAGCAAGTGATTATACTTTCTGTTATTTATGTATTATCTCTTTTTGTTAAGTTCTGATACAAGAGTAATCTGGGAGAGCAACTCATTGCTTGTATTCATTTTCTGGGCTTTTGATCCTTGCACTTCCTCTTTTATAAAAGCTGTGATTAACCACTGCTTTTGTGTTAAAATTCATATTGTCAAAAGAAAACCCAATTTTTTTCCCTGGAAATTCTGAAGCAACAGTGAGATTCTGCCATCTTCTTCAGAGATCTTTTCAAACTGTATATCTTCAGCTGGAAGTATAAAGGAATTATTCTAATGCCTACAAAACCCCCTTTTCTTCAACACTTTACAAACAAACAAAAAAATTTGACATCTCTGTTACAGAACTCCCACCAAATACAGATCTTTGTTACCCTTTCATCTATATATTATTCTCCTAAACATGCCTGCCATGGTATGTATAAACATGTGAGTGATATTGTTTAAGATGGCTGCGTCCATCATGGGAAGAGTCTGCGAATGACCTCAGAAAGCAAATTACATTTCTGAAAAGTATTCTGAATTACATAAATATTTAAACAAGCTGCGTGTAGCTGGTTAAGAAATCTTTTTCCTTGAAATATTGCAAGTTTTCAGAAATTAATTCTTCATTTAGAAGCTTTAGCAGGACCTTATGGCCTAGGATAGTATTTCTACTCATCTTGGGTTGCTTAAGCTCAGTTTGGACCAAGGACTTCAGCATTTGTCTCAACTAGTCTAGATGGATTTTCTAAATGTGTATGGTTAGATTTTTCTCATTCTCTTCTGCTGAATCTATACTGGTGACTCTGTAGTGCATGAAAATATCCGTGCCTGCTCTGAGTTAATGCAGAACAGAGAACCTGAGCTTTGATCTTCAACCTTCAGATGAGTGCCATAGCCACCTGGTGGTTGACTCTTATGGCATAAGTGGACTCCTCTGTTAATTTCACTCGTTAGCTTTTCACATATGAAAAACAGAGAGATGTCAGTGTCACACTCCTATGAAACAGGAGAATGTTTGAAATTGGGAAAAAGCTTGTGGCACAGAAGGATTTTCTCCTACACGTCTCTAATGCTAAGCTTTACTTAAGATCAAAGGCCAGCCTTCTTTAAATGTAAATATTATCATATTTTCTTCTGACTATATACCTATATGTTTAGCAGAAACTAACATTTAAAAAGCTTCTCAGTAGCTCTGGAAGTCAAACACTGAAGTTTAAACACTGAAGAGTATTCATCAGTGCAACTAGCTGGAGTGATAAATATAATTTAAAGGAATATATTCGAATGAAGACTATCGTACAGTATTGCTATCACTACTTGTATAATGAAAGAGATTAAATGAATCCTTGCTAATGCATTATTGCTATGTGAAGAACAAGAAGAAACAAATCACACACATTTTCTCACTTAATTATTGTGCTAGACACTCATTGTCATGTCATTGACCTGTTTGGTCATGCCCAAGTTAATCATGCCTGAACCTTTTCCCAGTGGGAAATGAGCTTCTCCACTTCCTGTCTTGCAGGAATATCAACTAAAACTCAGTCACATATGCCCATAGTCTGATCACTGCAGCCCACCGTAGCCGTCATCTCCAGCAGTGAAACTGCGGTCTGTGGCATGCCCGTGAGAGTCAGTGTCAGAAACCCATCACTTCCTGTGCGCTTTCGTCCAACTCCATTCAATCACTTACTGCATTAAATTATACCAACCTCTGTTTGTAAAAGTGCTCCCCTCCCTTTTTCCTTTTTTTTTTTTTTTTGTTGTTTGCAGGGAACTGTTTTGTCACACTGAAATAGAGTTTATGTGCAGTGACAGCCTAATAAGCCAGCAACTTTAGTCGCTTATTAAAGTCAAGCATGTGTCTTTGTTTCGTGTTGCTAATGATGTGGAACCGTTGAGGCCTGAGTATATTTCGTCTGGACGGTGTGGGAGCGAATGCTGAGAGCTCATTACTTGGCTCCCCATTGGAATCCTGCAGGCTTCTGCTCATTGAGGAGACTGTGGGGGCTTTGACAGAATTATTATACTGAATATTTTTAGACTCATTAACTATATCACCAAAGCAAAACATCTCTTCCTTAGATGCAAATGGCTGCAGCTACTGTGGCTTTGCTTTAGTTATTGCAGAAAAAAGGATGAAGCTTGAAAACAACTTAGGGAAAGGATTTTCATGCCCGAATGTTTGAATTTGTAACTTATATCGGGAATATGTAAGTCTTTTTTACCACATTTAAGCCACTCATGTCTAAGTGCCATTTAAAAACGCGTATATTCAGTTTCATGTGGCAAGTGGTGCTCAATCTTTTAAATTTAGGAAGTGCTATTGAAGTACACAGCAAAATAGGAGCTTTTGGAATTCCACTTTCTATTCCAGCGTAAAAAGATTTAAATGTAAAAAGCTCATGTTAAAGTAATTATAGATGCTTGAGTTAAGCCTTCAAAGGTAAAGAAATTCAGACTTAAGGCTAAAAATTCTGACTTTCCTTTAACCTAAGTACTGGAACATATGTACTGTGCAGTATGAAAAATCACACACTTCTCCAAGCCCTACAATTCCTAACCACAACAGAGTGATTTAAAGATGAAGAGTGAGACAAAATTTTTAGCCTGAGTCTGAATTTCCTTGCTATGATGGGTTTAAGTTTGTTCTTAATGTTACTTTATTGTAGCTTTTTGTGGTTTAATTGAGACTTAAGATGTACTTGAAGAAAAATATTAATACCTTAAAATTAATTCTTCAGAGCAAAGGACAGGAAATTGCATTTATGGCTCCATTTGTTGGAAAAGTGAAGTTGGCTGTGAACTATACATTATTTCACCTTCTATAAAATTGTATTTTGATTTCTTGATGGAGTATTTCTCTATATGTTGTGTACAAGCTTACATTCTATAAATTATGAGCTTGAGTAATTAAGTATATGTATATTTTAAAAAGCTAGACATAAGTGTTTTTTCTTATAATGTGTGCAAATTTTCACTAGGCTTTTATTCTCGAAAATTATTGTAGGTGAAAAAACAACTATTTTGATTCCTAGGAAGAAAGACATTGCTTTTATTTGTGGTTCATTTCCTGCTGTAGTGTTCTCTGACAATGGTGACACCGTCTTTATACATCAAGAAGTTCTTCTTTCCATGACTGCCAGGGACTCTGGAGGGAATACTTCATATCTGAAACATGTTTCCCTTTGGGATTTCACCATCAGAATAACAGTTCTGATCAGCAGCCCATTAGAAAATGTTTTTGTGGTTTTTTTTTTTCTGAAGCTATGAAAAGGAATAGTTAAAAATCTGACAGATAAGAAAGTTACACTGAATTGAAGTTAAATATTGTGCACGTAGGAACTTCACGTTGTTCCATAAGCACTAATTTCTTTATAGGTGTAAGAAGAGTTGTCCAGTTGAGCTCTTTGAATAGGTGAAACCTCAGGGTGGACAGGCAGCATGGGCTCAGTTTTTGTTTTGAGATCTTGCAATTCTTTTCTTACTGGTTTGTGGCACAATACTATTTAATTTAGATATTGGGCAAAGCTTTCAAACTCCAGTGCCTCATGGCAGATACCTAAAGCTTTATATTTAAGCACCTCGACAATAGCAACCCAACTTTACTGGGAAAACTCAGTCTTTCTGTAAGACAGAATTATAAATATGGGTCTGTTAGGAAGCCAACTCTAAACCCAGTAGCCATAGTTGTTCATTAAGTAGTATACTCTTCCTTTAAGGTGCAGATGACTTTTCAAATTTGAATGTAAATACTCTGTCAGGAAAATTCTCACCTGCAAACCTGTTCACAGTTGTGATCTCAGATGTTTTGCAGTAAAAATAGCCTGAAGCCAACACACCTGTCTAGATACATAGATGATCCACGGGAAATAAAACAGACTTGAGCTATAGGCATGCAAATACGATTGTTTCGTTTCCCACATACAGTATTAAAATCAAATTAGTAGGTGTAATGGCACTGTAAACAGATGTTCACTATCCGTTATTGTATTTACAATGTTATATTTATCCAAAATTAAAAGCACTGTACAGCCCCACCATCTTTTTACTTATTTTAGCTATTTTAACACCTGTGAAGCCATCTCCTTTCAGTTTTGGGGAGAAAAGGTATTGGGTTTTTTGTTGTGTTTTACCTAAAGAGATATATCCTGCAGTGAAAAACCACTGGTAACAAACATGCATACTCTACTGGGGAATCTGAATTAGGACTCTTTAAGTCTTATTAAGATGCATTCTTAATATTTAAAATTTATCAGATTATATGATATAATAAACTACTTTTCTACATTCAGTGGCTGTATTTCAGTCATCTCTGGATTATAAATCTTGCTATGTCCAACAACATGCAGCTTTTTAGTTCTCAACCTTTGAGTTATTGTATAGCTGCCAAAACCTGGCTTTCCTAGACTACTGACCAAGTTCAAAGCTTTCTACTATATGGGTTTTCAGCATATATTTAAAATTTCTGCATGACTTTGCTGTCTATAGCACAAGCTGACTTTGTGGACAAATGTTTTCTTCTGTTGTCTAGCCTCCATTCAAGGTAAGAGCTTTGTATTTATACTGAAGTGGCTGACTTGGATGAGGTAGTTTTGGCACTGAAGAATTATTTTTCTTCTTGATTTGGACTTATGGTGGATTTATTTTACGCATATAGAAAAAATTGTAGTATTTCATTCTATATAGCACATATGATTGACCTCAGAAAGGGTCAGGGTTAAGGAGCCTTTAAAACTTTTGAATTAAATACTTGAAGATATGTTAAAGAAAAGTGATCTCAGTCTGGTTTTATGTGTTGTTTCTAAAAAATAAATTCAACTTGCAAGGCTAAATTTATTGGTATACACTTTACTGCCTTTCCAAACTCTGGAATAGGGTAAAGCATCCAAATAAGCACTTATTTTGCATTAGAAGAGTGAAAAAGAGTTGGTGTGCTAGTGAGCCTGGTCTTTGATTTGAAACAGATTTTGTTATATAGGATATGGTAACTGTGTCTGCGCTGACAGGTAGGTGTACCTGCTGTATTCCCTGAAATCCTGCTCTCCTGACCTTCCAAACTGGGAAGCTTTTGAAGCACAATAGTTCCATCCTTGTTTGTGCATTCAGATTTTCTCCCAAAAGAAAGCAAGTGTGGAGTGTGCAATTTTTTGCTTACTTTTCCTTTTTGCAGAAAGGGAAAATGGATTAAGATGAGCTATAATTATTGTTATTTTTGCTGTTAGAAGCTGAACCTGGGTCCTGAACAGCAGAAGAAAAACACACAGAGAAATGGGGAGAACAAGATCACAAAAAATATAAAATTCAGCTTCTGACAGTGACGCTTTCCATTTTTTTCAGCATGATCATTGCAACAAAGACTGACAGCATTGCTTTTCAGGCACTTCTGATACATTAAAAAAGGCTTAGAAAAGGAAGCCAAGGAGAGCTCCTTTGGGCTCAAGCCCAAATGATGTTTCTTCTTTGTTTCCACAGCTCCAAGGCTGACTTTGTCAGTATCACTGACTTGTCCACACTACACAGCACTTGGCCAAGGATTTCTGTCCTCTGGACCTCAGCAGGGACCTTGGAGTCTTAACTGGTTAATACTATGTACTGCTATATTACAGTTTCATTTACTTGAAATCACGTGAATCCACCAGAGCAGATTTTTTAAAATAGTATCAAAGTGAAGGTATGTTTTAATATGCCATGAGATGTGGCACGATGACATTTAGGGTGTCTGGAGATATAAAGCTTTCTGGGAGCAGTCCCTGGAGTGAATAATATGCAGACTTTGTCTGCAAGAGAGCAGATGGGTTAGTCTGAAATAAAACCAGAGGGTGAAATAACAGTGTTGACACTCAGATGTCTACTGGTAGAGTTTCCTCCATAGTCCTACTTTATTTTGCAGTGTTGACACATGCTTGTAGTATGGAAAAAACTCACCTCAGTCCACTATTAATTCGCAGTTTCATGCTACTTAAGGCATAGTTTTAATATCTTTTCAGAAGTATAGGGAATGTGACATTAAGACTTTCTAGAACTAGATAGAATATTGGTGTGAATGGCAGTGGTAGGACAATGAGACAGGCTAAGGATAGGCAAATGGTGATTTGGAAAAAAGAGAAAAAAGAGTAGTCTAGAGAGATACTGGAGATTTCCAGTAAGTCTGAGTCAGTCTATGGAGAAATAGAAGAACCTCTGTCTATTAAGGCCAGTCTGCTTTAAAGACTGAGAAGGAATGAAAGATTCCTAAATCTCAGCTGTCGTTTGCTCTCAACATCTATGAAAATCTTTGGGGTAGTGTTTTATCCTCTTTTATCTCTGTCTTGCGTGGAATATTGTTATACTCTGCAGAAATGGTGTCCCCTGGAAATACTTGCTTCCACTGCACATGTTGATCTGTTCACAACATGAACCCACCCACTGCTTTGAAAAAGACAGGAAAAAGACTATGAAACATATAAAAAAAGACTGTGTCATAAAACCTAGGGTCTTAAATTAACATTGCAAAAACAACTGTAAGTCTAGCATTTCCCAACTTCTGAACATTTTTTTGTCGTTTTAAGGTAATTGTGTGTGATTATAAAGGCATTAACTAGATTCCTTTTTGCATCTTTCATTTATCTGCTAATCAGGAACATAATACTGAATCTATTTGTGTAATTGTGACTGTTAAGAATCTTGGAAATCAAGATAGGTGGAACCTGCCAACTAACTCATGGTTACCAAAGTCACTGACTCAGGTCATTGATGGTTTAAGTACCTTCTCATTAAAATAGTTTAACCAAAGATGTGTTTTCTCTCATTTGTTACTGCTGTCAGGTCTTATCGAGGAAGACTGCTATTTGAAAGGGTTTAGGCAGACTGCATTTCAAAGAAGGATTAAAAAGCCCAAAGTTCTTGACAAACATAGTGAGAATCAATCTGAAGCTTACATGCTAGTAATAACTTCCTTGTTTTCACACACGCTTGAATTTTCATTGGTTTTGGAGAATTTTTCATGAGTTAGGAAAAGATGACTGTACAGTCATAATCCTTTCTAAGAAGAAAAGTGAACATAGACACCAATTTTAAGGTAGAGTCTTTTAAATACGTACATCTTTGGAAGCAGTGATCAACAATTTTTGTTGGATCTTTTTATTTTAATGCTTTCTATTTAACATATTTGCCTTGTAAGTATAATACCTGTATAATAAGGGCTGTAACTGGTTTACATAAAAACTTTTTGAACACATCATATTTAATATGTGCATAGTTTTTTGTTTGAGAAACACACCTAACTGACAGTAACAAGTAAGTGAAAATCTGCTGGTAACATTAATGAAACAAAAAAAAATTAGACTATTTAACATCTTGAGTTCAATTAATTTATCATTATTAGAAAGTAAGTTTTCAGCACACCCCTGCTCGGAATTGGAGAGATTTCCCTTAGCAGGCTGGGGTCTGTGCCTCCAGCACAGTTCCTGCAGACACACTGCCTGAGGTTTAGGTGGTCTGTCTGCATCTGCATGGTCCCCCGTAATAGAGACTGTGGTCCCAGTTCTGCAGTGGGGACTCTGATGACCTACACCAGGGCCAGACACTTGACACCTGGAGGTCCTGAGGTGTCCCCTGAAATCTGGGGCACAGGAACTGAGGCCTTGTGCCATTGGGGACAAGAATGTCAATGTTTTAAAAGTCTGCAATTTCAGGGCAGTCAGCCTTGTCAGTGTTAATGGGCTCCCTGTTGTGGTGCTAAGGGATGAGGCATGGATCTATCTGGGCTAGAGCCTAGCCTCCTAGGACTTCCAGTTTCATTGCTGCAATGTAAAAATGTAAAAATGACAAATCCTAGAGGCCACTCCATTGCTGAGCAAATTTGACTTTGATTGCTGTTAATTTCACTAGCATTGTTGCTTTTGGGATTTTACTTTTCTCATAAATCGAAGATACGTTTCTCCTCTTTGGCCGTCTTCACTGTTCACCATTTGGCCCTTCCCAAAGGAGCAGGGTGCGAAAAACAAGACTCAGCTGTGATGTTTCAGGCTTTGGCTGGGCTCTGGAACAAGGGCACACCCAGCTCTGGTTTGTGTGTGCACATCCTGGCTATTTCCCCATTCAGCAACAGGACAAGACCCACGTGCACATCAGCTGTATGAGGGCTCTGAACTTAATTGTGCTGGAAACTGCTGCATGCAGACAGGGGGAAAAATATGTTGTGCTTATAGATTCATAGAATCATAGAATCATAGAATGGTTTGGGTTGGAAAGGACCTTAAAGGTCATCGAGTTCTAACCCCCCTGCCATGGTCAGGGATACTCTCCACTAGCCCAGGTTGCTCAAAGCCTCATCCAGCCTGGCCTTGAACCCCTCCAGGGATGGGGCATCCACAGCTTCTCTGGGCAACCTGGGCCACTGCCTCACCACCCTCACAGTGAAAAATTTCTTTCTAATATCTAATCTAAATCTATACTCTTTCAGCTTATAACCATTACCCCTTGTCCTGTCACTACATTCCCTCATAAAGAGTGTTTCCCCATCCCTCCTGTTAGGCTCCCTTTAGGTACTGGAAGGCTGCCGTTAGGTCTCCTAGCTAGCTTCTGTGGGTCCCCGAGATGAAGGGACCAGGGGAGTTCCAAGTAGGACTCAGAGCCTGCAAATGAAAAATGAGTAGTATGAATCTTGCAAGTGCTCCTTCCAGAAAAAAGGAATGCCCGCAAGTAATTTTTTTTCTTCAAAAATTAATGAAGTGACTGGAAACTTCCTAGCTTGTAAGGAAATGAAAAGTTATTTAGCTTTTGCATTAAATTTTTAAGTGGCAAGCAGAATATGATCCCATGATTGAAGTTTGTATCAGACACTTTACCAGAGACCTTAACTTACTCATACATAAAATGCTGATTTGTATTTATGGCATATAATAAATATATGCAATAACATTACAATCTAATAGATAGCTGCCAACCTCTGGATGCTGTTGAGAAGGAAAAGCAAGGGAAATATGATATGCACACAGAAACCACAGGATTCATCTTGACTAAAATTTCAGAAGTGAAAGCATGGAGAATTGTTAAAGAACATTTTGAGCAATGAAATTACTAAATAAAGGCAAAATATTAAAATCCAGGGCTGCACAAATGAGTATCTCCTTGGCTAGAAAAGCAGCACTGTTAAAAACCACACTGTTGCTGTTGACTCAGTGCAGGTTAACAGCACAGTATATCATTATTAGCCATCTTGTGTGCCCTACCACATAAAATTCTTTGTGGACCACATCCATTTGAATCTGTCCTGTGGCAGTTTTGTTGAACAAAAGCAATTTCAGTTCGTTTGCCTACACAGTATTGCTTTATTCCACTGATACTTAGAATATTCTGCCCTATTCAAAGTCCATGCACACATTAGAAGAGGTACAGGCTACACTTTGAAATTCAAACTGTAACTACATTAGCAGACAGTCTGCTTACTGAGTGACCTCTAAGTTTGAAGCAGGGAAGATGTGGAGTATAAAAGAGCAGCTAGAACAACAGTTAAGAAAACTTTTGTTTGTTTTTTTGATTACTCATACACTTTAAAGATTTACTACAAATAATTTATTTGGGAGTTTTCCCAACAGTATTCTTTTCTTGTTTTTGTTTCTTTGTGAAATGTTGAGGTGGGAATATCACAGATTGAATTACAGCTGCACTGTCAAAACGGAGAATTCTCATTCCTGCCTTCTCAGATACATTGTCTTACTTCTTGTTCTTCATTTTTTTTCTTCATTTTTTTTCTTCTTTCTTCATTTTTTTTCCTTCATCCTTCTTCTTCTGAGAACTGGAAGAAGGAAGCACAGTGAATCGGTGCTTTTGGAATATCATTTAAACTTCTCACTTGTATTAGGTCCTAACCTCCATCACATTATCTGAGTCTATGTGACACCTGTGGTATTATAATTTGAGACTTTTGTATGAATGACTTACAGAATTTACTGGGTGATTTAATTACTGTGACTTCATTTAGCCTTTTCTTTCTGTTTACACTGTGCTTCTTACAGAAACGTGTCGGAATCCCTAGCCCTTCTGAGGTCGAAGAGTTCTGGCAAGGCCTGCAATATTTTATTCCAATTATCTTAATGGCTAGTTAATACAACACATATTAAGACAGATTGAAGCTAAGTGTCTAACTAATTGTAAACTCCATTCTGTGAACACCATTTTAATTTCTGCCTTCCCTATAATATTAATTTTTTGCAGTACAGTGTCCATACTGACTGAAGACAGGCTAGACCCTCATTCATTAGGTGAGTCACCTGGTCATAGAAGGCGATCAGGTTGGTCAAGCATGACCTTCCTTTCATGAAGCCATGCTGGCTGGGCCTGATCCCCTGGGTGTCCTGTGCATGCCATGTGAGCACACTCAAGATGAGCCGTTCCGTGATCTTCCCTGGTACCGATGTCAGGCTGACAGGCCTGGTCCTCCTTATGGCCTTTCTTGTAGATGGGTGTCACACTGGCAAGTTTCCAGTCTTCTGGGACCTCCCCTGTTAGCCAGGACTGTTGATAAATGATGGAGAGTGGCTTGGCAAGCTCCCCTGCCAGCTCCCTCAGTACTCTTGGGTGAATCCCATCTGGCCCCATAGACTTGTGTGTGTCCAGGTGGCGTAGCAAGTCATTAACTGCTTCCTCCTGGATTGTGGGAAGTTTATTTTGATCTTTGTCCCTGTCTGCCAGCTCAGGGAGTTGAATACCCTGAGGATAACTAGTCTGACTATTGAAGACTGAGGCAAAGAAGGCATTAAGCACCTCAGCCTTTTCCTCATCTCTGGTGATAATCTTCCCTCCTGCATCCAACAAAGGATGGAGATTCTCCAAAGCTCTCCTTTTGTTGTTGATGTATTTGTAAAAACATTTTTTATTATCTTTTACCACTGCAGACAGGTTGAGTTCCAGTTGGGCTTTTGCCTTCCTAATTTTAACTCTGCATGACCTGGAAACATCCCTGTACTCTTTTTGGGTTGCCTGACCCTTCTTCCAGAGATTGTAGACTCTCCTTTTTTCCCTGAGTCCCAGGAAAAGCTCTTCGTTTAGCCAGGCTGGTCGTCTTCTCTGCCACTTTGTCTTTCTATAGACTGGGACAGCCTGTCCCTGTGCTTTTAAAACCACCCTCTTGAAGAATATCCAGCTTTTCTGGGACCCCTTGCCCTTCAGAACAGTCCCCCAAGGGACTCTCCCACCCAGCGTCACAAACAGCCTAAAGTCTGCCCTTCAGAAGTCCATGTTAGTGGTTTTGCTGGCACCCCTCCTTACTTCCCCAAGGATTGAGAACTCTGTCATTTCATGGTCACTAAGCCCAAGACGGCCTCCAACCACCACATCTCCCACCAGTCCTTCTCTGTTTGTGAACAGCAGGTGAAGCGAGGCAACTCCCCTGGTAGGCTCGCTTACCAGCTGTGTCGGGAAGTTATCTTCCACACACTCCAAGAATCTCCTAGACCATTTCCTTCCCACTGTGTTGTATTTCCAGCATATGTCTGTCAAGTTGAAGTCTCCCACAAGAACAATGGGGAGCGATCACGAGACTTCTGCCAGCTCCTTACAGAATGCCTCATCTGCTTCCTCCTGCTTGGAGGGTGGCCTGTAACACACTCCCAGCAGGATATCAGCCTTGTTAGCCCTTCCCCTCCTTCTTACCCATAAGCTTTCAAACTTATCATCACAATCCTCAATTTCTATACAATCAAAACACTCCCTAACATACAGAGCCATCCCACCTCCTCTCCTTCCTTGTCTATCCCTTCTGAAGAGCTTATAGCCATCCATTGCAGCACTCCAGCTATGAGACTCATCCCACCATGTTTCTGTGATGGCCATCAGGTCACAGCTGTTCTGTTGCACAACAGCCTCCAGCTCCTCCTGCTTGTTGCTCATACTGCGTGCATTAGTGTAGATTCACTTGAGCTGAACTGTCGAATCCACTCCTACCCTCACCGTGCCACCCCTAGGTTTGTCTGTAATGGGCCTGATAATTCCCCGTTCCCCCTTTGAACCTAGTTTAAAGCCCTCTCGATGAGCCCTGCCAGCTTACGAGTGAGAATCCTCACCCCCTTATGAGACAGGTGAACTCCATCTGTCGCTAGCAGGCTTGGTGCTACATAAGCCTCCCCATGATCAAAAAAAACCAAAATTGCACCTTTGGCACCTTCAGTTCAGTTCCCTCAGCACAATACACTCTTCCACTGCTATCCCAAGAGGCCTTGCCATACCCAAGGGTATCCAATGCCTACTCTCTGTTTTGTCTTCATATGCTGAAACATAACTTCCACATTATTTCATTCAGCCATTAACCCTTTCTCCCCCTAAAATACTATATGTGCCTTAGGACAATGAGGCTATCACACAAGACTGAGAAGTGGTAGTGGACTACAGAGTGTGGACAAAGCCAGCCTGTGCAACTTAGCCTTACTGCCACAGAATGGTTCCTAGCTCTGTTTATTTAACAGTATGAACATAGCTCCAGGGGTTGAGAAACAATGTGCGTCTCTAAGATGCAGTCAGCCATCAGCACAGAGGTAACATCTGGCAAGAAGTTCTGCACAACTGAATTGGACAGCTGTTCTTCTGGTTGATTCATTGCCTTCTAGGAAGCACTTTTACCTCTCCGTGCTCAAGCTGGCCCTGCAGAATATCCAGCCTCTAGGCTGCTTTTGCTGACCACCAGCTGGTGTATTGTGCCAACCCGTGTGGGAAATTCCTATGCAAAGCCTGGCTTTGCTCAACTGAAGGCCATGTCATTCCTGAAATGGTTAACTGAAAGTCAAGTTTCTAAAGGGGTGCTAGTGGGATTCAGCCAAGCATCCAGGAGCATGTGCAACTGCAGAGGTGCCTGTTGTATGACCTGGGCTATAGCAATGCCTGGTCACGCTGCACAAAGCCTAGGAGTACGCTGGTGACTACCAGCTCTGGTGAGATTGCTGCCAGGTGCCAAAGGCCTAGAAACACAAAGGAAATGACTGTGCTGTCTGGTCACAACAGACTGGTTTCTGGCCAAAGAGCAAGATGGGCTTAATTTGTGATTCTTGAATGCTCATGAAATTATAGAGGATCATTGATAAATGTATGTATAATCTAGAAAAAAATAAAATGCTTTCTTTTTAGTTTCATTTTACTGCTGTGCAATAATGACAAGATACTTTATATGAATCAGAAGCAACAGCTTAATATAAATGTTTATCATAATGTTTGATGTTCCTTAGTCAGGACAGGCAGGGTGCTGTCTCTGTGTTCTGCTAGATCTACAACTGAAGAACATTTTGGTAATTAATGTTAGCATATTTCAGAGGTGTCAAAGAAGGCATGAATTCACCCTTCACAAAGATGAAGCTTATCTTAGATCTCACTATTAAATTGTTTGGGAAAGTAGTGTAACATATTCATATTAACGTTAGTTTATTAGTTTTATTTTTAAGATTACAAGCTCATGAACAAAATTCTTAACAACTCTAAACACCAAAAAAATATTAGTTTACTTTTTGAAAAATGTGTTAACAATTATACTCTAGAAATCCTTTAGGAGGGGACAGAGGATGAGATATCGTATTTTATTGTGCAGTTTCTTCTCTTCAGAGTAAGCAGCAGAATCTGTAAAAGGAATGATTAGTGATTATGGCTGCTTTAACAGGAGAAATTAATGGCAAGGTCAGGAATTTCTTTGGAGCAATCTTGTTTACTTGCAGGCGTTTGACACTTCAGCTTGTGCTGCCTGACATGTTCCTATAATGGTTTTGTGAAAATACCAAATAAAAGTTAGGGAAAGTTGTAGGCTTCTGTAGATGACAGCTTTGAAGGAAAAAAAATAAATTAAAAAAAATATAAACTTTTGGTTTGGAGTAAGTGGAATTACCTGCACCTTTTCAAGATGTTCCCATCCATTGCTTCAGGCTCCTGGGGATGAAATAGCAGTATTTGATTATCGGTGTTACTAAATGATATAGAGAGAGCCATCTGGAAAAGTACAGATATATTTCTCTTGTATAGCAGTAGAAATTGGCAAGTATAAAAAATGTTTGAGGAAAGAATAACATCACATGTATTCTATATCTACTCAGTATCGAACTCTAGGCTACATTTTCAGGACCCTAATGTAGAAAGCACACTTTTCAGACTGCTATTAAAAATGCCTACAGTAAGTAGCCACAGTAAGGAGAGAGATACCCTGGTCTTACTCTATTGTCTCCTTATTTTTTTATTGACAGCAGTTAAAAATAATAAAATCAGTCTTTAGTTTTTTTCTTCCTCCATTAACCAATGTTTGTGTCTGCATTCACTGATTTTTTTAGTAGAAGATTGTACTCTGATTTTGCAGGCTTTTCTTCATTTGTTTTTCCGTTTTCCTTTTTTAAAATTTAACGTTGCTAATCTGCTTACCAAAGCATTCACAACTGGAATAAGGTCAAAAAACAAGTGCATCTTTTCATGTATACTTGCACATCAACTGAGATTTGTTTTTTTCATGAGGCTTTTACTCATTTTTAAAGTATATCTAGTCTGTTGACAAAAGAGCTTTATTTAAATGAGCTATGTAATCTTTACCAGCAGTCTGTGGAACAGATTTGACAATAAAGAAATATCTCATTACCTAGGAGCTTTGTATATTGTACAGGTGTAACTTGGTAGTTGAATAGTACAAAAAGATAAATATTAACTGGATTTTGCAAATAAATCTTCCTTTCTTGCAGTGCCAAAATCTGTAGAGTTGTTGTAATTGCCATTGTTTGAGTTGTAACAATGAATGGAACTGATAAGGCTTATGTCATTTACATAGAATTTAGCATTCACAGCACACTGTTGAATTAATATGACACACACATTGGATCCTCTGATATAAGATTAACATCATTTGAAAACAGAGAAAGTGTAGATTTAGAAGTGACATATTAGTCTCTGTTCAACATGTAACTAATTTGCTCAGGTCTGAAAATCATAATAGGTTACTACTGATAACAGTGCCTAGTAGTTAATACTTCTGTTAGTTTCATTTTGGTTTGCTATATTTTGTAATAAACTGACGTCTCAAGAGGGACTACTGAAGAATTACAAAACAATGTTGTGTGAATCCAGAAGGTCAGGTACCAGTTATGTCAGTGTCAGTCAAGAGTGGTGTTGAAAGAGTTATATTCACTGAATTTAAAACAGAGTTGTGTTTTAATAAAAGAATTCAATGAAATAATCTTAGTTTCCTGTACTGTCAACACCATAGAATAACTATGGTTTTAGCCATCTAACATAGCAATCAAATGCCTAAAGCCTTTTTGCATGTCTAGCCCTGGGTACAGTAATGTCAGAAATATACCCTTCTTCATGGCACACTATGATTTCCAGTCTCCCCACTGTCTTCAGTTGAATCTGAGTCATTGCTAGTCAGCTCTAGAAATTAAAGATTTAAATTGGAGAAAAAAGAGAAAGCACAAAATTCCCAGTTGATATTACAGGGTACTTGGTCTTCCATCATTCTCTGCCTTCTTCACAGTGTGAACCTGATTCATGCTCAGTACATGATTACAAGTGTATGTAAGCTTTCCAAGAGTTTTTGAAAACCGGTGATGTATTATATTATGATGGTCCCTACTATGACTATCTGTAGCTCATTGATGTTTTCCTGACCTGAATCCAGCCTATTATTTACTAAGATTTCTGTCCAAGTTCATGTTACATCCTGTATGATATTACATTGCAAATGATTTCTCTTGCAGGAGGGAGGGGAGAGATATTTTTTTCTGTATAGTTCTATGAGTTTCATTTAAATGGTGGGATCTAGTGCTCCATTTCTCTGTGATATGATCATCGCTGTCTACCTTGACATTTTTTAGTTTCTGGATTGCTGTGTGTATTGCTGACACCTCAATTGGTGGTGAAATTGTTAATGTTCAATGGTTTAAGTTAATAATATTTCATCAAAATACGGTATTGGTGGCTGTCTGAGTCTAGTGAGACTTCTTGGAAACGCTCTGCCCATCTGTTTCATCTGCCTCAGCTACATATGTTTTTCCTTTCTTGCTGCTACTTAGTCCGTTTCTTCTTCATTTGAATATCCACAAACGGTTTTAATCACTGGGTAAGTAACTACCTGCTGTTGCTGCAACACCATGTTCAGCAGCTAGTTCTTTTAAATGTCTGTTTGTATTTCTTTGGATTGTTTTCAGTCTGGAATCACCCTTTCTTCAGAGTAGCTGTGTCTCTAAGTGTCTGTAATCAGAGAAGTTTCCACCCCTTGAGACATGTGGCTGAGTTTGCTTCCTACTTTTCAGGCTGTTCCTGAAGGAAGCTTTAGGAAAGTAAAAGGAAATTTCAGTTGGTACTTGAAGGAAAAATCACAAAATTGTTTTTTTTTCTGGTAAAATATTATTGCACTGGCAATTAATGTTCCCTTTTTATCGTCTATATTCGTATCTCCTTGTTTGATGTTACTGTATCCTAGCGTAGCTATGTAAAGCCTAGATGAGAGTGTGCCTGTTAGAATTACACCGGTTTTGATAACAGTAGGATTTCTTAATCACAAGCTGACATCCTTAACACAGACTTCACAGTTTGATCCAAATATACTTTCCAGTTTTCACAAAGACTTTTTTTTTCCTCTTCAAGTTTGCTGAGCACCAATAGATGGATATTTACACTGATACACAGATAGGCACACTGTGGTCAGTGGTGAATCTCATCCTGGGCCAAAATAACAGACATTATAGAGAAAATCAAGTTTCAGTGCTGTATTCCTGATCTGATGTATGACAAATCACTTTGTGAAGATGGTTTATGTTCTGGGTAGGGTTATACAGAGAGCAGCATTCTTACCTGCTCAGCAAGGCTGGTCCATAAACAATTTGGTCAACTCTGGGACCAGTGAGAGAATCAAGAATACTTACAGTGGGCAATATTTTTAAAAAATTTTGGTTGATAAAAATGGAAAAATTTACTAGTGACTATCTGCAGTCAGTAGTTTTCCAAAGACTTACAGTTCTCACCAGATTATTTTTTATGAAAAGATCCTATCACATACAAAAATGCTGTCCCTTTTGGAATGTGTCACCTTTGCATACTGCATCTAGTAAAGGAAACATTGGTATAATTTTGTAGCAGGAGCAGAATAATGTATTTTGTCCAGAATACTTCACAAATTGGGCCATCCAAACAAATTCAGCCTTAGGCAAACACCTGCCATGCACATTTTTTAGATCAAATGTTTAAAGTTTGGCAAAATTTAAAGAGAATCTTCTTTTGAGACAAATAATATCCTAGTTCTGCCTATAATAATGTCTACTACCTTTTATGTGATCCAGCACCTTGCAGTTTTACCCTATCAGACACCTTAGAGGTAAGTATGTGTTCTAAATGGAGAATACATTTGTCTTATGAATTATTATAATTCTGGAAAACAAGATGAAACTTTAATCATAGAGGTTCTGACTCTCTCTTTGCATTCTCGGGTGTAAACTAGGAAAAGTTATATTCAAATTGGTTGAATCTCACTAATTAAAAACTGCAGAGAGGAGAATTAGGTTTGTAATGATAAACCAATATAGTGCTAGCATGTAGTCACTGGCCAGAACTGGTGGCTGAAGCAGTCCAAGTAGTATGTTATAGACTGAGAAAAAGGCATCATGACCGAGTTCCGTGTGCTGTTCACTTTGTATTCTTTATGGGGACACATTCCATTTGATGTTTAACCAAGTAAACACCCCTGATTTGGTGTCCATTCTCAAATCTGTCTGCAATCTGCATTGGTCGAGTCCTACACAGCCAGACTGTGCGGTAAAAGATAAACAGGTGAAAATTTTGGGTTCTTGTGAACTGCCAGGCAACAAAAATAAAAAGTGTTCTGGTCTAAGTAAGATACAGTTGCTTCTCTCTACGTGGGATTTTCTTTCAATTTACCTTTTGTTTACTGTATAGAGAATCCAAATATTGTGATAGCATTAATTAGCTAATAGCGCTGGAATAATGAATTAGGCTTGAAGAGGTCTCAGCTTCAAATAGCATCACATGCTTTTTATCCCAGTTTAATCCCTCAAATAAGTTACAGATTAAAATATTCACTTAATTTCAATCATATTGCTACAAATCAGGCATGAATTTAATGAAATATCTTGATTTATCATAATAAAAACCTTAAATGTGAGAACAGAGTAAGAATCATAAGCTTCCACTCTAGTAAGATAACAATGACAGGTAGGTCACACCTCCTTTTCCCAAATTTATGCTGATATTATTGATGATATTAGGACGATATTTAAACAAGGAATTAAACAAATATAGAGCCATATGTCCCCTTTGCTGTGAGGCACAGAGGGGAGCCACAGCACGAGTAAAGGAGAGTAACAGTGTTGCCCCAAAGCAGCACTATGGCGAGGGCAGCTGCTTGACAGCAACATTCATTCTCCCCAGCAGCTCACAAAGGTGCCTCTCCAGCAAAGCCATCAGCTCACCGTCTCCTTGTTTGCAGAATGAGGACTGGGAGAAATCACTTGCTGCAAAAGGTGTCCCCTCCCAGCAAAAAAACCCAAACCACCTCACCTCTTTGAAAGCTGTTGCTCCTCCTTGCAGGATTAACTGTGTTTTGATGCTTGCAGAAACCTCTTCAGTCCCTTTAACAGAAGGTCATTTTGTGGGGACTAACAGCAGACCTCTATCAGCTGCTGCCATGGCAAGTGCAAGAATGACAGAAACAAGGATCCTGGTGCTTCCTTTCCTCTTGCATCCTCAAAATCTGGAGCTTGCTTGTCTTTTGGTTTGTTTGTTTGTTTGTTTGTTTTTCCTTCAGTCCTGCTCCTACTGCAAAGTAAACATCAGAAACAAAGTCAATCTCCTACAAATACTTGGCTACTGTGCATATTCCTACACCCTGACCACTGGAGATGCTCTTACATTCTCTGTCAATGTTTGGCTCTATGTGTTGAGAATGCTTAGGAAACAGCATGTTTCTCAAATAGCAAAAAAAAGCAGTGAAAAATGAAGGAACTGGCAATAATGCCATGTATGCAACTCATGCATTCCATGCCTTCATAAGTCTCTACATGTGATCAAAATTTAAAAGTTAAGGAAAAGCAAATAACTATATGTCTATTATGTAACCAAGAAGAGGAGCTAAAGGGAAAAGTATTGGTTCTAGGGATAGAGAGATCATGGCAAAACCTATGAAATCTATGGGCTGCTTTTGGGCTAGGAGTGCCCTTTAGCTTGGTTACTCTGGATTTTTCTGTTTTAAATTGTTCGTTCAGCTACAGGTCTGCGGTTGACTCAGGAGATTGCATGGCACCACCTGGGTTAATGGTTTCATCAGTTTAATCTAAGCTTGCAGGTAACATTATTTGATCAAGCTGTTAATTTCTCACAGACCTGTATTTCTGATTGTGTGCATAAATGTTATTTGCGTTGCAATTAGCACTGTAAAATTAACATTATTATGCTATTATGCTAGGCACAATAAAATATATTCAAAATACGAGATGCATTAGGTGCAGGGATACTTGCAATAGTAGCAACAGCCATCCGGACCTGTAATTTGCAAGTGTTTATTCAGTTCTTTGAAATGAGAAACATTAGTGAAGGTCCTATCGGACACTACCATTCTAAACTGTCAGTTTCTCAATAAATATTATAATAATTTTCAAATAGCCAAACCTCAAAATTTTTTAATTTCTTCTGATTCTCTCAAGACAAAAAAGTGGATAGTCATTGAACGGGATAGCCACTGCCCCCTTTCACCATTCACTGACAAATTCTTTTATGTGCTCTCCCGACCACCATATTCCTCATCATGACAAGATATCTTGCAATTATTTTACATTTTTCCAAAAATAAGAATTTTGGTAATCCAACAATAGTTTTCTACTTATTCTGTTTTTCTAGGGCTGAAGAAGAATGTTTTATGAAAACGTCACAAGTTGTTTGGTTTACTCCTTTCTCACCTGCATTCTTTTTCAGACTCAAGAATGGTATAATGATATTTGAAAATGGTTGAATTAACAGCAGACCTGCAGAAAGAGATAGGTTTCAGTAAAAAAAGTTTCTTAAAATAAGAAGAAAGGAGCAGTGGTACTTAGAAGAGGTTCTTCCATTTGGAAAACATATTCATATTTGGTTTCAGGTTTTGGCTGTGGTTCAGATTGATATTTTTGTATTTTCCCATTGAGTTCATCTACGTTCCCTCATGTTATTTTTAATATACACTGGCAGGACTCAAAAAATTATGTACAAAGATCTGTTTTAATGTTTTACAGCCTCATTTACAAAAATGCAGAGTACTCACAGCATCCATAGAATCTAATGGGACTTGAAGAAACTCAGTATCTCTGAAAATCAGGCCATTAATTTTGAAAATGTGCATTAATTACTCTCTAGGCTGTAATAGCTCACTTGATATTACTATAATCTACATTCTTTTGAAAAAGTGTATTTTTCACCTGGTACACTGCACTTGCTCCTAAAGAGCAGTCATATCTTATCATGTAAAAGCTTCTTTATAACTGATCCAATTATTGACCTGTGGCATTGACCTTAATGAAATGTAATATTTCCAAAGGAATGGTACAATCCATTGTGTTAATCTGGTTGACAGGCATACTCTTGAAGGCCTTATGCTAACAATATCTGTGGAATTTATTGAAATAATTAACTTGATGAAGCACTGTGTTTTTCCACTAAGCAATGATTTAGGTGGTTTACATTTCCTTTTTCTAAATTGCGAGTAGTCTAGAGTATGGAACAATGTTTGCAGAACTTAACCAAAACCCACAGTTGTCTTCTAAAACATTCTGTGTTGGTAGATTTTCAGATCACGTTAAAACATTTTTTTCTTCTAGATGGAGATCTGCCACACCATGTTTATGAGTTTCAAATACTTGCAGATAAAAGAAAAGCTTATACCAGTCTTAACTGTAGATTATAACAATAACTACTGTTAGCAAATAGCAAAAGCCTATCTGGTAAGCACTCTCACTTAGAATAATTTCAGTCAAGATCCTTTGCACTGAATGTGATTCCTGGATAAGTGTTATCTTTTCTATGCATCTATATAAAATCCCTTTTTAAAGTAGTCTCACTCTCAGCTGCCGCATTCAGTGCAATTCGGTGCTGCTAGATGCTTTCATGTCACATGGTTATAGCTAGGTAGATTAATAGGAACTTCTATCTGGAAATTTCTTTCCTGTTATTGTTCTCCCTGAGCAGCTGATGGCTAAGTTAATTCTCTTTAGTTTTGTCATGCACTATAGCACACATTGCCAAGCTATGATAAGCTTTACACAGGGGGGAAAAAAAGCCCTTGTGTCCATCAAAGTCTTAAACTTGCATTTTAAACTTTGGCCTGACCTGATGTGCCATTCAAAAAGCTTCAAAAGATTATTTTTTTAAGAAAGGTTCAATATGTCCCGAGGCTATCGGTTTTGAGTTAAACTGGGTGAAGTAGAAATATTTTACTCATCAGCTTTGCAGTCACAGAGTTTGCCTCAGCTAGAACAAAACTGCTGAGGCATTTAGAGAAAATTAACCCCCCATCCTGGCAGCCAGATGTGACTGGTTTCTGATGAATGCACATGAGTGGGCTGAAAAACCAAGAGACTGTGAAATTCCTGTCAGGTCCATACAGCGCAGAATGGGCTATTGACTGCTTTCTGTATTTCCCTCCATCATTCTTCTTGAACGCTGCCATTAATTTCTTCTGCTCTGACTTGGGAATATTTTTTTTCCTTTTTTTTTTTCTTTCCTTCCTTCCCACTCCCTCCTTTTTTGCCTTCTCCCCTTGCTCTGACCCCCCCATTCCCATCGCCGTTTCGGATGCTGCCGATGTTGCCGATGTTGTGGTGGCCGCAGCTGCGGGCGGTGCAGAGGAGGCTGCGCGGGGCGCTGGCGGGGCGGCGGAGGCGGCGCGGCCTCTCCATCCAGGCTGGGCTGGCGAGGATCCAGGCAGCCTCTCAGGAGAACGCTCAGAAAATATTAGCTGTGCAGGTAGGTGATTGCAGGGAAGTCGAAAAGATCATTCTGATCTAGATTGAAAAGCAAATGATGGGTAGTGTGATGAAGCATTAAAACCATATCCCATCAGAGTTTTATAAATTTTTAACCTCTTTAATAAACTGGAATTGCATGAAGGATGAATTCAGTAAGTTAGCACATATACCACGCGCAGTTTGAAAAAAAAGGGGGAGATTAGATTTATTTCTCGCAAACCTTTGAAAAGATTATTATAAATACATTGGATATAAACATTTGAAACATAGAGCGGCATTTATATTGCTGCTCCGTTGCTTTAGAAAATGTTAATGTGTCCTGTTCTGTGCAAATATTATTTCTGTCGTAAACAATATTGTCATTTTCACTATTTCTGTACTTAATTTCTTTAGAGATTATTTTTTCAGAAGTATCACACCTCCCTAGCCAAATTATATGATGACCTTCTCTTATTTGTAAAAAAGCAGTATTGAGGGGTTATGAGATTTAAAAATGATTTCCAGCGATGTATGGGGGGTTTTCTTATTACTTGGTCCCCACCTATATGTATTTACTAGGGAGAATAACTACTACACAGTAGAGTTTGAATGTTCTTGTTCTTTTTGTCTTGTGCTGTGGTATCATATTCATATGTCTGTAAAGTCACTCCTTTTAATCTTTTCCCCTAGTTAATGGCCATAACCAGATGGCATGTGTGAAGGGTTTTTAAAAGACTTAAGTAAAAAATGTATTTAGACTTATTCCTTGCAAAAGAAGCTATGTTTCTGATGCAGCTTTAATGCAGCATATCCTTATAAACCTTGGTTTCTAATTTTTAACAGTCAGGCTTTGTTGTATTATTGCGGAAACAAATTTATTACATTTTAATATTACGTAATTACACTTCCCAGTTAATATCTGATGCATTAAAGTAAAAGCTAACTTGCATAAATTGTAGAATGTCATTAAACTGCATCAGCATCATGATCTGATTTCTGTGTCTCACTAAGAGGATTTTTATTTTAAAATTCAAAATTTCCATATATGTTCTACTGCTGTAAAAGATTTAGAAAATCCTAGTCACATTAAAATCAAAAAGTCAAGAAAAAATATTTAAGATGAAAACATAATCAGATTTTATACTTTATTAATTATTTGTAATACTCTTAATTGTATGGAAGTTTGGGAGTGTTATGTTTGTTAAATTTTGCACTGAACTGTGTGCCATTGAAAACAGGTAAGCTGGGAGCTACACTTTTTTTCATTCAAATTTCTCATTTAGCATTTGAAAAACGGGAAAAGCTCCTTTTTGATTTTGGCAGGGATAGCTGGGATGTTTTCTCTTCTCTCCTGTGTTCCACTTCTCCAATAGTGAGTGAAGAACAGAGTTGAACGATGTGGAGCCTAAAGCTTGTGAATAACAACAGGAGTGACATAGAAGCCACAAGTGGCCATTGGTTTCCTCACACATGGATCTTTACCTTAATCTAATGTTACACGGTATATTAATAGCTGTACCCTGAACTTCATATCCAATTGAACTCTTACGTCAATAACTAGTCCACGTTACAATGAATGAGTTAGGCAGAAGTCCTTCACCTTAGCATAAATTTTTCCGTGAGTGCTGTTCATGCTGAGAAGCCGTGTCTGTAAATCTTGTCACCCTGAATAACTCAACTAGGTAGAGATGGGCCTCAACTAAGATTTTAGATTTAAGTCCCAGTAACATTTGCTCAGATCTGAGTAGTTCAGACCTACCAAAGACAACATTTTGTCCAAAGTGTGGAAAACATTCTGTTCACCTGTCTGCTTTCATTATCCATGACATCATTTTCTGATATTCTGATCCTTTTCTGGTATTCTAACATTCTTGTTGTGTTTTTATGCAGTTTGATAATAACTTAAAATAATAAAGAAGGAAAATATATAAAATTAAAATGGAAACTGGTTCAGCTAAGATCAATTACCAAGGAGTACAGAAGAGTTCAGCAACATGTTTTTATATTTTAGAGGTCTTGGCTGTGATTTATTTCCATATGGACTGGTGTCTTTGTTTTATCTGTGTTACTATCAGATCAATCTATCCTTTTGTCGATTGAGTTCTTATATTGGTGACATTCGGAATAGCGGCATGCACTTCCAACATAAAACTGGCAGCCGTTCCTCTTCCTTTCTTTTCTCTCTGCAAGAAATACCCCAAATTTGTTGTTCCTAGTGTCCGGCTCGCACTAAAGTGTGAAGATGAGAATCCGCTGCACCGAGCAGTGTGTGAGTGTGCAGCAAAATGGAGATACCTGCTCATGAGGGCTTGCATCTCAGCAGCTACCTTCATGAGAGCAAACAGGAGCAGGTGAATCCATCACAGAAGAATGAATTAGAAGAGGCAGTAGATACAGCACATTGGCTGCCTAAGTGTTTCCTAATATTTTACAGAAGCCATGACCTGGGTGAGATCCAAAGAGAGACTTAAAAATAGATAATGGAGGGGTTTTGGCCTTTTCACCAGGTACTTTTTAACTAGCAACGCTCTCCAGTTATACACTGTTTTGGAAGAGTTATGGTGTGAAAATCAGGAGCTACCTCAGACTGGAAGACAGACTTGACTGGTTTTTCATCATTACTAGTCTACATTACTAAGCCTGTTTTTATAAGTCTAGACTTGCCTTCCAATCTCTTCCAATCAAGCAGATAGACTGTAATGCTTGTAAGACTTTGTGCTTGAGAAGGAAGAACTATGCCTATAATAGGAAGGTGACATTGCCAAAGCCATTAGTGAGAAGGATGTTTCCAGTAACAAGTGTTGGTGGAGTTAGTCATCACCTTTAATAAACACCTAAAAAAGCAAAACCTTAGGAAAGATCTCAATTAATAGCAAAGTGCTTTTGTTAATGATAATTTTGTTAATGATAATTTGGAAAAAAATATATGCTTGCAATTAAATATCCCTAAAATTTTTAAATTAAGAGGAGAGCTTTACAATGATGGCAAGCTCATTTGGTGTCTGGTCTCTCAAAGTCATTTCAGAAAGAATTGTATTCAGTAGCAGTCCCAATTTCTGTTAACACCAAACTTGGTACTGATGCCAGAGAACTGCTATTGGTCATCCCTCCTCCTAGATAAGCCTGGATCTGATCTCTCTCTTCATTCGGAGCTTCCCTCCCTGTGACGCTGGTAAGATGTGCCCCCTGACTGAGTGTGCCCTTGGGCTGAGCCAGCAGGCTTTGGTAATTGTACGAAACTGAACAGGGGTGCTCAGGCTGAGTGCAGCACAGGCGGTGTGTCCCCTGGAGCACACAGCTAAAGTACGTGTCCCCTTTGGGGATGCTGCTGCCTCCAGCCTGGCCATAAGATGCTGCCACATACTATCACCATCTTAAATGTCCTAGGGCCAGAATCTCTGTTTTGCCACGATTAGACTTTGGGTACCAAAGGCAAAGAGTCCCTCTTTTACCTCCCTGGCTCTCTGTCCAGTCTTATCACTCGCTGCACACGTTTTTGGTTTCCTTGGCCCTACCCAGCAGCAGTGCACTTTACCAGGGAATCACACCATGCTGCCTTCTGGATGCACCTCCTTTTGGGTCTCTGTTCTGAGAAAGGTGGCCAAAAAACATTCTTCAGTATATAGCAGAAATGAATATGTACTTACTGAGCTCACACCATGGTTATGTGACTGAAGACATGGTAATATTTTTCAAATATATTTTAAATTATCCAAAGCACCAACAATAGGATTGTGAACCATGAAGGCAGAATTATGGGAGTCAACCTCTAGTAAATACTAACTTTTCCCATTTTTTTGCTAAGGTTTATTAGTCCACATTGTGTGTGTTGACATTAATAGATTTTTTTAAAAAACAAAATGCCTTTTTAATTTCTATTAAACTTTTGTTTCAGTCAAACTTTTGAATATATATTCCCTGTTTTTTTTATCATGATCATTCTAGCCACTTTGCTTTTTCAACAATTCATATTTGCCTTGGAAATAGGATAGTGTCCATATGTTTCATGAATATACTTCTGACAGAAGATAAGACTTTTAAAATGAGCATTTCAGTTGTGATGTTAAATAAAGGGATAAGAGATTCTTCCATAGTAATAGCAAAGAATAAATATGCTGACAATCAAATCAACCGCTAGAGCAGAGATCAATGACTGAAATGATTTACACTTTCTGTTTTGGCTCTTCAAAATCTATTTCATTTTCTGTGGAGCAAAGTGCAGGACTGTTTCTTGGGCAAGACTATTTTATCTTCTTATGCTCCACCTTTTTTCTAACCCGTTTCAAGTTTTAAAAATTCCTGTACTGCTGTCTATTGCAACCAGTTCCAGAGTTGCAGAGACAAGAATTGCAGTGCATTAAGTGCACTGGAGGTGCATTAGAAGTGCGTGAGCACTGCTCTGCTCTTCTTTCGTTCTGAGTAGTTTACATACATGCTTAATGCCTCTGAAAAGAGAACTTGTTTTTATCGTGGTAGTCAAAGAAAGTTCTAGGAGCTCCACTGTAGATTACACTGACTCTTCAGGTAAACTTAGTTATCTTAATTATCAAAGCACATCCTATGTAGTAGGAGAGGAGCAAAGACTGTTGCTGAAGTCAGTGACAGCTTTTCTTCCCATAAAAGTTGCATGGAGATCTCTTCTGGTTGGGGTTGGAAGAAATGTGACAGAGCAATGTGGGGAAAATTTCACCATCACAGCTGGTGCAGTCTATGTTCTATAGCTTGCTGGAGAATGTCAATCTTCAAAAATCCTTCCACAATTTCTCAACACATTTTTAATCCAGCAGAAAATAAGAAAAGTAATCTCTTTCATTTAGAAAAGAAATATGATAAAAATCTAAACCCTTTTCTCCCAAAAGTGTACAGGCAAGGTATGTGTTATGTTAATGACTTTTGTTTTCTCAATAATGTTTTGGAGTTTCAATAACTTGGCTCTTGAGTAAGTTCAAGTAGCTCTCTAATTGCAACAATGATACATGATGGCAGGTTTATCTTTATTTAGAAGTCTGGCTGTGCTTTAATCCTGACAGTCCTCAAGTTAGTCCATCCTTCTAGATGATTTATCTTGATGATAGTTCTACCAGAATTATTTTGGGGGCCAAAGTGCTAACAACATGATAGCATCATTACTACCCTCATTGTAACTTTAAAGCATTTCATATATACTTTTTCTGATGGCGGCATGACAAAGGTACTGTTTTAATAAATACAAGGTAGGCTTAATTTTTAGTAGATCTGTACCTTTGATAGCCATTCACACCAGTGCAAAGTGATATAAAAATAGACCATCAGGATTCAGAGTTTGGAAACTTCTTGGTTGCATTTTTACCCATTTTTATTAGGTGGAAATTGCTACATAAGCCCCCAGACTGTCGCTTTGGCTGCAGAATGCTGTGGTTATACACTTTCCGCAGTTTTACTCAAGTTGCTTGATTATTATGAAATCTTTAAAAATTTTGTGGGAAAGCTGTTGCAGTTCAAAATAATTCCACTGTACTGAACTACACCAGTTTACACTAGAAGAGAGTTTTGATCTGTTTTGTATTGTCTTTATTAGGGCAATTTTGCAGAGGTCACCAGAAGAAGGACTGTTCTTTACTAAGGCTTTGAAACATTGCTGAATCTACTGACAGCATCTCAGTGGATGCTGCATCTGGAGGAAATGTTTTCCTGACTGTGCAAAATCTGTGGTTTTCATGGCACCGTTCTGCCTCCTTACAGGAAAGAGCCAATGCAGTTCCACTAAAGCTGGGACCAACGATAATCCTGCGTGTCAAAAGCAGGGTTTGCCCTTTTGTTTTCTGAAAACGACTCATTCTTAACTTGCTTCTTAGCTGTCAGATGGTAGTCAATTTAAGTACATCTTTTGTTCTCTAACTTATTGACACAGGTGTGTTACGGTGTCCCTCAGGGCTGGTGCTCTTCAAAATCTGTATGCTTTCTCTTTTATTTTTCTCTGTTATGGGTTGAGTTATTGCCATTAATGCTGATTACACTCAGTTGTGCCTTCTTTGCCTGCTGATTTCACTTTAGCAGTCTTGCTCTTTCTGCCCTGTCTTGGAGACATATGGGGTTGGATAACAGATAGCTTTTCTTTAAGGGGACATGGCAACACACCTTTTAATTAGTTCTAAGCTTTTTGTATTTAGTCACATTTAATCACAGTAACTGTTTAAAATGTTGAAGTAAAGCTTTGCTGGTTTTATTATCATTAATAAAATATTTATTTTGAGTAGTTAAAGGGGAATTGGAGACCACCTATTTTGGCTTGTGCTCATGGAAGCAATGTTTCTGAGTTGAAAAATTTGTTAATTAATAGAATTCTAAAAAAAAAATGAAAATCAGCATCCAATAGATAGTTTCTAAAAATATATGGCTTTCCTCTCAAATGCTTATCAATTCTGGATAATAACAGCTGGCAAAACTGTCTTTATTCTGACATAATTTCCTTTACCATTTTTGAAGTGAAGTGTTCATAACATTCAGCACAACTCAGTTGCATTGAAGTTTTTATGCCACTTATACCTTAGTCACAGAATCACAGAATGTTAGGGATTGGAAGGGACCTCGAAAGATCATCTAGTCCAATCCCCCTGCCGGAGCAGGAACACCTAGATCAGATCGCACAGGAACGCATCCAGGCGGGCTTTGAATGTCTCCAGAGAAGGAGACTCCACAACCTCTCTGGGCAGCCTGTTCCAGTGCTCTGTCACCCTCACTGTAAAGAAGTTTTTTCTCATATTCAAGTGGAACCTCCTATGTTCCAGCTTGAGCCCGTTGCCCCTTGTCCTATCACTGGATGTCACAGAGAAGAGCCTGGCTCCATCCTCCTGACACTCACCCTTCACATATTTATAAACATTGATCAGGTCACCCCTGACACAATGCACACCAAACTTCTCATGCTTCCCATAAACCCTTTATTTTTCAAAGCATCATGCCCAAAGGCATAACCGTGAACATTTCCTGGCGTGCATAGGAACATCTATAGTGGCCTTATCTGGCTGATTCTTCTACAGCTTCACTGGAAAGTTTCACTATATGAAGTAAACGTGAAATGTGGCTGTTGCCTGAAAGCTCTAGTGTGTAGTGGGAAGATGGAGACTAACAGTTCTGCTAGTTGCCTGTCAATTATGGTGGCTAGAAGATGGTCTTTACAATTTTCTAATTTTCTAATATTTTTAACACTAACTTGACCAGGAGTGCTGTGGTGATGAATTTAGTTTATTTGCAGGTGTACATTTTCAATATACTATTTTTGTGCAGAAGCATGTATATTTTGATTACTAAAAATTGTGACCTAAGAGAAAGTTGAAGCATGACATCTCATCTAGGAGATTTATTTTAAAATTTCTTTGAAAATATGACTAAGTTTCATTTCTTCAGTATTCACCTCCACTTACTGGAATTGATCTTTGTATATTACCAGAGCAGCCCTAATTGTCCACTTTCTTACACTTTCTAACATCCACACACAGAAATGTCTTAATTTAAAATGTGCTGACTAATAGAAGTGTATAGATACTTTTTTAAAAATAACAAAACACTAGTTTACAGAACTAAAGATTTACTACAAACAACTTGATATCCAACTTTCACTGGTGAAGAGGTTACTAGATAAACTTCATTTCTCATTAAGCAAAAATTATTCTCCCATCGAAGAAAAATAGAATCCAAAAATGCAGTTTATGGATTCATATTCTTTCCACCTGTAACTCTGATAACTTACATTTGTGGGCCAAACACTCAAATCTCCAGTCAAATGCAAGGAACTGGCAAGCTTAGTATGTCTGCTGCTTTTACTGTCCGCAGGGCTACTCAAACCAGTAGGTCTTAAACAACAAGAAGAGAAAAACTGCGTGACTTCCAGCTTCTTAAAAATTGATCCACTGAGTCATGTCACTGCTACAGCAATCTTCAAACCTCAGATTATTTGCTGTACTCCCTAGCAGAGATTCAGAGTTTAAAACCTGATAGAGTAAAAATGTGCTGAAACACTGTATCATGAATTGAACAGTTTTCAAAAAAACTGCAAAGATGCTATGCTTGATGCCTTTTCCAGAATTTAAGACTACTAGATTTCTACTTCTTGAAGTAGCATAAATTTTACTTTTGTAGTTAAATAACTAAAACCTGTGTTGAAATGTTTACAAAAAATAGGCTGAATTAAGTTTATGGAAATAACTGCAATCCAAACATTTCAAATATAAGTACTTTGCTTTTGTAATCTTAATAGTTTTAAAATCTTTTTTAAAATTTAAAAATTTCCCAGAATATAAACCATCATATTGACACTTACCTTGACCGTCAGCAGAATTAGTGCCCATACACTTTAACTAATGGAGTAAATAACAACTGTAGTAGGCTGCCATCTATCTTTTATTTGGTAATGTATTGCTCAGACTTTTTATGTATTCAAAGACCCTCTGGTTTATAGCCTCTGCTTTTCCCAACCCAGTGCTGGTGCTGCATCTCATCCTAGGAGAATTTCAGACCCCTCTTCTGTACTAACTTGTTCTTACACTGCTGGCTCAGCTGTTTCTGCTCTCCTTTCAAGCTCTATTTCCAGCTTTAGTCTCTGGCAGTACCTATTGATTTCCATTTTCCTCTGTTCCCTTGTTACTTCCTCACATCCCAGCCTCCATTTTTTTTTCCAACCAATGGTCACCTTCTTCCACCTTCCAGCCTCTGAAACCTGCCAGTTCCAGTCTCTACCCTTACCTGACAGACCCCTCTCTGCAGCCCAGTTTTATCTCCTCATAAGCCTTCTCTGAGACTAACTGTTGCTCCATTTTGGCTCTTGTTCTCTCACATTCAATACAAGCAATTTCCTCCTTCTCTAGCATTTACTGGGCAAAATGAAAGCTCAGGCAGGACACCTCTGTTCTAAGGCCCCTAGACCCAACACCAACCACAGTAGTCCTGAGATACTACTGCTGGAAAAGCTTTACCTATTGCAAGGCTCAAGCTTGTAAAAAACTAGTTTTAAAAGCTACTAAGCTCAAGCTGATATTTACCAAGCACAGGCAAATTGTGTTTTCAGAGCCTCATGGCTCTGGAATACTGTTGGCAGAACTGTATGACCCATTTCTGTCATTTTTGACATTTACCAAACAAATCAAGCACTTGAGCCCAATGCCTACATTTTGGATAAATTAGAAAAAAAAATATGTGGTGGGTTAACCTTGGCTGGATGCCAGGTACCCACCAGGCCTCTCTATCACTCCCCCTTCAGCAAAATAAAGGGGGAGAATAAGATAAAAAACTCATGGGTCAAGATAAAAGCAGTTTAATTAAAGCAAAGGCCAAGACCATGCACAGAAACAAAAGGCAAACAAAGATGTTATTCTCTACTTCCCCTCAGTAAGCAATGTCCAGCCCCTTCCCAAGAAAGCAGAGCTTCAGTATGTGCAGCAGTTACTCCTGGAGACAAACACAGTAACAAATGTCCCCCTCCTCCTCCCTGCCCTTGGCTTTTATGGCTGAGCTGATGTCACATGGTACGGAACAGCCAATCCGGGTCAGCTGTCCCAGCTCCGCCCCCTCCCCAGATGTGTTATAAACACCCCTCTGGCTGCCAGGGTAACACTCAGCACTGGCAGGATGCTATGGGGAAGCTGTCTCCATCTTAACCAGACCCCATATAGGATCCTCTAAAAGCAAATGCTTGGCAATTTTCATAATATGCAATGCTTTCAGCCCTACCTGCAGTTAGTTAAAGGGAGTCCTTCCTATTATAGAAAAATTAGTTGTAGTGGTTTAAAGACCAATGGTTCAAAATTCAGTAATAATTCAAGTTCTTCCTAGCAAAATGTGTAGGAATTCTTGATTCTTGTTGCACAGCTTAGCTATCTTGGTTTGAGTAGGTGTGTTATGAGTATCTGGGACAATATGGGAAAGTATATAGACAATCAAATTATGTAAAAGTATTTTAATAAGGTTCTGTGAAAAGTTTGTGGGATTTTTCTTCCAGAGAAATATAACCATTTCTCAACTGTAATGTTGTTTTTCTAAATTGTGTTTTGTCCTGATTGGAGCAGTAGTACTGAATAGCAGAAAAGATGTAGTTTTCTTAAGCAGTACTGGCTAAACTGGAGAAAACATGGTTTGAATGTACATTATTTTTCCACCAGCTGTGCTGACAGATACCTATATAGCAACAGAGAAAACAATCATCTAAATAGTTCAATTTAATGTAAAATACTGTATTTCTGAGACTTTGATGCTAAAATAACTATATATATTTGGGTCCTGGGTTCAAGTTTAAGGACAAATTATAGGTAACAATGAGGTCTGTGATGATGATTCTGTAGCTCATGAAGCTCATGTAGCTTTTGAGACCTTGGCCAAATATGGCAAATCTCTCAAAGGTCAATCATTTGGATCACAATATTCCTTTTGTAAGTAAAACCACAATAGTTTTGCATGTACTTACTCCTTCAAGAAGCCAATGGTAGTTTTGAACAAGAGAATACAGCAATGAGCCGACAAGTAAGACGGTTATTCAGTTGGTATATGTCAAAAAGAAGAGGAAGCAACATTTCATAGATCTGCTTTTCCAGCAATTTGACAGAAGCCTTTAGTGTGCAATTAAGAAAAGTTAAATAAAGCCCATTTTTAGGAAGACAAGATTAAGGCTAGGATTTATGAAGTTATACTGTTGCCAAATAAGCAAATGCTTAGCTCTGGTTTTATAACTAAAAAACTAAGAAATTAAATTTCTTTATCCAATACAGTGAGTAGAGAACCACAGAAATTACATTTTAAATTAATGATTCAACCTTGCAACATCACTTTGGGTTATCTGAAGTTTAGTAACCTCCTTCTACCCATTTTAAACATATATCAAAACACAGGTTTAATGATGAACTGTTTACATGTTGAAAGCTCCTTTTTGGCAGCTCTTCTGTTTTTGTCATTACCTGAATTAATTATGGCAGTTTAGAACATCTCTAGTAAACATGCTCCTATATCATAGATTATAAACTCATCCACTGAACTCTTAAACATGGTTGCAAAGTAGATTATTTTATTTAAAGGCAGCAGTTTAAAAATTTAGATATTTAATTTAATTATCTTCTCCCAGAAGTATAAAAAGAAAGCAGAATCCTAGTGTGAATAGCATTATACTTGCATAAGAAAACTTACAGGAGCATTTTTGCCTCAAACTCAATAATTTTAGTTATAATCACTAACTATGTTTTTGTTTTACAGAACCAGTATGATTTGGAAAAAGAATAAAATTGCTTTTAAAGTACAAAAATAATTATGAACCACTTGAAATGTAATGTCTGTATTTTATTTCTCATCAGAATTCATTAGTGTGTAACATCAATAATTTAGCCCATCATTTGCCAACACTGACTTGGCTCAGTAGTTCAATCATGTAACCCTGTAAACTCACTTTCCATTAAAATGAATGTTGCTGACAAAGGATAACTAAAGAGATACTTCATTTATTAGCTAAAGAGATACTTCATTTATCAACATTTTTAAATTAGGAGTTTGGGACCACAGACACTTAGCTGGATAAATTATTCAAAGGAATCTTTGCATTAGGCCTAAAGATGTTTGTACAATCAAATACAATGTTATCCAGAATTATAACTGCCTTTCATTTGTGTGACATGTAATTCACAGTAAACTATTCCAGAAACCAACAGAGCCACCTGCAGAGAATCAAATGACCTACCAGAATGAAATCCCGACTGTCATGTGCAAAATTATAAAATGTGTAATAGTTATGCTGTATTTTTATTGACTCAATCAAGCATTTCCCACAGAAAACGCCTTGCAAGAAACTTCTTGCAACAGGCACTACAACGTTCCAAAGTTGCATTTGAAGTATTAAATGCTTTACATTACTTTACTATGAGCAGCTTCTTAAAATCCAGTCATTGTCTTCTCCAAACACATGTTTTAAAGACATTCAGGTTTCAGATGTGATATCTCAGCTTGTTGCTTCTCCAGCCTTTTTCCTAGCCACCTATTCTTTCTTACCAGGATACCAACTTCTTTTTCTAAACTTCAACCCTTTCATTTTATGCTACCATACTACAGCTTGGACACAAACATTTCTTTTTTGAAATAAATAGCTACCTGAAGAATGTGAGGACAAAGTTAGGAATAAAATGAAAACCCCTCATATCATGTCTTTTGCCTATGCCTGGGATGATAGAGCTGGAAACCAAATCCTTCCTGGACAAATCAGTAAACATCTGTCACAGGATCAACATAACGTGACTGTCATCTGACTGTGTACTCTGGAGGGCTGCTCCTAGCAGTACAGAAGGAACCAATTAAGGACATAAGCTGAAAGCAGATAAAAATGTTATAATACCAGTTTGGTGCAAGCCACGACATTACTGTCCAATTCCCCTTACTGTTTTCTATCTAAGTAAAGTGTATATAGTTTCTTTAGAAAATGTTCTCGTCTTTATCTCCTTCTCATACTTTGCGTTGGAGGTGTTCTTGACCTAAAGACAAGAACCGCTCCTCCTTTGAGCCATGTTCCAGGTAAATCTTGTTACAGTCTCTGTGCTCACAGGCTGTTATAAATACATTCCTATGTTACTCCAAGCGCAGGAGTGAGGGATCAACATTAGGTCTTCATTTGCAAGTGTTCTCATAAGAAGAATTTTTTTTTTAAATGAATGGAATATTTCCTGAGCCTGAGCATTGTGGTAATTGAGCACGTGTGCAGTAGCAGAGCAGAAATCTATATTTGAGACAAAGAAAAAGACACTACTATTGGCTAATTCAGGGGACTGAGGAGCTTGGTACAGGGAAATATTTTGGGGTTTTTTTTTCTTTTTTTTTTTTTTTTTGAGAGGAGAGTGGGTTGGAAAGGATTACGCCTTAGAGAATTACTCAGTTTTCAAGAATAATTTTGAAGGAAATGAGAACAGAAGCAGTTCTCTTTTAATAGTGCTGTATTTCTCATCCCTATAATATTCAGCATTGCTACAATGCTATGCAGTCTGTATCAGCACTTGACTCAGCATCATTTTTGGCATTCCTATTGGCATGGGAGCAAAAAGCTGAAAGTTGGATACTCAGGAAGAGCAGTTTCTTTCTCACAGTTAACTCTCCTCCACAGTTCTGATGGGTCACAGCAGTTTGACTGAGTTGTTTCAGCATGCCAGCTTGTCACAGCTACTGTGGAATTTTACTGGAGCATTTTAATTATCTATAATAATTCCAGAAAATCCCCTCTTTCATTTGGCACAGATTTTTCAAAGCTATGAGCTTTAGTTTTATTATGATTTCTAAAATAAGAAAATGAAAGAGTATACCAGACAAGGAGATTTTTGATCCTATTTTTCACTTCAATTTACCTTTAGGTATGAAGAAGTCTTGCAAAATAAAAAAAAAAATACTTAAAACTGGTCTCATTGAAGTCAATGATGAAGGTAAGGTGGCTTTGTTAGATACAGGACTATTTTCCTCAGGGTTCAGGCAAAACAATGTGCATCAATATAAATACTCTCACTACATTTCCTTGTAGTGAAACTCTTATTCTGAGGGCTAACCTTACATCTGTGTTTTAAAAGTAAGTCTTGTGGTGGTAGTTTTGTTATAATCTTGATGGCCTAAGAATGTAAGCAAGGCAGATTTTATAAGGCAAGGCACTATCTTTTATTAGACTGGAAAAAAAGACAAGCTTTTAAGTACACAAGTCCTTGTTAGCACTGTTCTTGTATCTTTGAGAACTATCTGGGAGGGTGTTGAGCATTATGTTCTCAGTTTCAGTTTTATATTCATTGTTAATCTAATTATACTCAGTTTAAAAGGTATATATATAATTATGCAGCAAAGACTTCCACCCGTATTCTGGTCTTTCTTAGATCTTAATATCTTATTTAACTCACTGTAACAATAATTCTCCACCTTTCATAGTGACTCCTTTGACCTATACAGATGATGAGTCTAACCACTGATAGTGTTATATTATTACCTTTCTTTTCCATTTATTTCTCATTCTTTTTATTTCCTACTTCTTTCCTCTTAACAGGTAGAGTCTGAAAGATAGGGGAAATTTACAGGAAATGAAGAAGGGAATGATTTGCCTAGATAGGTCAGATTAGTATTTGAGATGAGCAATCTAAAACATGATGATGCAGTCTTCTGAAAAAAAATGTATAGTTTTTCTTTGGTTTGTCTGATTTTCTCAGTTCCATATGTCTCAAGGATAAAAAGCCATTTGTCATCTTTCTTCTATTGATCATCAATGAGCTGAGATTTTCGTGTATATAAAGCATCAGAATTTTTCATTGCTTTATGTCTCTCAGACAGCATATAATTCTGGAGCTCAATCTGTAATAGCCTGACAGTGTCAGTGTCACCCTGACAGACACATTGCTGCTCAATAACCATTCAGGTTCAGAAGTCGTGCACTTTAGCTTTACCAGTATGATTTCTGCCTTACCAAGTTTAACATCCAGAAAAGTGGCCTGCTTGGGCCACTTTTATTCCATTTGGTGCGGAATAATTTAAGAAAACTATTAAGCAGACTTGTGTCTTTAAATAGCACTTTCCTATTAGGGAATACTGAAAGTTTTACTTTTTCAAAACTAAAATAATCATTTATTGAAGCAAAATAGAGGCAGAAGTACAAATTATTTTGGAGACAAATAACTTCCTTTGGGAGCAAGAGAAGCCTACGAGGGGTGTGTGGATACCCTCTGAAGCAGCATTTGCAGTTTTCTGTTCCTCCTGTATGATGGAGGCAGCTGCAGGCTTGGACACTAATGTCCTTGGGGACATGATGAAGAGAAACCTGAGTGAGCTGCTCTGTGACTTTCCCTCTTCCTGCCATATTCCTTGGCCTTGAGTAATACAAGTTGTCTTTCTGGCTGCTCAGTCATACAGAGAGGCTTTAACACCTGTTATCAGACACTATGAATGAATTTGCAAAGTTGTTTGTGGATATACAGCTCTTCTAGATGTTTCTAGGTTACTTCAAAACCTTCTTTTCTTGAGTTTCCATTTGTGCTACAGGGACAACAGGAGAACTATCCGACACTGTGGAAACTCAGGAGCATGACCCTGAGATTACAAGGAAGCCTTCTGAAATTTAGGAATACTTCTGAAACATGGGGAATTCTGGCAAAAATTCTCTTCAGTCTGTTCTCTTCTGTCTGTTCTGGATAGGGAAATGTTAGGAAGAAATACTGCATATATTTATTCTGTCCTTATGCTCTTCCCTACATAGCCTTTCATCATGACCGTTGCTGGGAACAAAACAGTGAGTTAGATGGATCGTTGGTTTGACTCCACATTGCAGTTCATATGTCACAGTGTTATGGAAAAATGAAAACCTCAAAGCTAATATTTCTGGCTCCTGAAGCAATATATGAATTTTGATTTTGACAATGACATTTTAATTATAGCCTTATTATTATTCCTGTGTTTTTCTGCATATCTTGTTGATTTACACTATCTTCACATATTTCAGATATTCTGCATCTGCATCAAAAGGTGGTTTGCAACTCTTATTCTTTTTTCCCCTCAGGAAGCACATTATCAAAAGGTGGTTTGCAACTCTTATTCTTTTTTCCCCTCAGGAAGCACATTAAATTGTTGATTTTTGAGGAACTCTTTTCCAAATAATTTTAGAAGGTACCATATGAGACAAGTTTGTTTGTGGATATGTAGCACACCTCGGAAGGAGCTAATTTTAAAATACCTTCAAGTTATAATACTCATTGAACAACTATGTTTTGCCCATCTAAGCTAAACTATGTGAAGATAAATCTTACAGGAAATCGAGCTTCAAGTGTTGTTTAGACAGTTATTATTTGATTACAGGCATGTTTCAGGAAAGGAATTTCCATGGCCAAAGTTCATTCCCTGTTCTCTTGTTTTTCATTCTTGCCTTTAGTAAATGAGTCCTTCTAGGCTTCCAAAAAGGAGAACTGTTATAAAATAGGTTTCATCAGTAAAAGAATCAAGCTAGTCACCTCTTTTTAAAGTTTTGTGGTCTGGCTCAGACATATCCACATGTCGTACCTCACTGTTCCTGCAATATGTTAGGTAGAACAGCTGACAAATGAAAAGCCACTAAAGGCTACTAAGGACTCAGGGCCTGATTTTGATAGCTTTCTGTGTTTTAAATCCATTAATTTCATTACAGCTACACCTAATTTACATCTGTGTGAAAATCAAGCATTAAGTTTGCCTTGTATTTTTAGTCTTTATTTCTAATGATTTGAGAGCTACTTGTATATGATACTGTCAGACTAATGGAGCAAATTGAAGATGAGTGGCCATATTTTATGTCATTGTATATTTAAAATAAATGTTTTCATTTTCTAAAATTAAATAATGAGGGTTTTTTTTCACTGAAACACTAATAAAGAATATGACTGTTGTAAACTTAATTTACTTAGTACATTTTATAGGCACTGTAAAATGCAGCTTCTATCCTAACAAGCTGAACTTCTTTAGGGAAAGGAGTGGAAATTTTCCCATGACCCAGTGCTTCATAGACATGTGATTGAAATGGCAACTAGCATAAAATTAAGCACTTCCTCAGTAACAACTATGCTGAGAATCAAACTGCCGTCCCACTGAAATCTATAGCCTAATTTTAGTTTTACATGAGTGTGATCCATTGATTTAAATCATTCATGGAAATGAGATCACAGATACCATGTACAGAGTTTTTTCTTTTTATTTCAGTAGTAACAGAATACATCCACAGCTCTCAGTTTTCAGTTAATGGAAACCCAGATGCATGCTAAACCTTGGCCCTAGACAGACGTATCTGTATCATTTTGTCAATGAGCCAGCACAGAAAACTTTCCTTTAAGACAATTCAATCTAATCTTAAATGTTTTATTAAATCTATTTTGAAATCAAGTCAGCGTCATTAATAAACTATCATTTGATGATTAGTTTTCCCACTTGTAAACATTAGTTATTAAAAATGATGTTCAGCTAAAATTACAATATATGTTAATATTACCTTCATTTTATTACTAAAAGACAGTATATCAGATCCAAATACGAGGCGTCAATATTTCAGACAAGATTGTTCTGGTGGTGGTTGTTTTAGTTATTAAAAAAACCTGCAACCGAATCACTGAGCT